>OX393557.1:48622417-49113344 GCA_947650365.1 Chamaelirium japonicum | reverse complement strand
ACACTAGATCGCGTGTTTGAGAACCACTTATAGAAATCAGGCGATTTTGGGCTCGTTTTGAAGCCCTCGCCAAGCCGATCATCCTACCATATCCCCACAGCCACCCAGCCATCCAGTAATAGGAGACTTACCATTCGCACCTCCCCTTCTTCTTTTGGCAGTTGTTTATTGTTCTCGTGCAGTTGTTATTCTAAGGAAGATTGCATTTTCTCTTTTTAGTGCTGCTACTCTTGCGCTATTACTGCCTTTATTGATTCTCTAACCCCACACCCCCACCCAACTCTCAAAATCCTGGCTTTGCCCTTGGTTTTGTCCACGCTATCTTGATTTTACGAAACATGGCTTCTTAATTCTTTCATTGTTTAAATAACAGTTTCATGGCTCTAGGATAACTGTTGGTCATAATTTTAACCTAGACATCGTTTTCATTCTAATCTAATTCTTTTATATCCCTTGTTTTTGCTCATCAGGATATTAGACCTTACCATCCTAACTCTCACATTTTCCAATTTATTATGTAGACCTTACCATTGTAACTCTCACAGTTTCCCATTTATTATGTCCATGTTCCTATCGCTTTAGCTAGTTTTTCACCATTTCCAAATAATACAAATGTGGCCTCGACACTTTTGCATGTGAAGAAGCCTGCCAGCTGATTTTCAGACCTGCAAAACTTGAGCTGAATTTCTCCTTTTTCAGTTGTTTCTGTGATAAAATGATGTATGATTTGCCTTGTGTGGCTATGATAGATTGGTTTCTTTGCTATTGCTATAGCTGATTTGTTTTCAATATAGATATACATACATTCTTTTTTTTGAATTATTCAGTCGTCTTTTCATTGCTTCAGCATATAAAGCAATAATACGAAGATCACGATATACCTTGGATCTTTGTGTGCATGGTTGGTTCATTCTTGCTTCTTGTGAACTCATTTTGTATATGATAGCTGTCAATTTTGCTATACCATATATGTGGACCATGGCTTAAAAACTTGGTCGATGCCGAGTCGTACTGGTCTGGACGGACCTGATTTGGACTTATCCCGACCGGTTCAGCCACCGATACCGACTTGGACTTGATATCGGCCAATACTGATACAACTCGACTTGTATTGACCGATACGTTTGAGTCATGGCTGATACGACTAAGTCAGATTGGCCGATATCGAGTCAACTCGATCGAGTTGACTTGGTTTTGGCTGGTTGATATGGGGTTCAATACCAAGTTTTAAAACCTTGCCGAGGAGCTTGCTTTATCTCATACAACGCTTCCTTCAACTTCTACAGCTTTCGTTCTTCTACTTTTAATGGTAAAACCCTTGTGGTTTCTCTTCTGAGATATATTTTTTCAACTCTCCCTTTGAGAAGCTTGGTTTGACATCCAGCTGATAGAATAACCAACCTTTTCGAGTTGCCATGGCTATGATAGCTCTAATGGTATCCAAGAGAGCAAAGGGAGCAAATGTCTCATGAAAGTAAATATTGGGCTGTTCTCTCTTTTGCAACAAGTTTCATTTTTTCTTTTACACCAAACATCTGAATTGAAGTTTACTCTGTAGAATCACTTGGTCCAATGATTTCTTTTGTCTTGTGGCCTTTTTGTGAACCCCCAAGGGTTATTTTTCTTGAAGACTTCAATTTCTTCTTCATTTGTTTTCATAAATTAACATGGTATTAGAGCTCAAGTTACCAGATTTCATAAAGTTCAAACCTTGTTACCTTCATTTGCCATCAGTTTACTCCTCCACGGGCGAGATATTACCACATTTGTGGGGTTTACCATTGGTTGGCAAATTTTATTTACCAAAGTCATTTCCGGTGTAGAATCCTAGTAAGTCATTCCATCTGTGATCATGCACCTTGATGATTCAAAGTATCGTAGTGAGCTACATCGAAGATCGATGATCTAGACTTATGTCCATCTATCATGTATATTCTCTCATACTCTTTTGAGGGGTATTGGACTTGGCTTAAATGTGGGGCTTAATTTTTGAAAATATAGAATTCGGATTTGTGGACTTGAATTGATGATTCATAAAAGGTTTATTTTTATTTTATTTTTGCATAAAAATCACTAATTGCCATTATATATACACTGTGATTTTTGCACAATTTGTAATGCGCATGATTACTCAGATAGAGCCTACTCTGTAAGTGGACCACATGCGCATGATGCCAGACGTCATGTTGCGCAGACCGATTATAGTCGTTTTCTTTGTGGATTCTCTTCGCATTTCGATCCGATTCGTTCCCAACTTTACATCGACGACCCATGGTTGTTTAAATGGTGTAAAAGCCTCAAGTTTAGTAACTAGGGTTGAGGATTGTCTTGGACATTTGCTTTTAAGACTCCATCTTCCTCCCAAGAGAGAGAAACCTAGTTTCATGCACTCCTTGTTCTGAATTTCTATGATTCTCCTTGGAGGAACTCTAGATCTGATCTTCCTTCCTCTAGATGAATTATTTCTTGGTTGAAATCCCTGGAAGTATAAGAGTGATTAAAGCCCTTTCTCATTCTCTTTTTTTCTCCTCTCTCTTGCGGGAGATCCATTCTTCGGTGTGTTCATCAGGACTGTTTTAAAAGGAGCACAAGGTGTAAGCCTCGTGGTGCGCCTCGACGTGAGGCGTTCTCAAAATGCATCGAGGTGCACCCCTGAGGTGTAATGGGCGCGTGAGGTGTACCAATGAGGCACACGAGGCATTGTTTAAGTTCATGCAGGGGGAATAGAGAAATACTATTAAGCCCGAAGGTTTTCCTGATTCCGCCAACCCGATTGGTTTGGCAGCATGCAACTGGTCGCTGAAACCCACTAGCGACATTTAAATCTTTTACACCACCAGTTGCACGCTGCCATGTCAATCTGGCTAAGCAGAATCGGGGAAAACCTTCGGGCTGAATAGTATTTCTCGGGGAAATAACATTGCAAGAGTTCTTTTTTTCTTCTCTCTAATTGATGTTATATCGCATGATGACTTATGTTAGGTCATATAGTGTTGGTCCATTCCCTAACATTTAAGCTTTCGAGTGATTATTAACTTAACAGCTCCATTTCCCATTTTCACCCGAGATTTAATGGATCCCTTAGATCCAAGAAAATGGTTTCGTCCCCATGTTTCTTTAGAAAAATTGGTTACTGATTGTTCTCGAGCCTTTGATCCTTTTGTAGATGTTCTTCCAATTATGAGATTGTGTTGTTTTCCCCACTGAGTGATCTTGCAAAGTTTTAGATTCTTCCTTCTAATGAGTTTTCTCTCTTCTAATAGTTTGAAGCTTGGTGGCTCTTACCTTCAAATTTCCTTGGTAACTCCTATGATGAACGTCCCAAGTGTTATCCTTAGACTAGTGCACTGGGCGCGTGCGTTGTACGTGCAATAGTTGCTGATCTATGGACCCTTTTAGCTGTTACACAAGCTAAAAATAGCCATTTTAGTATATGATATGGATAAATGAAATAATGATAGGGGTATATTGGTAATTTTTCTAGGGCTACAATGGGAAGAGCAAGAATGCATCATTTTCGTCCTTGCTTTTGTTCTAATGGCATAGGATCCAAATATAGGATTTGGGGGGGGGGGGGGTGGGGGGGGCGGGGACGAACAAACTTACATGGACAATAAACAGTTGTGATTTATTTGAGAAGGGGGGGACAAACCTTAAGAGACAAATCCAATCGTTCATTGCATACATGCGGATCATGTTTCACACCCTCTCACAACAGTCCGTACTACCCTTTGGGAAAGCATTATCTACAGCAGCAACGGGTCAATTTTGGAAAACATTAACTACGGCAACATGTAAATCCACAGTTGTGATCATTAGACATTGGATGTACATGATCTCCCGAGGCATTGTCAAGTTGGGAAGAGCAAGAATGCAGCATTTTCTTCCTTGCTTTTGTTCTAATGGCATAGGATCCAAATATAGGGGGGGGGGGGGGGGGGGGCGAACAAACTTACATGGACAATAAACAGTTGTGATTTATTTGAGAAGGGGGGGACAAAACTTAAGAGACAAATCCAATCGTTCATTGCATACATGCGGATCATGTTTCACACCCTCTCACAACAGTCCGTACTACCCTTTGGGAAAGCATTATCTACGGCAGCAACGGGTCAATTTTGGAAAACATTAACTACGGCAACATGTAAATCCACAGTTGTGATCATTAGACATTGGATGTACATGATCTCCCGAGGCATTGTCAAGTTGGGAAGAGCAAGAATGCAGCATTTTCTTCCTTGCTTTTGTTCTAATGGCATAGGATCCAAATATAGGGTTGGGGGGGGGGGGGGGGGGGGGGGGGGCGAACAAACTTACATGGACAATAAACAGTTGTGATTTATTTGAGAAGGGGGGGACAAAACTTAAGAGACAAATCCAATCGTTCATTGCATACATGCGGATCATGTTTCACACCCTCTCACAACAGTCCGTACTACCCTTTGGGAACGCATTATCTACGGCAGCAACGGGTCAGTTTTGGAAAACATTAACTACGGCAACATGTAAATCCACAATTGTGATCATTAGACATTGGATGTACATGATCTCCCGAGGCAACTAAACACGAGGGTTGCGCTTGTTGCGGGACTTAACCCAACACCTTATGGCACGAGCTGACGATAGCCATGCACCACCTGTGTCCGAGCTCCCGAAGGCACCCCCAAACTGAACAATAAATTCTCACAACCAAATACTATCGATCCCAAGCCCTAGAAGCACCCTTTACCGCATATCCATACGGGACATTAATTGCAGGAGCAATAGATCAATTTGGGCAAGCATTAACTAAATCAACATGTAAATCCACGACTATGATCATTGGATGGACATGATCTCCCGAGGTATTATCAAGTTGGGAAAGCATTAACTGTAGTATTCAAAATCTGTTAAGACGATTAAAGTGTAAGAAACGGTTTTTTGTCTCCGAGTAAATAGCAGACAACTGTGATCGTGCAAAAAAAAAAAAGACTCCTCCCCATTCTCAATCGACAAAAATTACGGACGACATCTCTTCCCTCTGCTCTTGTTACGAATGTCCTACGTACCCATATAATGAAATTTGGCATAAATACTTCGGCCAGTGATGGAAAAATCCGGACGCCAATGACGACTATCTCCACTATGCTAAAATGGGTACAAACCCTTAGTTCTCTTATCATAATTGGCTCCTTTGAGCCATAGATAGCTTTACGATTTCTCACCTCCTTCGTCCTGTCATGGCTTTTATTCATCACGGAGATTGTGGAGTCGGGGCAATTCGTATTCATACCGATCTATACCTTTGGGTTCGAATCGGACCACGATCCCATGACTCCTTCCACATGCTCGAAGACGAGAGAAGGGTAGGGAATTCTGTCAAATGGCAAGGAAGATATTCAAAGAAGATTAAGTCGAAGAGCAAGTTTTCGACTCCCTCTACCAGTGGTGTTGCTGCTCTTCTCCATGGTTGTGTTACTGATTTTTAGCTTCAATTTTTTTTTAAAGTTGATGAGGAGTCGTTTGCTTTTGTTTTTTTTTTTCAAAGTAACTTTTAGGATAGGGAGAAAGCAAGGGAAGAATTAGGGATGTTTTGATTTGTGAATATCACTGTTTGGGTTTTGGTGGGTTTGGAATGGCCTTTCTCTTTTTTTTCCATGTAAAATTTTCTACTTTAGTTAATTGTTCATTATGATTGTAATTATTTAAGTGGTTTGTTAATTTTTCAATAAACACTTCCAATGTCTTATGATTATCTTACAAGAATTCTCCGTGTCTGTTAGCACTGCCGTGACCGTCTTAGGCGGCAAAATACATTTGAAGGGGGTGACAAAATTTGTTTGCGGTGCCAACATCGGTGTTTGCGCCATTGATGAATTTTGCCAATCCCTAAATATGTGTTGTCATTGAGGTCAACCAAGTGTTATTTGCCGCCGAAGGCAGTCCCTGCTATCGTTAAAATTGGGCGTAGCGACCAAGTGTAGGTTACTCATCAAATGTGGGCACCGTCGAACGAATTTTAACGCCCTCGCCAAATGTGGGCGCCTCCGCCAAAATTGTTTTCTGTCGAAGTGGGGCATCCAAGTGCCGACATGCATGGGCATTAAGAGAGTGAGTGTGTGTGTGTGTGTGTGTGTGTGCGCCATCCAAGTGCCGACAGGCACGGGCATTACTAGTGTGTGTGTGTGTAGGGGCCTTGGAAGCTGAACTTGAGTTCGTCATTCAAATGGTGAACTCAAATGGAGAAGCTGCCACATGTTTTGAGAAAGTCAATAATTGTGGCCGGAGGTATTTACATATATATATATATATATATATATATATATATGAGGACTGGGTTCCTATGACATGTCATAGGGAGTACCCTATGACATACGGTGAATTAGTAATGCTAGAATGTTTAGAATGTGCTGAATTTTTTTGAGGGTGATCACCTTACCTTAGATAGAATGTCCACAAAAAATCAAAGCATTCTAAAACTTGTTGGGGCATCAAATGCTAGAAGCTTTATCGGCCATCCATTTTAACCGTTAAATTGAAAATCATATTTGATGCCTCTAGAAGGTTTAGAATGAGCCGATTTTTTGCGGGGGTCCTATCTAAGATAGGGTGATCATCCTCATAAAAATTCAAAACATTCTAAATATTCTAGGGTTACTAACTCACCATATGTCATAGGGTACTCCCTATGACATGTCATAGGAACTCATTTCCCTATATATATATATATATATATATATATATATATATATATATATATATATATATATATATATATATATATATATATATATATATATATATATATATATATATATATATATATATATATATATATATATATAAGGGAGAGATACTCTAACTCATGGCCTCTTACTCCATATAGTTACATATGATCCGGGCCGTCCATTAGATCCCGACGTACGGTTCGGATTAGATGGGGAGTTAAAATAAAGGTGTCTGCATTAAATGCGGGCTTTTAATACGGGCATTTAATGCAGATATATATATATATATATATATATATATATATATATATATATATATATATATATAATATGTCAAACTGTACTATTTAATATACATAAGTAAGAGGGGCAATTGGGTTTCAGATATGGGAATTGTGGTACCCATACCTGAAAGTTAATCTGGTAGAATTCCTATACCCATATCATACCCAAATCTTGTAAATTTATGCCCATACCTGTGCCCAATGTTTCGAGTCGGGGTCGGGTCATAAGGTAGAGGGGCATTCAGTATGATATCAAAAAGAGTCTTGTGAATACCAAAACAAAACAAAAAAAAAAAGAGATTTTTTTGCCCTGGCAGGATTGTTATCTAGCTCATGAACGCCAGCTCGGCTCGCCTAACGCTCTTAGACGGCTCAGAGAAAGGAGCGGGCATGTAACTCGAATTTTTTAAAAGTTAGGGGTGTAACTCAAATAAAAAATAAATTTGGGGTGTAACATACACAAAATTACTTTGATTTTTTATTACTAAAAACACTTGTTTAGTTGTATCAACTAGTGAGACAACAGTTGGAGGGCAAGGACCCACTATACAAACCTTTCTACGAAAATACCCCCATAGTTCTTTGAAAAGTCCTTGAAGGAATAATGCTATTGTATTTTCTTATTTTCGTTTATGTAGCCCAAGCTATGTAACCGCACCTTGAAACGAATGAAATGACTGAGTTTCTCGACTATTTGAGTTTGGGAATGCGATATCAAGGATTCTTCCCCACACTCGAGATTTTACTGATTTAAGTCCTAAACATTTAAATCAGAAAATCTAGTGTGTGACAACTACTCTCTCTAGGATCCTAGGATTCAAGTAAATTAATTTCTATCTCCAAGCTTGAAGCCTTAATTATTATTTTTAGTGAAATAAGGTTTAGTCCATGTCCGACATTATCACGGTTAAAATAAATTATTTAGTGATTTAAACCTCCAAAGAGCAAGGAGGTATGGAAGGAGTTGTAACACTATTTATTTAGGGTTTTAGATATTATACATCATGATGAATTGGAATTGTAGGCTAAATGGTTCAATTGACATTAGTTGCATCCAATTCGATGTCAAAATGGAATTGTAGGCTATATATGTTTATGTGATTATGAAGATGATGACCAAAATAATATCCTAATATGTCTCTTTTGTCTAGAATTTACAAGGAAAAATATCCACAAAAAACTATTCTTATTTTTCTCCTCTCTTGGAGAAATCCTTCTTTCTCTATCTTTCATTAATACACTTCCAATGGCAATATATGGGCTAATGTTCATGTCTAGTGCTAGTGTTGGACGGGATAAGATTCAGCAAGATGAGGTAATTTATGCTTATCGAAAGCTCGAAATGAAACACTTGGATTTATGAACTAATTGTGACAATATTTTCAAACAAATCAAGAAAAACGATGTAATTTTTATAATGATATCTTTCAACAAAATCAAAACAATAATACTAGCTATCGACCTTCAAACATTGTAATTGTCATGTCATTCATTGTGCGTGATTCTCTTTTGCTTGAAGAAGACTCTACTTCAAAGTGAACTCTTTTTGTCGCAAAGCCCGGTTTTTTAGGATACGGCAAT
Organism: Chamaelirium japonicum; assembly: GCA_947650365.1. NCBI lineage: Eukaryota > Viridiplantae > Streptophyta > Magnoliopsida > Liliales > Melanthiaceae > Chamaelirium > Chamaelirium japonicum. The sequence goes on along the minus strand of OX393557.1, from coordinate 49,104,772 downwards.
AACTCGTTATCATTGCCCAACAACAAGATGACAGACGACATAAGCGGCCTATCTTCCGCACGTTCTTGCACGCACAAGAGACCGAGTTTTACACATTTTAGGACTTCCTTCACAGGGAATGGTTTCACCATCGATTCATCAACCAATTGCAAGCTATTACCTTCATTCCATAAATTCCATGCCTGAACAAGAAGAAATTTGTATTCATAATTAAGTAAAGATATAACATGAATGAATAATGTATGTAGTACACACTTACATGCCCCAGAAGGTTCAAGTCGGACGAGGAAACGAACGCGCCTCGATTCCTTCTGCCACTGATGATTTCAAGAATCAAGACTCCGAAACTAAACACATCGGATTTCATGGAGAAGATCCCATCCATCGCATACTCAGGAGACATGTATCCACTATATTCAAGTATTAAGATGTCAATCACAAAAGAAATCTCTGTCAATATACCATGAATGCATATGTTTAATAGTACTTACTATGTGCCAACGACTTTCCTTGTGTTAGCTTCGGACTCGTCCCCTCCAAAAATTCTCGCCATGCCAAAGTCCGAGATTTTGGGATTCATTTCCTTATCAAGAAGAATGTTGCTAGCTTTGAGATCTCTATGAATTATTCTAAATCTCGAGTCCTGATGAAGGTATAGAAGTCCTCGAGCAATTCCAACAATAATGCGGTACCGTGTTACCCAATCTAGTAATTCAGCTCTTTTTTTATCTGAGATAATTTCAAAGTGTTAGTTGTCCGATTATTAATTGAAACTATATTATACAAAAATATTATGCGTATGGGATATTTAAATATGAAAATTTATGCTATCAATATTATTAAGAGTAAAAGGAAGATGTACAAAGGGAAACATTTTGCAAATCAAATAACGTAGACAATGATAAAGAAAGTGCATGATATTTAGAGTGGGCAAATGGGTTAGGGTTAGAGTTGGCGGTAGGGTTGACGGGTTGGAACAGCCCAACCATAACCCTAACCCATTTATTAAACGGGTCAACATCCTAACCCTAACCCTGACCCATCTAACCCTATTAATCTAATGATTCTAAATATACACTATCCAAAATAATTTAATCTTTTATTAAAATTTTCATATCAAATAATTATAAAATTTATTAACTAATCCAACATGAGAAACAATACAAATCAACCATATAATTCTATACAAACCAAAAGAAATAGGCTGTAGGCATCGTGGACCAAGTCTAGTAGGACCGTCAAAGGACAAACCAAAGGAAATAACTAAAAATTTAAAGACTAAAACCCACTAATAAGTAGAAAAGGAATTGAGTAGAAGTCTAGAAGACTTTGATTTCCCTAACTTCACCTTGTTACCAAAGGACAAACTAACAAAGGACTCTTGAAATGGAATAGAAGTCCAGACCGAAGCGGACTTCGAGCTTTCGGAGTAATGATGGGAGGTATCGTGGCAGTCACATACTCACAGGATATAGGAGTCATGGGTTAAACGGGTTAGGTGGGCCTGGTCGGGTACCCGTTTTTGAGCGGGTTGACAAATGATGAACCCTAACATGACTCGTTTAATGAACGGGTCAAGTTAGGGTCGGGTTAGGCGGGCCGGGTTGGCAGGTCGGGTCAGATTTTGCCTGCTCTAATGATATTTAAGTAAATAATAATCCAAGAAGAAACACAGCCACTATAGAGGGGAGAGCGAAAAACCCTCTAAACTTGTTGTGTTCTTCAAGAGGAAAACATAGAGTTACTTCTATGGTTTTTATGGTTTCTCCTTTTGATCTCTTATGCTTTTCTCGTTGATTTGTTAGAGAGATCCATCGATGTCGCTTCCTATTGCATCCATTGATTTCCACATATAGGAAACCCTAAGAGCCACCATCTTTGCCTTTTCTTTATATTGGAGGGTGTTTGGTCGCTAGGAGGGCTGAGCCTCCATCGAGGGGGGAATGAACCAACGGATTCGTGGCATGCATATTTATTTGTTGGTCGGATTGAGTCTGGTGCTACACTAGATATCTTCGTGGAGTGGAGGTTGGAGTGACTCAAGGCATTGGGTCATGGGCACAAGTGTGAGGAGGAACAAATGCCTGGTTAGGTAGACCAGAGCCGCTAAGCATAGCGATGATCAGACAACATGCCCCAAGAAAGGTTTGATGACACAAGGCTACACAATCCTATGGGTTGGATGAGCCGAATCTTGTAACCTTCTATCTCACCCATTTCATGATCCTAGAAAGGGCTAGAGGTGGAGTAGGGAATTGCTCGAACTACATAAAATATCTCTTAGGTTAGTTGGTTTATCTATTTCTGAATGCTTTTTACACTTGAGAAATTTTTAAAGACTACATCCCAAAAACTCGCAAGGGCATAATAAGATAAAAATCCATCGAAGAGCTTTATTTATTGGACATAAATCAATTGTTCCACCTATTCACCCTCTCTACATGTTTGTACTAATAGGTTATGGGATGGAAGAGTATGCAAGTGCACAACAATGTTGCAAGAGCATTGCCCTCACTACTATGTCCTGTACGTAGACCTCCGTCAAGGGCCAAGTACTAGCTGACTTCCTGAGTGATTTACCACCTGAGGAACCTGATCGAGTCCTTGACAATAGAAGAGCTGCTCCCACCTCCAAGTCAAGGTCAGTGCACCTCGGTTTCCCTGTGACTAACAACAAATTGGAGGTGCACATAGGGGCTTGCGGAAATCATTCGAGGGGCAGGACCTTAAATCAGACGTAAACCTCAAGAATATTTATGGCTAACCATGGCTCGATCTTGATGCCCACAAGTTTGTGTGGAAGTGCATTTAGTGACTGAGGCATACAATCTACATCCACCAATCAACAGAGGAACTGCGCCCTCTAAGCAGACCTTGGCCCTTTCAATAGTGGGAACTCAAGCATTATTGGGACATTCCCTATCTCTACCAATCACTAAAAGTTGTTGCAAGTGGCAACATATTACTTCACCAAATGGGCAGAGGCAGTCCCACTCCTTCTAATCCAACGAGCAAGGCATTTTCAAGTTTATCTGGAAACATATTGTTTGTCGATTCATACTTTCAAGGGTTCTCATTATAGATAATGGGAAGCAGTTTGACAATAACATAGTTCAAAGGTTCTGCAAGGAAAACACCATCAAGTTGTGCTTTTCAATGCCGAGATACCCCCAATGCAAAGGAAGGCCAAGGTAACCATCATGTTATCCTTGACACCCTGAAGAAGAAACTTGAAGGTATTAAAGTATAGGTTTGTAGGAAAAGGCCATGTCAGTAATTCTTTGCGCATATAGGACTACCCGAGATGTTCAATAAATGTATTCCCTATTTGTTTGACCTATGGCTTAGAAGCGGTGCTACTTCTTGAATATGTCATCTCAATGGCCAAAAGTCTTACTGCCGAGTTAGAACTAAACGACCAGCTAAGAGCATATGACCTAGACTTCCTCGAGGAAAGGCGGGACGAAGTAGCTCAGCACACGGAGGACTTCAAGTTGCAGTTGAAGAGTTTATTTGACCGGAAGGTACGAAGGAGAACCTTAGGGGAGACTTGGTGATGAGAAAGGTTATCGAGAGTACCAAGGACCTGAACAATGAAAAGCTAGCTAGGAGCCAACTGGGATGCGACCATACGTAGTGGATGGAATAAGCGGAATAGGTGCCTACCAGTTGAAAACTCGCAAGGGAGTCATCGTTAAAAAAATGGAATGATGTACATTTATGTAAGTTTTATCAATAGAATTCCAGATTCCAAAGAAGAAAATATTGGCTAAAAAATAAACGAGGGCTCAAGCATCCTTGACACTTGGGACGGCATAAAAACCCCAAGTAAGCACAAATTCAAAGGATGAGTCAAACATCCACATTGGAGAAAAAATAAAAGGAGGGCTTAGTGAACAATCCAAAACATGAGTTTCGTTTACGCCTAAGGGCAGAGGACGGAAATGCCCCTCTATAGACTTTAAATTTTCATTTGCATGCCATCACCTCTAAACTAAACCAAAAGCCTAAACCTAAACCTAATCTTAAAACTAAAGATCTATATGCCATGGGGTGAACCTTAGACCTAATCCTAAAACCTAAACTCGAGAGAGAAAGAGAAAGGAGAAAGAAAAAAAAAAAGGAGTATGGTCAATGATGTTGTCTCTACGATCTTTAAGAAATAAAAAAATATGAACAAAAAAAAGATACTGAAAGAACACAATAATATTATATATATATAAAGTAAAGTAAATGAATTAATAGGGGGCGTTGAGGTAGCAAACCAAAGAGGAAGGTATCCAAGCTTTTGTTGGGCATGTACTCGTATAATAGCATTCTCTCCTCTCCTTGAACACAACAACCTAGGAGCCGAACAAGATTCCTATGCTGAAGCTTGGCGATCAACATAACCTCATTCATGAACTCATCAACTCCTTGTATTGAAGTCTTTGCGAGCCTCTTCACTGCTATCTCGTGCTCATCGTCGAGCTTACCCTGCAAGTAATTAATTATCAAACCAATTAGTATTCTAATTGTGACGACCCGAGTTCCTGCCCAAAAGGTATCTGTTGAGGAGGAGAGTAATCGGGTATATTAAGACAAGGGTCCCCACTTCCATTACCGATGTGGGACTAAACCGTGTGAGGCATGACCATCTCAACACCCCCCCTCACACGGGACACGCGTGGCAAGGGCACAATCGGGCGGAGCTCCCGGAGCGGGTCCCAGCCCCGATACCCCGTGACGACCCGAGTTCCTTCCCAAAAGGTACCTGTTGCGGAGGGAAGTATGTAATCGGGTATATTAAGACAAGGATCCCCACTCCCATTACCAATGTAGGACTAAACTGCTTGAGACATGACCATCTCAACACTAAATAATTGTGTTTATAAAAAGTATTAATCTAGAGTGATAGTGTGTGGGGGTAGTTTTCAACTCAGTAGGGGGAGAGGATTACCTTGTAAACAGGGCCAAACCCGCCCTCTCCAAGCTTGTTACTGGTTGAGAAGTTGTTGGTGGCAGCGGCGATGGCGTCCATATCAAATTGCGGCAACTCCAAGTCACTCCTGCCGCCTCTTCCCTCGATATTTGGTATAGCTGTATATATACCAAATAATATCCTTGTACAATAAGAACAATCTAACTAACATGCATTTCTAATATTATGTTATCGAAAGGTGGGAGGATTTCAATTACCTCTTCTCCTCCTCTTCTTCCTCCATAGGCAGTATCCGGCGGAAAGGAGAAGGAATGCAGCCAAGATGGAGATTGCTATGATGGCGGCCGTTGGGGGTCCACTCCCTTGAGATTGGCTCGCGATCGGAACTGTAACACCAAGGTCGATCGAACTATGAATATAAACATAAATCACCGGATGTTTTTTTTTTCCTTTTTTGACAGACTGGCCACCAGGCGGGGCATTCAGAGGACAGGGCATGCACTAGAGAATGGACTCAAAGATGTCAAGAGATCGAAATGGGAAACAAAGCATAACTGCGAACATTGCATCAATGATGGGATTCGTACGTTCAAACAAGGCAATACCGGCTTTGAGGGAAAGTTCGTTCCACGGTGTCCGTAGCGGGAGTCGAACAGGGAACCTCTCCAACCAGGGAGAGAGTAAGCACCACCGGGCCAAGAGCCCGTTAATGTTTCGATGGGCCGACGTCAAAGGGTTCGAAGGAAGCTTCGGGGGGGGGGGGGGGGGGGGGGGGGGTGCATGTGAACAATTGAATATTGTGAAGTCAGCGAACGGTGGTGGAGCTTCAACGGAAGCTTCAGGGTCAAAGGGGCGCCCCAATGTGAAGTGTGAGGTCAGCCAATGGTGGTGTGAATGATTTTGTTCCAACCTCCTTAAAGAAGGTTGGAACATTCTTTGCTCTCTCATTGGAATATTTCATAGGCTTTTCGTCATTTCATCATATTAAAAAGTATGAAATGACAAACATACCCTTAAAATGGATCAATAAGAGAGCAACGAATGTTTGAACAAAATCGTTCTCAATGGTGGTGGGTCGATGGGCCGGCATCGATCAAAGGGGTCCATCTATGACCCATGGAATTAGAGATTCGGATCTCTCTTAATTTTTTTCCCCCCAGTTTGTCCTCATCCCCAACCTCCTCCTCATTTTTATTCTTCTATCTTTCTTGAGCCAGATCCCCAAAATGTTGGCCCTCCTTCCCCTTCATTTTTCTTCCTCTCACTACTTTTTTCTCCATCTCCCTCGCACCAAAACCCTAGCCACTAGCCAATGTCGGCGGCCTGTGTCATTGGCAACTCGTCGATTTTTTAGCCACGGTGGATATCTATCGAAATCCTCATGATGAGGTCGATGCGTACCCATCGCTGTAGCTTCGGTCGACAGTAAGCAGTGTTTGTGGGTTTCCACCAATATTGACCAACGGTCAGTATTCAGGCACGGGAAAAACAAAGAAAGGAGGAGGGAGAATTAGGAGAGGGGGTGGAGAAAGGACATGGAGAAGGAGGGAGGGGATGGCCGTGGAGGGATAGGCGGTTGGACATGGACAATATTACAGTATGTGCGTGTGTGTGTGTAGGGAGGGGTGTATTTTGCGATTACTCTGGGTGCTAAGATAAACAGGCCGAAATGAGTTGGGTGCTAAAAGAAATTCGAGTGCCATCTCTAATTCAGACCCTCAACAAAGTAGGTTAATGCAGTCAAAGATGTGTGCTGTGTGAGGGAGAGAACATTTCATACCATCGGCAGCTGCCAGCCGTACGTAGAGATCCTGCCCAGCATTCGGATAGACCTTCATATCGGTCAGCTCCGTGGACCAAATAATGCACCCGCTCCCACCCCCACCATCCATCGCGCTGGCATAAGCGGTGCATGAACAGTTGCTCAGGCACAAAGCCCTGCACTGGTCAAGCGTCAGGCTCTGGTCCACGGTGCACTTCGAGGTATCCGGCAGCTTCGCGCCGGCCACGGTCGCGAACCCGTCGGTCCCGTTCCGGCAGTCCAGCCCCGTCTTCCTCACGCACCCACCGGACCCGTCCCTCAGGGCCCAGTTCGCCGGGAACCGGGGCGTGAACCCCGGGAGGCAGCGGCAGATCGGGGACTGGTTGCCGTCGCAGACGCCGTAGGGCCCGCACGCCGAGATGTGGTCGCACTGGTCCTTGGGCGCGTACCAGTAGGTGTTCCACGCGCCGTTGAGCCACACCGACCGCTGCGCCTGGCCGGACTGGTTCACCGTCAGCCTCGACAGGATGGAAGGGTCCGTGATGTTGACGGAGTAGGTGATCTCGTCCCTGTTGTTGATGAAGCTGAAGGTGAAGTTCCTGTAGGTCGTGGTCTCCGGGATGCCGTTGTAGTGGGTTCCGACCCACGGCCCGGACCGCCACACCTTGGTCGACCCCGCCCACAGGTACAGCTCCGGATCACCGGCGGGGTCCATCGTCACGTAGTAGTTCCCCGGCGACGGGTCGGAGTCACTCTTCCATGCCGTCAGGTTGAGGCTAAGCCCGCGCTTGAAGTCCACCCCGATCTTCATCTCCGAGAGCAAGGTGTCGGTGGGGTGGTCGAAGCTCTGCCACCCGAAGCTCCCCGAGCTGTCGCCGGCCTCCTTCACCACCAAGTTCCCGTTATCCAACAGCTGCGCTACCGGATTGTTGAACCCCGTCCCCGGCGTGGACCAGAGGATGCTGGAGTTACGATCGGTCACGGTTAGGCTTCCGTTGGCGGCGATCGAGAGGTTTCCGGGGGCGGAGGAGTCGCCGTCGGTGATCGGGTTCTCGCGGTTGGCCACCCAGAGGATTGTTTGGACCGTGACCTTGTTGTACCACAGGCCGACGTATCTGTTGTTGGAGTTGGCGGGGGTGAAGAACCCTAAGGCGAACCTCCCGTCGGAGGAGACCAGGGTTCGGTTGCCGGAGAGCGGCTGGGCCGGAGTCAAGGTATCAGCTCCATTAATGGAAGGAGAGAAGTGAGTGAAGAGAAGCAGAAGTAGGAGCAGAGTAGGGTTAGTATTGAGCCACCTCATGTTTCTCGCAATGGTGGGAGGTCTGAAGGGACACAACAGTTGTTGATATGGGCCTGCCTCTTGTTTCTGTATTGTTGGCGGCCCAAGTTGGAAGTTGGAACCCAGTCGTGTCAAACCTTTCTTGTCTCCTTAGCGTTCGCACGGTTTGACCCACCTTTGTTTGGTCTCCCAACCTCACGGACGGTTTGACCGGGTTCGAATCTTCTACGGTTCAAGCAACCCACAGTGACTCGGAAAGGGCAGTGCATCGCAGCCGTTGTGGCTGAATGTAATCCGTAGTGGGACCCGATGGAGCGTGTGCACTGCAGGGCAGGGTGAATCGCACTCAGCCCGACGGGTGCGATGGCCTTCGTGCCAAGCGGCGTGCATCGGATGGGTCAACCTGTTCCAGCTGTGTTAGTTGCTGGAGCCGGTGATGATTCGAACACGGTTTGACCAGACAGTTGTACACTTATACTGACTTTGGCATTTGACCAGATAGTTGTACACACACATACATCAAAAAAAAGGATAAGGAGATCTGGATCTCGTCGGAAATTTCTTCCAACAACCTTGATTGAATGTGGATATCATAGGTGATGTAGAGTAAGTAAGAGAGGGAGAGAGATGATACAGAGAATTGTTATTGAAGTTCGGTCTTACGACCTACGTCTCCGGGCGTGTGGTGTCACCTGATCATCACTATAATATAAGTAAGGAGGGGGGAGCGTTCTCTCGACAGGCCAAGTTACAAGAGAAGCTTTGTACAGTGGGGTTGCACGGAGCAACTAGAAAAGAACAAGAAGGGGAGAATTGAGCTCTAGCACTAGCTCTGGAATCCTCCCCCTTTGATCGAATGACCAACCCCCTCTCTGTAAGCCATAGGGGTTATTTTATAGCTAAGGAATGCGCTCGATATGGCAGTGATGACGTGGCGTTGCTAAGGTCGCGCTGGTTCTGAGCCTCCTCGCTGGGACCCTATTGGGTCGTTGTCTGGACCCAATAAGAGATGGCTTGATTTGCAGGCCCTATAGAGTAGGTCCATGGGCTTAGGTTGCCTACATGGGCCATTGTGCGAGCCCATGCAAGTCTGGTCCGGTCTACTACAATTTTTGCATCCACATCTGCTATGTCTGTTACCTCTAATATCAACTTGTGTCTTGTGGCATAGAAGGTTAGGTCATTTATCTCGTGATCAACTAAAAAACATTTTCCATTCAGGCACTTTGGATCGTGTGTCCTTTCCTCCCTCTATATGTACGGATTGCAGATTGGCAAAGCAGTTAGCTCTTCCATTTTCTGTTAGTGCTTTTCGATTTATCGCCCTCTTTGATTTAGTGCTTTTGACATTTGGGGTCCTGCGCCTGTTGCATCTATTTCTGATTTTATTATTATGTTTGTTTTATCGATGACGACTCTCGGTGCACTTAGATTTATCTTATGCGTCACCGGTCTGAGCTCTCATATTTATCGGATATTCACCACTATGATTTTACTCAGTTTGGTCGGCAAATTAAGACCTTTCGGTCTAATTATTCTAATGAGTATGTCTCCTCCGAGATACATGAGATTTTTTAATCTCACGGTACTCTTCACCAGCAGTATTATCCCTACACCCATTAGTAGAACAGAGTTGCTGAACGCAAGTATCATCATGTCCTTGAGACAACACGAGCTTTTCTTCTCTCTGCCTCTATTCCTCACTTTTACTAGGCTGAAGCAGTTATGACGGCCATTCACCTCATCAATATCACTACATTCTCTGCTCTCTCTGGTGCCACTAGGTACGAGCATCTCCACTCCGGTCCACCTAACAATTCTCCTCTTCACACGTTTAGGTGTACGTGTTTCGTACTTCTACCTCTCCATGAACATAACAAATTTTTCGTCAGGTCTGTCAAATGTGTTCACTTAGGTCTCAATTGGGAGCATAAAGGGTATCGGTGCTATGATCCTTTAGCTCGCCGGATTTATGTCTCCCGATATATTTCATTTATTGAGGATGTCCCGTTCTTCTCCATTGAATCGCAGGGTCTTTCCCCACCTCTTTTATCTCAGTCTCTGCTCCGACCACTCTTTTTAATTCTATTATTCTCACCGTCTCCCCCGTCTCACCCACCTTTCTTGACCCCATCACTTATTTCACCTTTATCGTCACCTCCCTCGTCGCCCCCACCTTTCCACCCTCTCCACCTCCCTCGCCATCTCCATACTCGCCACCTCCACCTCCCCTGCCTGTCATGCGTGTCTATACTTGTCGCTCAACAGTCCCTCCCACCGAGACTATCTCCACGGTACTCCTCTGTCTGCAGCTGCTCCCTCCTCTATGGTCAAAGATTCTGGTCCTGTTTGGCACTACCCTACGTGCGAACATCACCCTCCTGACAGATATGACTACTCTCCTGACAGGTTTGGCTACTCTATTTTTACCTTTGCCTCTTCTGATACCTCTAGATACTCCGCTGTTGCTTCTTATTCTCTGTCCTACCAAGCCTTTCTTACTGATCTCTACACCCATCGGAATCCCCAGTTATATATACCATGAGATAGTTTTGCACCCAGAGTGACAACATGCCATGACAGCGGAGCTTGATGCATTTATGCGGACTCAGACGTGGGACTTGGTTCCTTGTTCCTCTGGCTTGATGTCTATCAGCTGCAAATGAATCTTCAAGGTCAAGACTCGACCTGATGGTTTCATTGAGCGGCACAATGCGTGCCTTATTGCTCGTGGCTTCTCCCAGAAGTATGTAATTGACTACGATGAGATATTTGCTCCAGTTACTCGGATGACCACCGTTCGCATCCTTTTTAGCTATGACAGTTGCTCGAGGGTGGCCTCTCCATCAGATGGACATTATTAATACCTTTCTCCACGGTGATCTCTCAGAGAAGGTGTACATGGCTCATTCATCGGGCGTCTCTGCTCCTTCCGGCCATGTCTATCGTCTACGTCGGATCATCTATGGGCTTAAGCAGGCCTCTCATGCCTGGTTTGAGTAGTTCCATAATGCAGTTCTATCAGTTGGGTTTGTAGAGCGATACTCTGACTATTCCATGTTCATTCGCTTATTTAGTCATGGTATTGTTGTTTTGCTTCCGTATGTAGATGATATGATCATTACTGGGGACGACAGTGCCACCATAGCGTCCCTTTAGCGTCACCTCTAAAATCAGTTCGAGATGAAGGATTTGGGTCATCTTCGCTACTTTCTTAGCCTTGAGATTGCCCGATCCTCTCATGGATTATTGATCTTCCAGCAAAAGTTTATCTCTGACATCTTTGTCGATGCTGTTCTTACTGACTCTCGCTCTGTTGTTGTCATTGTCAGCTAGTTTGTTCAGGCTCCTCATTTTATTCACTATGTAACGATTTCGCTGCTTTTCCCCTCCACGTCTCCACTAATGCTACATACTTACTCTGATGCAGATTGTGTAAGAGTTGTTACTATTCACCGTTCCACTACTGACTATTGTGTATTTCCTGGTGACTCCCATATTTCTTAGCGTAGTAAAAAACACGATTCTGTTACTCACTCTAGCACCGAAGCTGAATATAGGGCTATGGCTTCCACCACCACAGAGATTGTTTGGATACGCCACCTCCTTCTCGACTTAGTGTTGTGATCTCCGAGCCTACTCCCCTCTTTTGTGACAGCCGGAGTGCTATTCATATTGCTAGTAACCTGGTCTTTCATTAGCGCACCAAACATATTGAGGTTGACTGTCACTATGCTCGTTAAGAATTTCTCGCTCATACCGTCTCCTTACCGTTCATTCACTCGATGGAGTAGACTACTAACACTACAAGAAAGAGGGTCTTTACCGATGGACATTATTATCACCATCGGTAATAATACACTTTTTACCGACGGTGACTATAATATTCGTCGGTATTATAACTTCAATTTTTAAAATTTTTTTTGCACATTTATTACCGACGGTCAAATATATTTCGTCGGTAAAATGATTTATACCGACGGTACATATATGTCCTGTCGGTAATATACTTTATACCGACACTACATAAATACCGTCGGTAAAATGTCACGACGAAACTCAGGGTAAAAACCGAGCCTCTGGAAAAAAATGTGACCCTGAGTTTCGTCGTCGAGTTTTACCGACGGACTTTATATGTCCGTCGGTATAACTAATTATACCGATGAAAATTTTATGGCCGTCGGCACGATACCGACGGTAATTAAATATCCGTCGGTAAAATTGTCCCGACGAAACTCAGGGTAAAAACCGAGCCTCTGGAAAAAATGGAACCCTGAGTTTCGTCGGTGATGTTTACCGACGGACATTATATTTCCGTCGGTATAACTAATTATACCGACGGAAATTATATGTCCGTCGGTACGATACCGACGGTAAATAAATATCCGTCGGTAAAATTATCCCGACGAAACTCAGGGTGAAATCCGAGCCTCTGGAAAAAAATTGGAACCCTGAGTTTTGTTGCCGAGTTTTACCGACGGGAATTATACAACCGTCGGTATAAAGTAATTATACCGACGGAACTTATAAGTTTCGTCGGTAAAAATCCGTCTAATATACCTAACAGCCACCCCGTTTCTTTTTCTGTTTCGACCGAATCCGGCGCCCCTCTCTGAATCTCTCTCTCTCTCTCACCGATCGACCCGACCCGTCCGGCGACCCCGTCCCCCTCCGGCAGCTGCGTGATCCCCTCCGGTCACCCATCCCCCTCCCGGCTACCCATCCCCCTCCCGACCTCCCGGCCCTCTCTCTCTCTCCCCCCGGCCTCCTCCCCCCCTCCCCGGCCTCCCTAGCCTTCCCTCTCTCTCTCTCTCTCTCTCTCTCTCTCTCTCTCTCTCTACTTCCTCCCCTCACCTCTCTCTCTCTCTCTCGATCTAAACCCCCCCTCCGGCCGGCCACCCATCCCCTCCCTTGCACCTCCGGCCACCCCTCCCCTTTCTCGCGCCACCGACTGCGACACCAGTGCTCCTCCTCCTTCTCGAGGCCTGCCGACCATCGCTGGTGAGCTCCTCCTCATCCTCCCTTTCCTCCTTAGGTTAATTTGTTCCAAATTGTATACTAAAGTTTGAAATGTTATGTTATCAAAATTGCATACTAATTTTGTCATCTACGTTCTGAATTCCCTTATGAAAATTACATACTTATTTGATAATTTTAATCTTATCAAAACTGAATTGAATGGGGGGAATCGAATGGGAATGTATCCATTCATACGATTCATTCATATGAGTTATTATCATACGATTCATATGAGTTATTCCAATTCATTCATATGAGTAATTTTTATCTTATCAAAACTGGTTAATTCCCTCATTTGGTAATTTTTACACTGTTTTAAAACTCGCCGAGTTGACTCGAAACTCGGTTGAGTTTCGATCCGACTCGGTCCAAAACTCGAGTTTCGATCCGACTCGGCTGAGTTTCGATCCGACTCGAGTTTTGTCGAGTTTTAGCCGAGTTGTCGTGTCTACTCGACTCATTAAGGTTTCGAGTCGAGTCGAGTTTTCGTGTTTTAAAACATTGATTTTTATCCTATCAAAACTGAATTGAATGGGGGAATGGGGGGCAAAATATAGTTTTTAGACTAGGGTGAGCGTCGGTTTTGTCGGTCGGTTTCGGTGTGGGTTTTGTCGGTTATATTTTTTTCGGTTTACGAAAAATCAAAACCGAAACCGAAACCGAAACCGAAATGGTCGGTTTTTGTCGGTTCGGTGTGATATGAGGTATGCTAAAGCCATAAATCTACTCGAGCGACAGAGAGAACCGTCAGACCCCAAGTGTTTACTTGATGAGGCTCCCTGACTCGCATAACTTTGGTGCTATGCCTAGCATTCGAACTATCAGCAGTTCAAATGCTGGCCAGCAACCCTAGGTTTACTATGTGACTAGTCTACTCATCATAATACACTCATCCATTAGGGATGTGGATGGCCTGTAGACGTTTTGGTTCGGTGTTCCATACCCGGGAACCAAAACCAAAATTGTGCGGAGTCTTATAACATTGTTTGAAATTATATGTCAGGTGTTGTATAGCCAGATAGACGAAGATGTCTTCGATCGATAAGAGTTGGATGCGTAATTCGAATCGCATGAGCCAAGAGTACAGAGAAGGAGTCAGGAAATTTCTGGATTTTGTATTTGAGCGTCTTGCACCGCTTGATGGAAAAATTGTGTGTCCCTGTATAGACTGCGGAAGGGTGATTAGGAAGGTTCGAGAGGAATGTGAGGTTGATCTGGTAATGCGTGGCATTGACATTAGCTATACCCGTTGGTTCTCGCACGGTGAGGAGCTAGATGAAGTCCCCATGACAGCTCACGGTGAAACTTCAAACAAAGTGATCGCTGATGATAATATTAATACAGACGATGACGATGACATGCAGGGTATGATACATGATTTGCAAGGTGGAATAGGCACGGAAACAACGTCAGGTGATCAGCCCAATATCGAAGCGGACAAGTTCTACAGATTGCTTAAATTAGAACCCGCTCGCAAGTCCGAAATACGGAATAATTCCAACTTCGAATTATCGGATGCCGATCCGATGACTATCGGATTGAATCCAAACCTATTTCATATCCGAAACACGCTAACTTATGATTTTCCAACACTTAGACTCTAAATCGGTGAATCGGATCGTAAATTGGTCAAATATCCAATTAGAACCCGCTCGCAAGTCCGAAATATGGAATATAATTCCAAGTTCGAATTATCGGATGCCGATCCGATGACGATCGGATCGAATCCAAACCTATTTCATATTCGAAACACGCTAACTTATGATTTTCCAACACTTAGACTCTAAATCGGTGAATCAGATCGTAAATTGGTTAAATATCCAATTAGAACCCGCTCGCAAGTCCGAAATATGGAATATAATTCCAAGTTCGAATTATCGGATGCCGATCCGATGACGATCGGATCGAATCCAAATCTATTTCATATCCGAAACACGCTAACTTATGATTTTCCAACACTTAGACTCTAAATCAGTGAATCGGAGCGTAAATTGGTCAAATATCCAATTAGAACCCGCTCGCAAGTCCGAAATACCGAATAATTCTAAGTTCGAATTATCGGATGCCGATCCGATGACGATCGGATCGAATCCAAACCTATTTCATATCCGAAACACGCTAACTTATGATTTTCCAACACTTAGACTCTAAATCGGTGAATCGGATCGTAAATTGGTCAAATATCCAATTAGAACCCGCTCGCAAGTCCGAAATAAGGAATAATTCTAACTTCGAATTATCGGATGCCGATCCGATGACGATCGGATCGAATCCAAACCTATTTCATATCCGAAACACGCTAACTTATGATTTTCCAACACTTAGACTCTAAATCGGTGAATCGGATCGTAAATTGGTCAAATATCCAATTAGAACCCGCTCGCAAGTCCGAAATACGGAATATAATTCCAAGTTCAAATTATCGGATGCCGATCCGATGACGATCGGATCGAATCCAAACCTATTTCATATTCGAAACACGCTAACTTATGATTTTCCAACACTTAGACTCTAAATCAGTGAATCGGAGCGTAAATTGGTCAAATATCCAATTAGAACCCGCTCGCAAGTCCAAAATACGGAATAATTCCAAGTTCGAATTATCGGATGCCGATCCGATGACGATCGGATCGAATCCAAACCTATTTCATATCCGAAACACGCTATCTTATGATTTTCCAACAATTAGACTCTAAATCGGTGAATCGGATCGTAAATTGGTCAAATATCCAATTAGAACCCGCTCGCAAGTCCGAAATACGGAATATAATTCCAAGTTCGAATTATCGGATGCCGATCCGATGACGATCGGATCGAATCCAAACCTATTTCATATCCGAAACACGCTAATTTATGATTTTCCAACACTTAGACTCTAAATCGGTGAATCGGATCGTAAATTGGTCAAATATCCAATTAGAACCCGCTCGCAAGTCCGAAATAAGGAATAATTCCAACTTCGAATTATCGGATGCCGATCCGATGACGATCGGATCGAATCCAAACCTATTTCATATCCGAAACACGCTAACTTATGATTTTCCAACACTTAGACTCTAAATCGGTGAATCGGATCGTAAATTGGTCAAATATCCAATTAGAACCCGCTCGCAAGTCCGAAATACGGAATATAATTCCAAGTTCAAATTATCGGATGCCGATCCGATGACGATCGGATCGAATCCAAACCTATTTCATATCCGAAACACGCTAACTTATGATTTTCCAACACTTAGACTCTAAATTAGTGAATCTGAGCGTAAATTGGTCAAATATCCAATTAGAACCCGCTCGCAAGTCCGAAATACGGAATAATTCCAAGCTCGAATTATCGGATGCCGATCCGATGACGATCGGATCAAATCCAAACCTATTTCATATCCGAAACACGCTAACTTATGATTTTCCAACACTTAGACTCTAAATCGGTGAATCGGATCGTAAATTGGTCAAATATCCAATTAGAACCCGCTCGCAAGTCCGAAATACGGAATATAATTCCAAGTTCGAATTATCGGATGCCGATCCGATGACGATCGGATCGAATCCAAACCTATTTCATATCCGAAACACGCTAACTTATGATTTTCCAACACTTAGACTCTAAATCGGTGAATCGGATCGTAAATTGGTCAAATATCCAATTAGAATCCGCTCGCAAGTCCGAAATACGGAATAATTCCAAGTTCGAATTATCGGATGCCGATCCGATGACGATCGGATCGAATCCAAACCTATTTCATATCCGAAACACGCTAACTTATGATTTTCCAACACTTAGACTCTAAATCGGTGAATCGGATCGTAAATTGGTCAAATATCCAATTAGAACCCGCTCGCAAGTTCGAAATATAGAATATAATTCCAAGTTCGAATTATCGGATGTCGATCCGATGACGATCGGATCGAATCCAAACCTATTTCATATCCGAAACACGCTAACTTATGATTTTCCAACACTTAGACTCTAAATCAGTGAATCGGAGCGTAAATTGGTCAAATATCCAATTAGAACCCGCTCGCAAGTCCGAAATACGAAATAATTCCAAGTTCGAATTATCGGATGCCGATCAGATGACGATCGGATCGAATCCAAACCTATTTCATATCCGAAACACGCTAACTTATGATTTTCCAACACTTAGACTCTAAATCGGTGAATCGGATCGTAAATTGGTCAAATATCCAATTAGAACCCGCTCGCAAGTCCGAAATACGGAATAATTCCAAGTTCGAATTATCGGATGCCGATCCAATGACGATCGGATCGAATCGAAACATATTTCATATCCGAAACACGCTAACTAATGATTTTCCAACACTTAGACTCTAAATCGGTGAATCGGATCGTAAATTGGTCAAATATCCAATTAGAACCCGCTCGCAAGTCCGAAATACGGAATATAATTCCAAGTTCGAATTATCGGATGCCGATCTGATGACGATCGGATCGAATCCAAACCTATTTCATATCCGAAACACGCTAACTTATGATTTTCCAACACTTAGACTCTAAATCGGTGAATCGGATCGTAAATTGGTCAAATATCCAATTAGAACCCGCTCGCAAGTCCGAAATAAAGAATATAATTCCAAGTTCGAATTATTGGATGCCGATCCGATGACGATCGGATCGAATCCAAACATATTTCATATCCGAAACACGCTAACTTATGATTTTCCAACACTTAGACTCTAAATCGGTGAATCGGATCGTAAATTGGTCAAATATCCAATTAGAACCCGCTCGCAAGTCCGAAATACGGAATAATTCCAAGTTCGAATTATCGGATGCCGATCCGTTGACGATCCGATCGAATCCAAACCTATTTCATATCCGAAACACGCTAACTTATTATTTTCCAACACTTAGACTTTAAATCGATGAATCGATCGGATCGTAAATTGGTCAAATATCCAATTAGAACCCGCTCGCAAGTCCGAAATACGGAATAATTCCAAGTTCGAATTATCGGATGCCGATCCGATGACGATCTGATCGAATCCAAACATATTTCATATCCGAAACACGCTAACTTATGGTTTTCCAACACTTAGACTCTAAATCGGTGAATCGGATCGTAAATTGGTCAAATATCCAATTAGAACCCGCTCGCAAGTCCGAAATACGGAATAATTCCAAGTTCGAATTATCAGATGCCGATCCGATAACGATCGGATCTAATCCAAACCTATTTCATATCTGAAACACGCTAACTTATGATTTTCCAACACTTAGACTCTAAATCGGTGAATCGGATCGTAAATTGGTCAAATATCCAATTAGAACCCGCTCGTAAGTCCGAAATACGGAATATGATTCCAAGTTCAAATTATCGGATGCCGATCCGATGACGATTGGATCGAATCCAAACCTATTTCATATCCGAAACACGCTAACTTATGATTTTCCAATACTTAGACTCTAAATCGGTGAATCGGATCGTAAATTGGTCAAATATCCAATTAGAACCCGCTCGCAAGTCCAAAATACGGAATATAATTCCAAGTTCGAATTATCGGATGTCGATCCGATGACGATCGGATCGAATCCAAACCTATTTCATATCCGAAACACGCTAACTTATGATTTTCCAACACTTAGACCCTAAATCGGTGAATCGGATCGTAAATTGGTCAAATATCCAATTAGAACCCGCTCGCAAGTCCGAAATACGGAATAATTCCAAGTTCGAATTATCGGATGCCGATCCGTTGACGATCCGATCGAATCCAAACCTATTTCATATCCGAAACACGCTAACTTATGATTTTCCAACACTTAGACTCTAAATCGGTGAATCGATCGGATCGTAAATTGGTCAAATATCCAATTAGAACCCGCTCGCAAGTCCGAAATACGGAATAATTCCAAGTTCGAATTATCGGATGCCGATCCGATGACGATCCGATCGAATCCAAACATATTTCATATCTGAAACACGCTAACTTATGATTTTCCAATACTTAGACTCTAAATCGGTGAATCGGATCGTAAATTGGTCAAATATCCAATTAGAACCCGCTCGCAAGTCCGAAATACGGAATAATTCTAAGTTCGAATTATCGGATACCGATCCGTTGACGATCCGATCGAATCCAAACCTATTTCATATTCGAAACACGCTAACTTACGATCCAATCGAATCCAAACCTATTTCATATCCGAAACACGCTAACTTATGATTTTCCAACACTTAGACTCTAAATCGGTGAATCGGAGCGTAAATTGGTTAAATATCCAATTAGAACCCGCTCGCAAGTCCGAAATACGGAATAATTCCAAGTTCGAATTATCGGATGCCGATCCGATCGAATCCAAACCTATTTCAAAACCGAAACACGCTAACTTATCATTTTTTAACGCTTAGACTCAGTTATAGATATAAACCATTTTTTTAACAAATACATGTTAATTGCAGGAGCAGGGCGGCGTCAGGGGATCGATGAGAGCACCAGCATTGGTGGCGGGCGGGGGTGGTTGAGATAGGGCGGCGTCAGGGGATCGATGAGAGCATTAGCGTTGGTGACGGGCGGGGGTGGTTGAGATAGGACATGTAGGGCATGCATCATCTCTCAGTTTTGGATTGTGTAAATATTATTTTGTAATATGTGGTTATTTTTTGTTCTTGTCTATAATTGTCGGGTACTGTGGTAATATTTGATAATTTGCTGTAATTTTTTTATCAATTTAGGTAATATTTTAAAATTTGTGATAATATTTTATAAATTGTGGTAATATATTGTGGTATTGTTGTAAATCACAGGAATTAAATAACATTATTTAGGTAAATTTATAAAAAAAAAACATACTTATTACCGACGGACATGAATTATTCCGTCGGTAATAATGTTTTTATTTTTTTTTAAATTATAAATAATTTGCCGACGGCATATAATATCCGTCGGTAATATATATATTATTACCGACGGGACATATATATGCGTCGGTAATATATATATTATTACCGACAGTATATACCATAACCGCCGGTAAAATGCTTATATATTACCGACGAAGGATTAAGATTCGTCGGCAATAATATATTATATTAATTTTTAATTGATTAAATATGACCGACGGCTTTAATATTACCGTCGGTATTAATTATTATTACCGACGGTAATATTTGGTCCGTCGTATTGTTCTCCCGACACCTTTTTTCCCGACAGCCGGCGACGAAAATATCTTCCGTCGCTATAAACTATTACCGACGGAATGTTAATATTACCGACGGATATTTTCCGTCGGTAATAACTGTTTTTTTTGTAGTGTAACTTCCTTACGAAGCCCCTGACTATTGTTCCCTTCAGATATTTTATCAACAAACTCTCGGTTCATAATCCACCGTGAGTTTGAGGGGGAGTGTTAATGTTAATATATAGATGAGTTGGGTTCTATATACAGTCAGGTCGGGTTCTATGTTGACTTAGTCCCTCACTCAAAATCTTATCCGTCATCTCCTAACATGCAGTAAAAAAATTAGCCAAAATTTCTATGATATCTATCTTTTGATGTTCTTTGTGGCCAGGAACATTTTGGGTTGTGAATCTAACTGCATCTCTAAAAGGCTAGCTATCTCCTCTCCTTTATCTAAATAGCTAGCCAAAACAATAAAATAACCCTCCAAAAGACTAGCAATCCCACTAGCCAAATTTTGAGATAGTCATCCCATTAGCCATATTTGGTAAGCAGAGTCCATTCCCCAAACTGGTGGGGGCCGTCCATGTGAAGCCTGCCACCTCAGTCACAAAACAAAAAAAAAATTATGATATTGTAGCCGGTACAGTACCGTGATTTATTTATGTTATTAGTGCATGCCCGTCCTCCCGAGAGAGACGGAGAGAGAGAAAGAGAGTGAAGAGAGAGATGGAGAGAGAGAGAGATCATGGGAAAAGAGAGAGATCATGGGAAGAGAGAGAGAGACAGAGAGAGAGATATTGGGGGAAGAGAGAGAGTGTGTGTGAGATGGAAAGAGAGAGAGATTAGGGGAAGAGAGAGAGAGATGAAGAGAGAGAAAGAGATCGGGGAAGCAAAAGAGAGACCGAGAGAGATATATCAGGGGAAGAGAGAGAAAGAGAGAGAGAGAGAGAGAGAGAGAGAGAGAGAGAGAGATCATGGGAAGAGAGAGAGAGAGATCGGGGGGAAGAGAGAGAGAGGAAGAAAGAGAGAGATGGAGAGAGAGAAAGATCAGGGGAAAAGAGAGATGGATAGAGAGAGAGAGAGAGAGAGAGAGAGAGAGAGAGAGAGAGAGAGAGATCGGGGGAAGAGAAGGCGTCAAAGCGTTTTTATCTAATCAGCTTGTGTTTTGTCTAGTCAATATGTAGACCGCCGTGCCATGGTATATAGATTTTGTGGTGCTGTTCTTGGAGGGGATATTTTGGGTGGGGTTTGTCCTTGGAGGGGGGTACCGTCCTTGTGGCTTGGTCAATTGGGTAAATATTTAAGATATATGTAGGGACTTTTGTAATTTAAGATCTTTAGGGAATAAGATAAGGAATCTTTTGGAGTGGGGTAGTTGAAATGACTAGCTATTGTTGAACGGAAAATGTTATTCAACCAACAGCCAACCCCATCACTAACCTGCCTACGCTGAGAGCTACTTGTTGGATTTTGCATCTCATTGGTGACATTTTGAGTCTCATTAGTGTAGTATCAAACATCACTAGTGACATACCCACCAGGGGATAGGGGAGTTGGTAAGCAACTGATGCTTTGGTGAAGAGGTTGAGGGTTCAATGGCTCCCCCTCTCGAGTCACCCAGGAGTGTGTAGAAAAACTTCTGTGTGGGTCGGTGCGTATTTCTGGAGGGATTAGGCCGAGCCTGGTTTCGAGATGCCCGCCGATTTCCAAAAAAATCACCAGTGATATTCTGTGTGAGTGTTGCCCAATAGCCAATAGTTACCTATGCAAGATGGCTATAGGAAAAGAAGTCTTGCCAAGATGCTCTAAGTTTTCAATATCTCCAATAGGTATCAATCTTTTATTTTTGATTTATTATTAATTTTTAGGAAAAATTACAATAACCTCCTTTGAACTATTCACCTCATTTCATATTGGTCCCTCAACTTTTTTAATGAACAATTTGATCCCTGAATTATGCTCCGTGTGCATTTAACCCCATCCGTCAACTTTTTATCCCAAAAATACCCCTATTAATTTTCAATAAGACTCAAAATTGTTTCAAAATATTTAACTTATGCTTACTGAGACAAAGATATTTTTGGAATAAAAGTTGACTAAGGGGGTTAAATGTAGACGGATCATAGTTTAGGGATCAAATTGTTTTAAAAAATAGTCGAGGGATCAATATGAAATGAGGTATATAGTTCAAGGGAGGTTTTCGCAATTTGCCCTATTTTTTATTAAAAGTGGAAGAAGGGGATCATAGTCGTTCTATCCACGCGGAGCACAACGTTTGCTTTTGGCACATATAACGTTATTTTTTTTTGTATCAGAATTATACTAATAAAACATCAAAGTTACATCATTGTTTGTGCACCCATCGGGTGTAACAACAAGGGCTACAATCATCACATGCACGTCTTATGGCATCAGGGGGGAAGTTAGATGCTTGCAGTCATGAAGAAAAAGGGATGTGGTGGAGGGTGCCACCAATTGTGAGATCACGCATTGAGAATCTCCTTCTATCCACAGAGAGTGTCCCGGCAACAAATTCGTTGCAGCCAAAAGACCTTCCCATAGGCCCCTATATTCCGCCACCTGCACAGAATCCATAATCAGATAAGTTGCACCTGCCAACAAGATTGATTCAGAATGGTCCCGTATAACAAAAGCCGCGCCAGCCGCTGCTGTTGAGTGATTCACAGAACCATCGAAGTTAAATTTGTATTCATAATCATTTGGAGGCATCCATCGGACAGGGACTGGGTCGAGTCTACTTTGCCTGGGGTTATTGCAAGGATCTGCATGGATCAAGTTAGCACCATAGAAAGAATTATAGTCCTCAAAAAGAAGTTCAAAGGTAACATGAACCGCATGATTGGACAATTCAAAGGCAGCTATGTTCTGAGCTTTCCATATGTGCCAAAGAGTAAACCTGAGGATGCCTTTAGCAGTTTTACTGTACCCTGCCCGATGATCATGAGTATGGTGGAAAAGAGTACCAAACTAATTAATCGAGCTGGGGATATTTGTCATCCCAATCTGATATCTAACCCGCAACCAAAGTTGATTAACAGGAGGGCATAAAAAGAAGCTATGATCCAAGGATTCATCCTGATCCAAACATCGCGGGCATATGGACGATATGGACATCCCTATCCGTTGGCGATATGTTAGGACAGGGAGTCGTGCGTGGAAAAATTTTCATAAGAATAGTCGCACCCGAGGCCCCATAGGGGTCTTCCAGAGGTTCTTCCAAATTCCAAGCCAAATGCCCACCGAAGTATTATAATTTTGAAGAGAACATTTATAAGCAGCTGCTACATTGTAGCCAAGTGTGGACCGAGGCCCCCAGGTAAAAGTACTTGGCTGATGACGAATGATGGGTATGCTGCATAACCTGAGGATCCATTCCATTGGAAATATAGACATCAAGATAGATCTATTCCATCCATTTGGGCCAAAAAATTCCGATATCATCATATAATTTGTCGTCAAACCCGTATCTAGTGGAAAAACCATCCGGGATAAAGGAATTTGAGAGCACCAAGGGGTCGACCAGGGGTCATGGGAGGCTCCCCACTAGACCGCATGTTGTAGGTGGTTTCGCACACATGCTAATCCCTCAGAGATAACTCGCCAAGCCCAAGAACATTTACCTGGTTTTGGCCATTGCCAAGTGTTCTCATTCACGTTATATTTGTCTTTAACAAAGGAAACCCATGGGTTCTCAACATTTGTGAGGACTTGGTAGACTTTTTTTCCCATGAGTGTTTGATGAAATAGGGGAGATGGCGAAGACCGAGCCCCCCATGCATCTTCGGCCGGCAAACATCCTCCCATTTAATTAGGTGAAACCCACATTTCTTGTCTCCTTTAGCCCAAAGGAAACAACGAAATTCCTTCTCCAGATGATCCATGATACATTTCGGGATCCAAACAGCTCCCAGTTGAAAAACCGGGAGGGATTGGAGAACAGACTGAAGTAAGGTAACTTGGGCCTGGAAGGATAATAAGTGGGCTTTCCAGCCAACGATACGCCCCGTGATCCGGTTGACCATAGGGGCAAGCTCGGAAGCTTTAATACGACTGCCCGAGATACGAGCCTCAAGATAGGTTAGAGGTCCAGATTGGGAGGACATCTCAAGAGGAAAAGGATCTCCGAGCGACAGTTAGCCCTTACACCATTGCCAAATAGGACTGTCGACTTTTGGTAGTTGATCTTTTGACCCGATAGCCGACATTACTTCCGAAGAAGACATTTAAGATTCTCCACACTGGAAGGAGTAGCCTTAGTAAAAATTAGGATGTCATCCGTATACGAGAGCATACCGATAGACCTAGCCATGGGGGAGGAGCGAATGCCCCTCCAATTTCCTCGCCGGATATGATCATTGATATTCCTAACCAGAACATCAGCCTCCAAAATGAAAAGATAGGGTGCAGGAGGATCTCCTTGTCAGAAGCCTCAAGAGGAACTGAACTAAGGTAGGGGAGCTATTAAGCAAGATGGAGAAGGATGGGTTCTCATTACAGCCTTTGATCCATTGGACCCAGGTTTGGTGAAACGTAAACTTATCCAAAATCTGATAAAGAAATCCCCATTGCATCCAGTCATACGCGTTGGCCATGTCTAATTTAAGGGCCATCAAATCTTTGTCACAGGAATCAACTTTCATAGAATGAAGAACTTCTTGGGCCAGAAGGATGTTATCTGAGATATTGCGGCCCTGGATGAAAGCATTTTGCTCCAGGGACATAATCTTTTTGAGGAGAGACCAAAGCCGATTCACCAGAATTTTTGAAATAAATTTATAAAGAACGGCACAAAGACTAATAGGTCGGTAGTGCTCCGGCCTACACATCTCGGTAATTTTGGGGATAAGCGTGATAAAAGTGCTCTTCCAAGCGGTCGACATTCTCCCAAATTGGAAGAAGACGTACCGTAATGGCAGAGCAAACGTCTATTTCCAGCACATCCCAATTCGAGGTGAAAAATTCTACAAAGTAACCATCTGGCCCGGGGGTTTTGTAAGTGGTAAGGAGAACACAGTACAATGAATCTCCTCCCACGTGATTGGTCTTATGAGGTTACGATTATCGGAGGATGTCACTATGGTCGGTAACGTATTCAGGAGATCATTTAGCCCCGGATTAGTGGAAGAAGACCACTTAGGTTTGAAATGCCGGATGAAAACGTCTTTCATCTCATCCCTAGTAGAGGATCAAACACCAAATTCATCATCAATAAAATGAGTCATATTCCTTTTACGATGAACTAAGGGCTCATATGGAAGAATTTGATGTTCAAGTCGCCCGCTTGGAGCCATCGTATACGGGCCTTTTGGCACCATTTGATCTCTTGAAGGTGAAGAAGATGCGAGTATTGGTGTTGTATGGTCCACAAAGTAGTTACTTCAGTGTCGCTCAAGGTGTTGGAAATTTCACGATTGTGCCAGAAAATAATTTGAGACCATAAGGACTTGTAGACACACAAATTTTCATCGAACCCGAACCCGACTTGCATGCACCGACCTGGGGGTAAACCCGACACGAACTCGGGCCCACTGGACCCGACCCACGCCAAAAGAACGGTCGGGTGGACCCTACCCGAGCCCAACAAGAAGCCGGGTGGGCCCATCCTCAAGTGGGGCCCACTCCGCCCCCCTTATAGAAAACCATACCCTCCTACCCGCGGGTAGGGGGTGGCCGGCCATGCAAGAAAGGAAAAAAGAAAAAGAAAAGGAAGAAGAAGAAAAAGAAAATAAAATAAAATTAAGGAAGAAAAAGAAGAAAAAATGAAAGAAACACCGCCATGCGTGGGGGGAGGTTCCGTAGACATATGCATAAGCGTGGATCTACGCCGATCTCTCGATCCGATGGACAAGAAACGAAGCCAGGTCACCATCGATTTAATGTGCAAGATTCAAATAAATTCAAAACAAGATTGGGCCATAACTACTCCGCCAGAAAAGAAAAATAAATAAAGGTTTATTTCCCCTCATCAATGAAGGAATAAATCTTGGATAGTTATGAGAGAGATATTAAAGGGATTCAAATAAATCTTCCCATATCTCTCCCATCCCCATTCACCTATAAATAGAGGGGGAGGGGGAAGGCTCAAAAGGTCGAAGACAAAGGTAAGGAAGCTCTACAAAGGAGGAGACGCGCCATTCATCAACCTAAGGCTTCACGAGGCTCGGGCAAGTCTATCCCTTCGGGACCGGCTTAGTCCATTGAAAGTCATCATCAACGTGAAGACCCTTGCACAAGAAGATCACCCCTTCAACTCCATACACGAAGAAGAAAGCTCGGAGAAGAAGAACCCTTCGACTCCGAAGACGCCAGAAGCAAAGGCCGGAGAAGAAGATCAGAGCGGCATCACCCCATCGTCTCCAACAACCCTTCAACTCCGAAGACGCCAGAAGCAAAGGCCGGAGAAGAAAATCGGAGCGGTATCACCCCGTCGTCTCCAACAACCCTTCATTTCCGAAGACGCTAGAAGCAAAGGCCGGAGAAGAAGAAAGGAGCGGCATCACCCCGTCGTCTCCAATAACCCTTCAACTCCGAAGACGCTAGAATCAAAGGCCAGAGAAGAAGATAGGAGCGGCATCACCCCGTCGTCTCCAACAAGCCTTCCACTCTGATCAAGCTCAAAAGCCCGGAGAAGAAGACCGAAGCGGCATCACCCCGTCATCTTCAACAACGTCCGCTCCATTCACGAAGAAGAAAGCTTGGAGAAGGGCACCCGAAGTGTCGCTACACCCGTCATCTTCAGAACAAAGCTCTCAACTCCGATCACGCCAAAGAAGCCCGAAGAAGAAGAGAAGTCAAGCCGACGCCACAACCATCGAGGAAGCCGAAAGAACAAAGAAGCCTTGAAGACGTAGCCGTCGCCGTTCGAGAAAAAGATTGAGTCAACGTCAAAGCAAAAGACTACGCAAGAAGCCCAAGCCAAAGCACCGGTAAAGCCCGCGCCAAAGCAGCGCACATGCCAAGGCCAATTAAGCAACTACGCTGGTCACAAGTAAAGCACCGCACGTTCTAGCCAATATGACACGAAGTCTGGTAGAACTAAAGCATCGCAAGCCTCTACCCGTCTACGTTCAAGCGCAAGCGCCAAGGCAAAGCAAAAGCCAGAGCCACGCCAAAGCAAAGCCAAAGCTGACGCCAAAAACACGATCGACGCCGTGAACCGACGATCAAGGATGCCAAGATCTAGCAAGGATCGAGGGAGACACAAAGACCGAGAAACGAAGCCAAAAGCCCCCTAGCCGAGAAAGCGCGAAGCACGGAAGGAACAAAAGCAACGGCGGATACTCCTTAGCCTCTCAAGAAACCCTCACATTGTAAAAGACCTCTGCCCTGGGCAACCCTTTCAGACTTTTTGCACGAACACCACGTGGAGACACGGATTAAAGGGACCCTCCAGAGGATCTCTCCCACAATCTCCTGATCAAATCTTCGCCGCATCCGGCTCACCACCCCCGAGCCCTGGCATCTGTAATCTTCGTGTGTTTGCAATAAAGACGACCCGTATCTTTTTCTGCACATACATGACTCAATCTGCAACTATATATTACCAACACGATTTTTATTCCAAGAGGTAATGGCGGCCCGCAAGGCCACCAGATTAGAACCTAGATGGGCAGAGGCATTGGTAGAAGGAAAAGACCACCAAGAATTACAAAAGAATTGATTCCAGTCCGGGTGATCTAACCAAAAGTTTTCAAACCGAAAAGGTTTGGGATCACAGGGGAGAGGATGATTCAAGTTAAAGAGGAGCGGGCAATGATCCGACACAATCATGTGACAGATGAAGGATATTAACTTTTGGGAAAAGTCCAGCCCACATAATATTGCAGAACCCTCGATCAAGGCGCTCATGTATACGAGTAGCCGGGACTTGGTTGTTACACCAGGTATACGCAGCCCCTGAAATTTCCATGTCCAGCAGGCCATTCGACGCGATGGCTTGACGAAATTCATCTTAGCTACTAAAATCATTGTTTGTGCACCCATCGGATGTAACAACAAGGGCTACAATCATCACATGCATGTCTTATGGCATCAGGGGCGAAGGCTTGGCATTATGTGGAAAGGATTTGGAGGGAAAGGTAACACAAAAAGGATGGGGAATCAAGTGTCATCCACCTACAAAATGACCCTTCTTGACAAACATTCCTAGAGCTTGGATGGTCAGGTTGAGCTCAAGGTGTACATCTTCCCATGCTCCTACCACACGAAAGGGAGGCCAACGGGTGTTCAACCGGAGAGAGAGAGAGAGAGAGAGAGAGAGAGAGAGAGAGAGAGAGAGAGAGAGAGAGAGAGAGAGAGAGAGAGAGAGAGAGAGAGAGAGAGAGAGAGAGAGAGAGAGAGGAGGATTGTTGGGTTTAGTACCATGTCGGCTAGGGAGCTGGACGATGGTGCTTTATATAATCTCTATGGACCTCCCCTTACGACTCGGATTTTGTGGCGAGTCGGTATCTAACAATATTGTTGCGCAAAAACACATGATAAGGGAGAGACATGCTTAGTTAGTACAAGACAATTTCATTGCTTCTAACGTGATTCATCCACGACTGGCCGGGCTACACACTTATGAGTACAACTTCTTTCTGGTGATCGAACACCACACTCCAGCACTTCTGTCTGTCTGATCAACTGTCATGCTCTTGTGCTCTGGTCCATCACCCGTCGACGACCCGCTGTAACCGCAGCTAGTGCTCTGCGTCCAATGTCTCTTACGTCCATCGTCTTCAAAAACACCATCCGTCAACAGTGCTCGGCACTAGGCACCCGTTGGCACCTCCACCAGCCACCTATCGGACGCTCCATCAAAGCACTTGTCAGTGCCTGGATAAGCCACCTAGCGATAACTCTCCACGCTGCTGCTAACAGTCGTGCCCGTGGCCTCTCATGGGCTACTGTTCTCGATCATGGAGCATCTGTCATCCGTTGACGACTCCGCACACTGCTGACCACAACTGTGCCTATGGCCTCTCCATTTGTTGACAACAGTTGTGCTCGTGACCTCTCCAGTGCGGACCACAATTACGCATGTGGCCTCTTAACTGTTGACTAAACCTATGCCCGTGGTCTCTCCTCGGCCATTGCTCTTGATCACAGAGCATCCACCGTCTGTCAACGACTCCACACCCTATCTCAATAGGCGTGCTCACGATTGAGTTTGCCACGCTACCACACAACCGTCGCCGCCTCGGTCACGGTGCATGTTAACATCTCCATGCCGGCACCCGTTAGCGCTTCCTTAGCTATCCATTGACATCCTAGCACACTGCTGTACTACAAGCGTGCCTACAGTTGCAATCGCCGTCATCACGACTATCGTCGCATCCGTTGACGACTCGCACCGGTGCCTGTCGATACTAGCCACTTGTCTGCAACTCCATCACCCTGCTCGTCGGTAGCTGGAATAGTTGCTCGTCGATGACTCTGTGAATGTGCCCACATCTCCTAAGTTGCACTCTTCAAACCAGCACCTTGCTTCTTGCTCGATGATTTTATGCCATTGTGGTAATCCCTCGCACTTCGGTACTCTCGATTACCTCTACGATCGCCCATAGCCCTCACCACACACCATGGTGGAGAGAGACCTTTGTCACAGCTCCGTGACTTGCTACTGGCTGAGGGGATGCCCGGGCACCACTGTAAATTCGCTCGGGCACCACTCGTGTCGCCCGTGACTCCCGGACGCTTGTTGTACGTTCGCTCCGGGGTTAGATCCCCGGCTTCATGCTCCGCCAATTGTCCACGTCAGCCTCCATGTCACCATCGAGTGGGGTCTATTCCTTCAACTCCTCAAGCTTTGGCTGCACTGATCGTTCTCGCTCCCATGGCATATGGGGGAGGCGATGCCCCTGTGCCTTCCCCTGGATCATGCTTCTTCTCAGTGGCTCCTAACTCAGAGGTGCCCTCTAGGGTTTCCTTCGGCTCCCCCGTATGTCACGCATCTCCACCTTGGATGCCCCCTCCTTTCTATTTATAGAGGCAAAATCGGGTTACTTGGCTTGCACACCAATAACTAGTTGCTTTGCTTGTGCGCCATGCAACCTGGGAGCCCATTGCACCAGCTCCTACACGGGTCGTACTCATGGGTTGTACCCCCAACAATTCATTTCTTGCCAATCTTTCTCGGTAACCAAACACAAGGCAATTTAACTTCCTAGGACATTATTCAATGCTTGAGACATGTGACTTCTTGATAAATAGAATTGCCCTTGTTCTTTTGCTATAGAAAAAGTGACCAAATTTTCCTATGGCATCTATTTTCGATGTTCTTTGTGAGTTAAGGCATTTTGGGTTGTTATATCTAAGTCCTGTAGGAACAATCAAAACCCAATCGTACATGTAAACAACATATATGCAATCACAATTCCATTAATACGTCCAATAGGTATCAATCTTTTTTAATTTAGGGAGACGTAGGTGGATGTTATATTAGCTGAAGGAAAAGCAATGTTTCAATATTGAACCAAGTCACTCCATAAAAGCACGTGCTACAACAAGTCCCCCACTGTTTTTCTCCCTTCAAATGACAAAGCTTCCCCTCCAATTCGTCTCCAGCAAAAAAGTATCGATTAGTCTCTAGCAAGAGTATCAATTTGCCGACCTAACCGTAACCCTAATTCTATATCCTAAATAGTAAACCCTAGCTCTGTATCTAATTTTATACCCTAAATAGTGAACCTTAATCCTAATTCTATGCCCCAAATAGTGAATCCTAACCCTAAACCTAATCAGAATAACTATAGCAGACCAAAATCACTGTAGCATGACGAAATCGCTGTAGCAATTTGTTTTGTGAGAAATCTCGCTATTAAAAGAATGCTACAGTGAAATCACTATAGCAAACAATATCATTTGCTACAATGATTTGTGTCAACATTCAGATTCTATATAGACGAATTGATACTCTTGCTGGATAGGTTTTCGAGAGTCGATATTTTTATGGGGGAGTTGGTGAAACTCCTTTTAAGGAGATGCTTTAAACATAAAGACTTTGAAATGCTTTGGACAAAATTGTCCTCCATAACATTTCAATTTTTTTTTGGTATTCCACCGAACCAGTGAACCATCGCCGAACGCCGCCACCGATCCATCGAACGCTGCCACCGAATGCCACAACTGGAGCTGCTCGCCGCCACCGAACCACCAAACGTTGCCTCCGCCACCGAATGTCTCCGTCGCCGCCGCCGCCGCCGCCGAACCGAACCTAACCCTAACCCTAACCCACCTTGAGATCTAAAGGTCATGGGATGAACC
Organism: Chamaelirium japonicum; assembly: GCA_947650365.1. Classification (NCBI taxonomy): domain Eukaryota; kingdom Viridiplantae; phylum Streptophyta; class Magnoliopsida; order Liliales; family Melanthiaceae; genus Chamaelirium; species Chamaelirium japonicum. Next base: position 49,073,379 of record OX393557.1, on the reverse strand, counting down.
CTAGACCTGAGATCCACCGTCGAACCAGCTTGCCCCGCCACCTTTGCTGCAGCTGCCGACGCCGCCGGAGCTGATCGGGAGAGAGGGGAGAAGAAACCGAAGGAGGGGTAGTTTCGGGTTTATCAATAAAGACAGGGAAAGGGACGTCTAACACATTACCCCTATTTTTATTTAAAGGGTTCAAAACGTCAACATTTTCAATTAGGGATTTGTTATACAAACGTTTCATTCCGGTGGACTTTAGCTTAAATAAAAACCATAGAGGGATTAAAGACTAATTAATCTTTTAATTTATTGTTTATTATTGATTTTTGTTATGAGCGGAAGAAGGGGATCGTAGTCGTTCTCCAAAGAGTCAAAGACTCCCCTCACTTCTTTCTCGCTCTCGAACGGAGCTCCGATCGCCATGGTGATGCTGATCGACTGTTCCAACTGCCGCACGCCCCTGCAGCTCCCTCCTGGGGCCCGATCCGTTCGATGCGCCCTCTGCACCGCCGTCACCCTCGTCGCCGACCCCCGGAGCCTCACCGCCGCCCCCCCCGCTCAGAATCACGGTCCTTCCCCTCCACCTGACCCCTCGCCCCATCGTGGACCCTGGGGCCCTCCGCCGTCACCCCATGGGCGGAAGCGGGCGGTGATCTGCGGGATCTCGTACCGGTACTCTCGGCACGAGTTGAAGGGCTGCATCAACGATGCCAAGTGCATGCGCTACCTCCTAGTCAACCGCTTCGGCTTCCCCGAGTCCTCTATCATCATGCTCACTGGTACTTGAAACCCCCACTGTCCTCATTTTCTTGAAAATTATTCACAGATGTTGAATTTAGTTATTCCTTCCGGCTACGCCTTAGTAACACCCCAATAATAGAGGCATGCTCGGCATGTTGGGATTGGTGTGCCCTTGAAGGGCACACCATGGAGGATTGGTGTGCCCTTCCAGAGCACGGAGGAAAGCCTTAAGGGCACACCATGGGGAGAGAGTCTCAAGGGCAATACTCAATTGTATAGGGCAACATGAATAACAATAATTACAACCTACAGAGGGTAGGGCTGGCACTTCTGGACTCGACACGGCAGACCCGAAACGACCCGACACGAATTTAGCGGGTCTGGGTTTGTTGGGTTAAACCGGTTCGGGTCTACATGGTAGACCAGTTTAATAAATGGGTCGGGTCCAGGTATAGGTCTAAACATAGTAGGCCCGAGAAGACCCGTTTAAAATTTAACGGATCGGGTCGTGTCTACCCGCAATCCGTTATTACGTATGTAGGGCTGTAGGCTAATACTGTAAGTATTTTTTGTTTGGGGAACATTTGTAATTAAGCCAAATGTTTTGAGTTTAAAGTCAACTGAGTACGCCCCGTGTGGTAAACTGTTTAATTGGCCTTATCGGGTCTTCCCGTTTATAAGCGGGTCGGGTATGTGTTTAGGGTCTAGACACAATTAGTTAAACAAATCGGGTCTGGGTCTAGGGGTTCTGGACACGGCCCGAAATCAAACACGATCCGACACGACCCATTGTCAGTCCTAACAGAGGGTGTGGTCACCTATGGGTGAAAGTACAATATCAGGATTGGTGTGCCCTTCATACCAATTCCAGCATGCTCAACACTAAATTAATTATATACTACTAAAACTCACAACTCAAAGTGCATGAGATGCGTAAATCCACTAGTCCACTTTGGGGTGTTTAGGTAACTCAGATGTGTGGATAAGATCTGCATGTAGGATATATGAGTTATCATACACACCTAAATTGGTTCACAGTTGGTTACTGGACTGAACATCCAATATGCAAGACTGTAACACCCTAAGTCCCTGACCTTCTTTTTAGAGAGAGGTGGTCTATCTCGACCATTGGAATGTTGATTATAAGTCAGATAGTGTCATAGTTTAAAATATCGACGATATATAACGATATATTGCCGATATCGCCAGGCTCCGAATTAAAACGGACTAAATTCTCCTGTCTTGAAAAAAGTCAAAATATCTCTGATATATCGCCAAATATCGCTAAATATCGTCGATATATCGCCAAATATCACTAAATATCGTCGATATATCGCCAAATCCTCCATTTGTTGTTCATGGTGGATTTGAAGCTTCTTTTCACATATTTGAGGTTTCTTCCAAACTTCTAAGTTGAGGTATATTTTTAAATCTTTTTTTTAATTTATCAAATTTCTTAAATATATCTTCGTGAAGAATAGATTATAAACATGAATCACATCAAGTTTGATGTGATTCATCATGATTATCATAAAATTAATTGGGAATCTAGGATTCATGGATTTTCATGGGTTTCATATATTTAAACCCAATAAACCCTAATAAAATTTTAGTATGTCAATACTACACATCCAATCTACTTACTATCCAAATTTGAATTTCTTTTACTTAAATCATTTTCAGAGTATTATGCTATGTCATGTACTGTCAGTCTGTGAGATGCTTTATACTTATTATGTCTTATACATTATAAGTTATGAATTTGAGATATACTTTTATGTACTGTGAACCATATGGGTTTTAATATGTTTTATCATGCTTCCTAGTGAGTATAATCTTATTGTGATTGTTTAATTCACAGACTATTACAAGGTTTCTAGTAGTTCATAGACAGTGTCGAACAGGTCACAGACACATATATAGAGCCTAAATTGAGTGTCCCCTGGAGTAATTGATTGTGTTTTGTATGCTATTGATCATAATGTTATATCTATACATCTTAAAGGGATATAAAAAAATTTTCCAAAAAAATCTTCATTTTGCTCTCTTTTTCTTTTTTTTCTTAGTTTTTAACGATATTTGACAATAAATAGCGATATATCTCCGATTTTTTCCCCGGGTAACTTTGCGATATCGACAGCGATAACGATACTTAAAACACTGGATAGTGTTAGTGCATTTGTAATGCACTAAACTGAATCAAGAGAGCGTATTTGGTCTTTAATTACTGTTACCCAAGACCACATATAGGTCTACTACTAGTTGCCTAGATCCTAAATCCTAGGATGGACTGTGGACTCTAGGTTTAGTTTGTGCCACTTTAACCTGCTTGTCACCAATAATCCCTAGCAGAAAGAGAAAGAGATTAGGTTTTTTGGACGAAAGAATGTCTACTCATTAGGGCCAATAGGCCAATATATAGTGTCCTGATCTACAAAGGATATGTGTACTCGTATTTACATAAGACTAACACCCCCCTTCAAATTAATGGTGGATCAAACATCGAGAGTTTGCTAACAAGAAACTGAAACTGAGGAGTTGGGTGTGACATCATAAAGAAGTCAGTGATTTATTCGATAGAGGAAACAAAGCCAAAACGGTTAGGAGAATAACCGAAATGGTCAGGTGGGCGACGCTTGTGCTTGGGGTAGCAAGGAGGAGAGTGAGGATTCGCGTCTGCCTGAGGCGGAACGATCGGAGCCGGCAAAGTACCAGGAGAGTCACCCTCAGGAGGAGACAAGGTAGATAGCTGGACAGTAGTGGAACAACGAGAGTACACCTGAGGAAAGGGAGAGATATACTGTACATGACATGTGCTGTCAGAGAAGGAAAGAGTAAATAAGACATGGGGGGAAGCAGTAGCCGCATGATGTACAGGCTCAAGGAAATGAGCAAGAGGAATGACTGTGGTGGATGAAGGTAGTGGTGGTGGCGTATATGAGATAGGGGTGCGAGAAAGGGAGTAGGAGTCTCAAGAAATATGATGTCCCGAGACTCATAAAAGTAGTAGTAGGGAATAACAATGTAAATACTAAAATAGGAGTACAAGAGATGTTGATTGAAGAAGTTTTTTCCACAAATGTTGGATGGCAATTTCACATATGAACTTATCTTTTCCTGATAACTATCTCAAAGTGGTAAACATCCAATCCAGAAGTATTATATTGGATAGTAATAAAATAAAAAAATTTGAGGTATTATAATGCTGGAATAATTGTGGACCTTGCGTTATTGTGGTATTTAAAATAAATCTAAGTTAGAATGTGTATAAATAATTCTAAAGTAGAATTAATTGGGCATACGTTTACCCTGCTCGAGCAAACGTATGGGTTTGTAGATCTTCTGCCATTCACTCAGTTCCTTTTGAAGCTATAAAAAACTTAATTGCATGATGCTTTCAAAATGAACACTTATTAAAGAATACATAAACTTTCATGTGTGAATAGGCCAGGTAAATTCAAGTTTTAAATGCTTCCTATGTGTTAATCATCCATATGTCGGCCTCACCTTGTTCTTAGTACTCACATCTATCAAGACTCAAATTATATTTTCGAGATTCAAAGGAATATTAGAAATTGTGTTACAGCAGTAAGGATACTTTTCAACTTTAAGTTGGAATTGGGCTTAAAATGGCACTGATTTCCTATTGAGTGTTCTAACTTTGTTTATTTCGGAAGTTGGGTTGCAGAAGAAGAAACTGATCCATATAAGATCCCCACAAAGCAGAACATCAGGATGGCTTTGTATTGGCTAGTACAAGGTTGTCAACCAGGAGATTCCTTGCTATTCCACTACTCTGGCCATGGTTCACAACAAAGAAACTACAATGGAGATGAGGTTGATGGATATGATGAAACCCTTTGCCCAATGGACTTTCAAACACAAGGAATGATTGTTGATGACGAAATTAATGCAACCATTGTCAGACCACTTCCTCCTGGGGTTAAACTACATGCTTTTATAGATGCTTGCCACAGTGGGACTGTACTTGATCTCCCTTTCCTTTGCAGAATGAATAGGTCAGTTCATGTTACAATTGTTTAACGATGTAATTTTTTTTCTTTCCTTTTTTGTGATTTCCAAGTGATTACTCTTTTTTTTCTTCTTTTGGCTTAACCTATGATTGCCTACGGGATTGTCATTTTGTGTTTTTGTCTACTACATTAAGTTTCTCCATCCCAGGAAAAGAAGAAATGGAATCTCTTAATAAAGAAAAGTTCCACCAACAGGCTCTTGGCCTATTGATACTTCCTCTCTCCCATGTTGGAGAGGTTCCTTGTTCGACTCCCGGTATGGACACCGTGGAGCGAACCTTCCCTCAAGGTCGTTGTGCCTTGTTTGCGCGTGTGAATCTAGGCCTGTTGATGTTATGTCCACGGGATTATGGAAATAATAAATAGCCGTTGCTGATTGCGTCCCCCTGTTTCGATCACCGGACCTCATTGAGCCCTTGCTCTGGCACCCTGTCCTCTGACCGCCTGGCCGGTCCAGCAAAAAAAAAAGAGAAAACAAAAGTACCTAATGAGCTGAAATAAGAACCACAAGGACATCCTTTTGCAGTCACCTTATAGGATGCTAGGTAGATAGTAAACAAGTTCATTTATACATCCTTTTGAAGTGCTTTAGTCGAGGTTTTGGTTTGACTTATGGGAAATATAGTTGTCTCACATATTGTAAAAAAAGTTGTACTTCATTGAAATAAAATGTAATTGAATATTTCTTTCCTTCTTAAGAGCATGAGAAATGTATGGTTTTGATCCAAAATTAAGCCAAAGCCAAAGGGGGGAATTGTTACCGCTTGCAGGGCCTCACCTTTGTTGGCTTCGTTTGTGTGTTCAAACCGCTATGTAAGAGATTACATTTAATCCTTTTCTGCTGGGTCATGATCACGCTCGCATTCCTGAAGATTAGTTAAGTGTATCACACCGAAGTTAGAGAGCATCTTGTTCGTTGAAGACTTGACAGTCCATCACACGGCTCTAGATGCTTACTTGAGAGACATGCAATGGGTTAGATTTATAGGACTAGTTAGGGCTTCTCGATTGTATCAATTCACATACGATTTCATCGGTTTGCATTGTGACATGCTTTTCCAAGATTCGATGCAAGTGGATCTAGGCGGGACCCCTTTGAAGTGTTTGATTTTCAAGGGTCTTGAGGCACGGGGGCACTCAGGAGGTTGTTTTCCCCCGCGACGATTCGTCCATCCACTCCATGGTGGCTTTGAGGTCAGGAGCCCTCTAGTGATAAGTAGTCTGCCCCTGGGTTGACACCATCATTGCGGAGTTGGCGGATCTTGATGCTCGTGGCTTTAGGATTCTTGACCTTGTGGGTTGGGGTGTGGATACCTTCTTGAGAGGCCCCACAACAGACGCCAGATTCGGGGAGCGGTTTTTCGAGATGACCACGACTACAAGTAAGGTCGTCTCCTTCCTTGGAAGCGGTGCCTTGGGACTCTCCCTTTTTGTGTCAAGCAAATTGGTCGAGACGTGGTTGTTGTATCAAGGGCTTCGACTCCGTGGAGTTTGGGCACTCGACAAACATCTTCTAGCTCGATCAAGGGATACTAAGACCCCTAGAATGGATGCCCCCAGGTGGTTCTTCCTGTTGTTGGCATAGTTACCAAGTCGAAAAACGAAAAAAAAACGGCAAGGGAAAAAATCGAAAAAATACGATGAAAACGGAAAAAGTGGGAAAAAATTGTATAATATCGGAAAAAATTTAAAAAAAAATCTTAAAAATTATACCAAGTATATATGTCATTTTCAACATTAATTAATTAAAACATATAGCATATGAGTTTTTTAAGCAAGAACAAATAGATCATAATATTTAGCTTTTCATTTTTTTCAATAGTAGGCTACATAATAAATACGAATTAGCTTACCCATTCAAATACATCAACGGACGGAGAGGCAAGGTGTCGGTAGTGGTGCAAGTGTCGTCGATTTTCACCAGATGGAGAGGTAAGGTGTTCGGCAGGGGTGCAGGAGCCGTTGATTTTACTGGACAACGAGGCAAGGTGGCCGACAGGGGGATGAAATGGATTTGAAATCAAGACCCTAGCACTAGACTCAAAATTACTCGAATCTGATTCGAAGTAACAGAGAAAGAAGTAAACCTAGAGATCTCGTTGTCTCGACTCTCGAGCAGAAGCAGAGATCGCTGATTACAGAGCTCCAAGCCTCCTCCCTCCTCCCTCGATCCTCTCTCGCAGTCGCAGTCGCAGTCGCAGTCGCAGTCGCCGACTCGCAGGCAAACTGATTACTCCGTCTCTCGCAGTCACCGACTCGCAGACAGACCGATCGCAGCTTCGCAGGGGATAAAACCTAACTCAAACCTCTTATGTCGTCTGCTGCTGAGTCGATGGGCTTAAAATAAATCCGAACCCGAACCCATTTGCCAGACCAAACTGTATAAAACATGTTTTTTACATATTAAATGCATATAAAACGCATATGTCCGTTTTTTTTCAAAAAAAGGGTTTGATTCCCGTATGCTACGAATTCGGAGTGATGCGTTTTATACACGTTTTTTTTTTTAAAAAAAAACGCTCGATTTGATAACTATGGTTGTTGGTGAAAGAGGGTTTACGCGAGAGAATGAGTGATAAGGGAGTGTTAACTTGCTGATTCATTCATATAAACGTGCTAAAACCTTTACCCTTAAGTTTACAAAGGATCAACCCTTTGCTAAGCACTGTTACCTAAAACTCCGAATTTTTGAATAAGTCGCGATTAAAACACGACTTATTCGGTAAACGTTCTCTACGCGACTCTTTCCCGAATTTTTAAAAAAATCACGATTTTATGAAAAGGTCTTCACGTTTTAATCTTGATTAATTGCATTTTAATCCCATCATGCACTGCTCAAAAACCTGTTGGAACATCTATATATAAATATGTTCTAAAATTCTACCGTTTGTTTCCCCGACTCTTTCCCGACCTTTCTGACTTTTTTTTGATTTTTCCGATTTCTCCCCTAGTTGATTTTTTTCCAACTTCCGACTTGGTAACTGTGCTGCTAAGTACCCCTGCCCTTCTTTTATAGGGGAAGATGGAGGATGATGGCCTCTCATTACGTGACACGTGTCTCCCGCGTGGTGTGTTCTTATTGGTTAAACATTTTAGTCTATCCTTCCCTAATAGATGTTTCTTATGGGTCGGTGTTGGAGCTTGCAAGTTGCATCACAGACCCGTCCAAGTGTCGTCTTATGAGTCGTCCAAAGTGGGTTAGTTCTTCCTTAGATGAGGCTTCCATGTGTTGCCTTCCACTTGAACTACTGGTTCTTCTATGGAAGCTTCTAAATGGAGCATTCTGGAGGGTTGAGGGTCTAGCTCGGTTGGTCATGCCTCAACCTTTGAGATGAGTCGGGCAGCTTCTGTGTCATAGATGATAGATGGTTCACAAATTTTGAGATGATTTTTGGCTGTGGTCGGGGTGGTTTTCCTGTTGGTGCATCCTCTTGTTGGTCATCTGGATGACTCTGGGATGGCTATGGTTGGGTCTGGATAAGTCGAGTCACGCTTGCCTCCCTCCCTCGCCTTACTCTTCGGAGTCATTTCTTCTGGAAGTTTTTGACTTGGTGCCGAGCAAGGGGTTAGCTATTTTATCCACCCACATTTATATCGTATGACACCTTGACTAGCTCTGTTCTTCATACATGTCGTTTGATGCATGCTAGTTATTTGAGTCACAAAAGAGGTGCAATTCTATTAATCAATGAGTACATCTCATCAAGGTCAGTTGATAATTGATCAGTTTTATGCCTGATATGATTTAATTTGGAAAAACATGACTGGTTAGAATTTTGGCCTATATCCAAATTTAATATCAGTATGTGCTAAATTGTGAGGTATTGTGCTTCTCTTGTTTATTTGGATAATTGAGTCTATGTAGGTGTTTTCATTGATTCGAGTTTTTTTCTTTGTCCAAAGTAGTACATATATTAGGATAAAACATTTATCTAGGTTTTTCTTTGTCTGATGGAACCCAGGAAATTGGGCACATAATGGAAATCACCTAACAAATTTGTTTGACAACCTCTTTTCTGTGGTACTCTGGTGTTTTTTCAAAAGGCTATGATGGGCTCTTGCACCATAGTACTCTGAGCTTCTGAACAAATTTAGGAACTAGTTTTCATCTTTTGACTGCTGATTTTACTCTCTTCTGCATCAAAATCACCTTCTTCCCAAACTAGACTTCATTTCATTCAAATCTATACTACCAAAGTTTTACATGTCCATGCATGTTGGAGAATTACTGTGGTATATTATGTATATGCATTGCTGCGCCCTACCAGCCACTGTTACCGGGCGTTTTTTTGAAAAAAAAAAGTTTTAAAAACTTATGTTGTGTAACTGCCAAAAAAAAAAACTTATTGTTGTGGCGTTACTACATGCCTCTTTCAAAAAATCATGATTTTTACATTTTAATCCCGAATTATACGTTTTTATCCCAATTAATCACGTTTTAATCCCGTCGTATAGTGCTCAAAAATTTATTGAAACATCTTTATATATTTTTAAAAACTTCGATTGTTTTTTTTCCCAACTCTTTCCCAACTTTTCCGTGTTCCCCCGATTTTTCCTATTGAAACCCCTAGCCGATTTGTCCCAACTTCCGGCTTGGTTAGTTCCTTCTTAGATTATGCTGTATCAGGATCTTATTAACTGTTGCTGCAAATCTTTGTTTCAAATCCAACATGCCCATGTTTTTACCAATATTTCGAGATGCCAATACTTTTTTGTCTATCCGACTTGCCAATACTGAGGTATATTAGAATTGGCCAATTCAAACTTCTTGTGAAGTTCGAAGGTGTTTCACTTTCATTTGAATTTATCATAATCAGTTGTGGGAATTGTGCTACCTTTGCTCATAAAAGTTATTTTCATTGATATAGAAACGGGCAGTATGTGTGGGAAGATCATCGCCCAAGATCCGGTACTTGGAAAGGCACAAACGGTGGGGAAGCTATTTCATTAAGTGGCTGCGATGATGATCAAACCTCTGCTGATACCTCGGTATTCTCTTATTACTTTAACTTTGTTTTCATAGTTGAGGTGGTTAAAAGGTTCAAAATTTGGAGTACTGATTAAAAGAAATTTAGACCGAGAACAACACTATGTAGTTCAAATACCAACAAAATTTGAGTCTTTTTTTTTGTAACAATCTTTAGAACTTGTATAACTAGAATAATGACGCCGTGCATCCCATGCATAATCAACTGCAATGTTGAGAGGGACAAGTGTGGTGATGAACAAGACGTATCTAAGAGTAAGAAGACTCGATATCTTCTTTAGTTGATTATCATGATCAACACTAATATGGCTCTTCGGTACGCTAGCTTAGTTGATCATACAGTTGAGAACTCTTTTACCGATCGCAAATGATCCAATGATGATTCATCAATAAAAGATTCTTCTAAGTCATTTTAAGCGGATACAATATCCAGATTTTTTTTTCTGCACAGTAACAAAAGAGAGCAATTTGTTAGAGTAATGCTCATTGTATGTCATAGTTTTAGGCATTGAATGTTTCTTGCTTTTATGGATTTAAATTTGTAATCCGAGTTACAGTTATTGATAGATTTAATAAGCATAATATATCAAAAAACTTTCAGAGCTTCTTATTGAACTTGATCTCCCATCTCCATACTCCTATATTTCTCCTACCAAGAGATTATTCTATCAACAACATTACCTCGTTCACTCCCGATAAAAGCTGAACATTTTAATCGGTTTGAATGAGCAGGCTCTTTCAAGGATTACCTCGACAGGCGCAATGACCTTCTGTTTTATCCAAGCAGTTGAGCAGGGACATGCAGCCACTTATGGGAGCATACTAAATTCCATGCGATCGAACATCAGAAGCTCCCGTGATGCGATGAGTGGTGGTCCTGTTACGACGCTTCTCACCATGCTCTTAACAGGAGGAAGTTTCGGCGGTGGTAGGCAGGTAACTTTGGTAGCAGCCACTTATTCATTTCCAATTTACACAAGTGATAATATAGGCAAGACCCCTAGCTTGCCTAGGATGAAGCCGTGGATGCATGCACATTAGAAGAATGATCTTTGTTTGGCTACATACATATCTGAAGTGATGTTTCTCTTTGGATCAGACATCACCTCGATGGCTCCTACCATAACCATCAAGCCATGTCCCATCTAGTTGGGGTCGGCTTTATGAATCCTTCTTTGCCATTCATTTCTTTTTAGGGCTATGTCTATTGTCAATGAAAAAATTTTGAGAATTTTTTTGAAATTTTCCGCATGAGGATTTGTCAATGGAATTTTGTTTGCTGCAAAAAGCCTGAAGTGTTCGACTCCTCTCCAGTACCCTTTGGTGTAGCAATCACCAGTATGGACCCCGATGCGCGCCGATCATGAATGAATGGCCATTGTGCGCACAGTGCACATGCATCTAACCCATTTTTATTGTGCACATCATGGCCGTTCATGCATGATTGACACGCGTCCGGACCCTATCTTGGATTAGTGAATCAAGGGGTTATTGCAGAGAAGCTGACCACACGCTTGAATTGCATAACCAACAAGGCAGGTCTCCCTACATGCCAACTGGCATTCTAAGATTCTTGGCATATGCCCCCTTAATATATGGATGGAATAAAGACTTTGATGATGTTGATCTTAAGTTATTTTTGTGGTTGGAGAAAAGTGTGGTGGGATGCCCTCATTTTTTTTTTCTTCCCTCAATGCTATCATCAGTTAGGGATCTGCCAAGTCTCTAAACTAGGTAGACTTCATCCCCGAGGGGAAAAAGTGAGTTTTAGATATATAGAGATAATCCCAACAAGGTAAAGAAATTATTTGTGGTGTTTGTCATTGCAGGAGCCACAACTGACTTGCAATGATCCATTCGATGTTTACAAGAAGCCGTTCTCGCTTTGAATTGCACCCTCACCAACTCTCAGCTTTTCACATCACGTCTTGTTATGCCGACTCTCAGCTTTTCGCAACACATCTTGTTCTGCATCTACTTCGGGCTCTGCACAGTCAGATGGGCATCAGGATCAAGGGCGGCCCCATTTGATATACGTCGTCTCTGCTACCGATCAGCGCATGACTTCTTTTGGGTATATTTATTTTTTTTCCAGAACTTATTTTGTAGAATGCATGATCCATTTTGCCTGCTTTGCCTGATTCCATGGTCTTTGATGGACCCTTTTCAAAGGGATATACATTCAGGATTTAGAATTACAGCAATAATCTTTCATATTGATATTGATAATAGTGTTACCTGTCCTGATTATCAACACCAATTAGAGATTTATTTGTTACGTTCCGAAAAAAAAATCATGATATTTGTGGTTTTGTTTATTATTTGAGATTTCTAGGTATGATTTGGTTGTTTTGGGGTGTCGTTAAAATCCATTGGAAAATTTCTGTTCGCACCCACCGACTTATGCTTGGCACCCACTTAAGTTAGCTCTTAGTGCATCCTGCTTGGCATCCAATGTTGGTGGAAGCAGAGGGCTGCAAGTTAGGGTTATCCTTGAGGGGTCATTTTACTTCTATGCAAGCTTCGTCCGTCCAATGAAGACATATCGTGGAGGGTCAGATCGGTTATTATGGACTGCCGAGCGCTTTACTGCGAAGTATCAGACACAGGATTCAATGTGACGACACCCGGAGTGCTCCAAAAAGGGTGAGCACAATGTGCATGAAGATAAGGAACCCCGCTCCCCTAGCCGATGTGGGACTATTTCCAGTGCAGCATCTCAACACGATCATTGATTGGGGACCGTTGGAGATTTTCCAGAGTAGCCGATGTAGGGGAGGCCTGTACAAGGACCTCTTCGGCGAATGTGAGGGCAGAGGATCTGATTGAGGCGCAAAATAAATAATTTATTGGTCTCGTTTATTTTGTAACGCCCCGTGTTTCAGATCAATCTAAATAAATAATTTAATCTAGAATACAAAGTGTTATGGATGACTTGTTTTAAACATAAAAGAGATTTTTTGTTAATTACAATAATTAATTTATGATGTTATTGTTGCAAACTTTATTATTCTTTCATCGGGCCATTGATTTATGATGTTTTCCCTAGGAGAGTTGTACGTTTTTGAGAGATGCACACAATGGGCATTTTGGATATTTTAAAAAGGTGTCGTTGATCAAGTGGTCAAAACCTTTTGATTTTGGCACGGTTGGGTTGGATTTGTCTGGTCGAGAGCTTTCTGATATTGCTTAATTTTTAGGGTAAATCAATTCAGGTTCCAAGGTCTGACTCCAATGCAATAATAAGTCTACCGTTAAGACATCTTTAAAGTCTGTCTTAAATTCATGAAATTTTTAACACTAGGTCCTTTGTTGTCGCCTGATATTCTTCGTCATGAAACTATCCCTACGATGTGACATTCTTCGCCTGACATTCTTTAAAGCCGTCTTAAATTCATCTTTTGAGTTTTGACATTATCTCCTTTTTCAATTTGAGAGAAAAGGTGGTTCACTCACTCTCTCTCTCTCTCTCTCTCTCTCTCTCTCTCTCTCTCTCTCTCTCTCTCTCTCTCTCTCTCTTGTGTGTGCGTGTGCGCGCGTGCAAGTTATATCCCTCTCTCGCTCTATTTGTAGGTTTATCTCCATACAGATTTTTCTCCCTCTTGCTCTTTGTGGTGGTTTCTATCGTTTATCTCATACAATGTCCCAAGCAGGTAATTTCAAGAAATCTCAAACCCTAAAAACCCACTTTCGCGCATATTCAAAGCGTATTTTACATGCCTTAGTGTATTTTAATTGATCCTAAAACCCCATCTACAAACCATAATAGCGTAATCCAAACTATAAATCCCAAACTCCAAAGCCCCAACTCAAGAGTATTTTAATCTCACAAAAATGTAATTTACATAATCAACGGAGTATGTTCAATAGTATAAAATGTAATTTTACATATATCCACATTACCAATCCCTAAAACCTCGGTCTAAATCCCAAACCCTAAGTTTGGATCCTATGAATCAGGCCATAATAGCGTAAGCCAAACTTCCCTCCAAACTCTAACCCGAAACTCTAAAACCCCATCTAAAGAGTATTTTAAACTCACAAAAACATATTTTACATAATCAAAAGAGTATGGTAAATAGTATAAAGATTATTGTTTAACATATATCCACATTACAAATCACTAAAACCCCGGTCCAAATCCCAAACCCTAAGTTTGGATCCTATAAATGTATGTTCAGGTCATAATAGTGTAAGCCAAACATTCCTCCAAACTCTAAAACTCCAACTAAAGAGTATTTTAAACATTCCAAAACGTATTTTACGTAATGAAAAGAGTATGTACAATAGTATAAAGCCTATTTTTACGTATGTCCACATTATCAATCCCTAAAACCCCGGTCTAAATCACAAATCCTAAGTTGAATCCTGTGAATGTATGTTCAGGCCATAATAGCATAAGCCAAACCTTCTTCCAAACTCTAAAACCTCAACTAAAGAGTATTTTGAACACTCAAAAACGTATTTTATAAATAAAAAAAGTTTGTAAAATAGTAAAAGCGTATTTTTACATATATCTGCATTACCAATTCCTAATACCCCGATCTAAATCCCAAACCATCCGTATGTTCAGACCATAATAGCGTAAGCCAAACCTTCCTCCAAACTCTAAATGCAAAACTCTTAAACCCCAACTAAAGAGTATTTTGAACACTCAAAAACGTATTTTACATAATTAAAAGAGTATGTAATATAGTATCAAGCGTATTTTTACATACATCCACATTACCAATCCCTAAAACCCCGGTCTAAATCCCAAACGCTAAGTTTGGATCCTATGAATGTATGTTGAGATCATAGTAGTGTAAGACAAACCTTCCTCCAAACTCTAATTCCAAAATTCTAAACCCCAACTAAAGAGTATTTTGAATACTCAAAAACTTATTTTACGTAAATCAAAAGAGCATCTTAAATAGTATAAAGCGTATTTTTACATATATCCACATTACCAATCCCTAAAACCCCAGTCTAAATCTCAAACCCTAAGTTTAGATCCTATGAATCAGGTTATAATAGCATAAGTCAAGCCTTCCTCCAAACTTTAAATCCCACACTCTAAAACTCAACTACAGAGTATTTTAAACACGTAAAAACGTATTTTACACAATCAAAAGTGTATGCTTAATAGTATAAAGCGTATCATATCTTATGATTATTCTTGTATGAGTTATCATTTTTTTTCACTCAAAAACATATTTTGCATAATTAATTGATTTCCGTCTACATCAGATTGGACAGGATGATGCCACGTCGAGGTTTAGTTTTCGTGCATCTACTTAAGGGATTAGACCCCTCCACTTGTGTCATTGAGAGGGTTCAACCTACACCTGGAATAAATCATGCGAACGACTGTTCGGACGGCTTACTACTCGGTCTGAACAATCATTCGGATGCTGGACTTAGGAAATTTCTGAGCAGGTTTTGAACGTCCGAACACGTTTGGATGCCCTGCACCAAAAGTCCAAAGTCGTCTGGACGAACACGGACAGTTCGAACGACTCCTTCAATGTCATATCGAGTGTTCGAACACTCAAACGCCAGCATCAGAACAACTGTTCGGGCGTCTAATGTAGACTTTCAATATTTAGAAAACTCAAAGTGTTGGATCCCTCTCGACCGAAAATCCGACAACCAAAACCATTTTCCGAGTGTAAAAAAGAATATTATATTTTTGAAAACAATAAACTCTAAAGCGAAAGTCATTTTGAAATCACATCGAATCATAGAAAAGCATGTTACGATAGAAGTGGTGAAAACTTGTGCAAGTCGATACGATCGAGAAACCCTAGGCTATCCCTGCAAATGTAACATTTCATACATCTCTCAAGTGAACAATTAAAGCTATGTGATGGACTACCAAGTCTTCAAATGCTCTTGAATACGTTGTGATGCACTTGATTGATATTTATGAAGACGAGCATTATCACAACCTAACAAAACCGGAGTCACATATATTCTTTTACACACTAGTTTGAACACACAAATTAAGCACACAAAGACGAGACCCAACCAACAGTAATAATAAATACCCTAGGACTTAACCCTAGTTGTTTATGCCCAAATAACCTCGAAAAGGGTGAGACCAGAGTCACAAACGTAAACCCAAACCCGACCCTCCTAATAAACGGGTTGACCCGACCCGGCCCGTTTAACCCGTTTACTAAACTGGTCGGGTCGTGTCGGGTTGGGTCAACAGAACCCATGTAAACCTACCGGGTTGGGTCAAGACAAGTCGGATTGGGCCGAGTTTGATCGGGTTGGTTCAGGTCGGGTCGGGTCGGGTTGAGACGACCCATTTGGTAAACGGGTTAAGTCGGGTCAATCAGGTTATAAGTACAAACCCAAACCCGACCCATTAAATAAACGGGTCAATCGGGTCGACCCGTTTATGACCCGAACCCGTTTAGGCCAAACCCAAACCCGCTAACTTCGGGTCGGGTCATGGATTGCCACCCCTTGTCATTGCCTTGCCTTGGAGGATTGAGTCTCCACGAGTGACGTAACAGGAACCTCATGCCATAGGTGACGTGGCAGCACGTGACTGCTTGAATGCATATGGGCCTGCTCTTAAAGACATTAAAATGTAATCATGTGGGGCCCACAGAATAATACTATACATTTATTTATTGTTTTTAGTCCTGCAATCGTATGCATCCGCCTTATCACATCCCACCACGTCATCTGTGGCAGATGATTATTGCCACCTGTGCGGCCGCAAAGTCCTATTAAAAAGCAGCAGCTCTTCACACGTGCGAGATGTCACGTGCGGATAATGCTTGGGGAGCCCACTCGGTGGTCCTCCTCAACCATGGTCAATGTCTTTTTTTTTATTATTAAACTAAAGGACATTGAAAATCTAGAGACGAAATTATCCTCTACTACTGTGTTTTAAATTTGCTTTGTATTGCCACCGAACCAATGAACGCAGATCTGTCTGCCTCGGCTGCTTGCCGTCGTCAAACCCCACATCCTCTCTCCTTACCATGGTGGCTACCGTCGAACTGGGGTGTGTTGTATCAGTCGGCGACGTCTGTCGGCGGGATGGGGTGCGATGCACTAGCCAGAGCCCCACCTCCACCCTTCTCACCAGCGGTGGTCGCGTCGAGAGAGAGAGATGGAAGACGAGTGTAGGAAATGATAATTTCAGGTTTACTGAAAAAGACAAGGACCTTAGGCTAAAAGAAACTTTCAGGGTCTGCTTCACGAGAAAAACTTTGGTATAACAGTGGTTTTTGCTGAGGTGGCATCACGGATCATTCACAACCGTTGATGCCAACCTCTGTCCCTGCAATCGTCCTTCAAATCAGAGAAACGATCGAGGTGCAGTTGGTGTTGAGTGCGATGCACCTGTTGTGGTAGCTGCTATCATGTGACTATGATGCAATTGTAGTGGTGCTCAATAGGTGCTCTATCGTTTGATTTGCCCGTGATACCAGTGATCTAGCATCATCGTTATACCATAGGTTTTTTCTTCCTTGTTCACAAGATGGATCTGTTGTCACGGATCCTTCACACATTAATCTTTTTTTTCTCGCCCACGGTGCCCATGCTAAGGGCCAACCATCGATGCGATGAAATTACAGTAGCACTATAGTGATTCCATCGTGGCTGTGGGGGGGAATTTCCGAGCCGCCTTGATCAAGAATCCCACCTCACAGCCTTGATTGAATTTGATGGTTTGTAGAGTTAGAGAGATGGGAGAGTAGATAAAGAGAGTAGAGAGTGATGACACAATGATTGGTGACGGACTTCGGTCTTACGACCTACGTCTCCGGGCGAGAGGTGCCACATGATCTTCACTATAATTTGAGTAAATAATGGGTGAGCATTCTCTTGACAGGCCAAGAGAAGCTTCGTACAGTGGGGTTGCACGGAGCAACTAGAAGAGAACAAGAAGGGGAGAATTGAGCTCTAGCACTTGCTCTGGAATCCTCCTCCTCTGATTGAATGACCAACCTCCCTTCTGAATGTCTTGGGGGTCCTTTTATAGCGTAGGCACATGCCCGATATGGCAGTGATGACGTGGCGATGATGACGTCGCACTCGTTCTGGGCCTCCTTGCTGGGCCCTTATTGGGCCGTTGCTCGGGCCCAATAAGGGGGAGGGCTTGATTTGCGAGCCCTCCCCCTTATTGGTAAATAGTATAAAGCTTATTGCTTTACATATATCCACATTACAAATCGCTAAAACCCCGGTCCAAATCCAAAACCCTAAGTTTGGATCCTATAAATGTATGTTCAGGTTATATTAGTGTAAGCCAAACATTCCTCCAAACTCTAAAACTCCAACTAAAAAGTATTTTAAACATTCAAAAAAGTATTTTACATAATGAAAAGAGTATGTACAATAGTATAAAGCCTATTTTTACGTATATCCACATTATCAATCCCTAAAACCCCAGTCTAAATCACAAATCCTAAGTTGAATCCTGTGAATGTATGTTCATGCCATAATAGCATAAGCCAAACACTCTAAAACCTCAACTAAAGAGTATTTTGAACACTCAAAAATGTATTTTATAAATAAAAAAAGTATGTAAAATAGTTAAAGCATATTTTTATATATATCCGCATTACCAATCCCTAATACCCCGATCTAAATCCCAAACCATCCTATGACTGAATGTACAGGCCATAATAGCGTAAGCCAAACCTTCCTCGAAACTCTAAATCCAAAACTCTGAAACCCCAACTAAAGAGTATTTTGAACACTCAAAAACATATTTTACATAATTAAAAGAGTATGTAAAATAGTGTCAAGCGTATTTTTACATACATCCACATTACCAATCCCTAAAACCCCGATCTAAATCCCAAACACTAAGTTTGGATCCTATGAATGTATGTTGAGATCATAATAGCGTAAGACAAACCTTCCTCCAAACTCTAATTCCAAAATTCTAAAACCCAACTAAAGAGTATTTTGAATACTCAAACACGTATTCTACGTAAATCAAAAGAGCATCTTCAATAGTATAAAGCATATGTTTACATATATCCACATTACCAATCCCTAAAACCCCTGTCTAAATCTCAAACCCTAAGTTTAGATCATCTGAATCAGGTAATAATAGCGTAAGTCAAAACTTCCCCTAAACTTTAAATCCCAAACTCTAAAACTCAACTAGAGAGTATTTTGAACACTTAAAAACGTATTTTACATGATCAAAAGTGTATGCTTAATAGTATAAAGCGTATCATATCTTATGGTTATTCTTATGAGTTATAATTTTTTTCACTCAAAAACGTATTTTACATAATTAATTGATTTCCATATGCATCGGAATCAACATGGTGACGCCATGTAGAGGTTTAGTTTTTCTGCATCTACTGAAGGGATTAGACCCCTCCACTTGAGCCAAACCTGTCATTGAGAGGGTTTAGCCTACACCTAGAATAAATCATTTAGTGGAGACTTTGTGGGGGCAGTTAGAGCAGTCGAGTGAAGCTCGGGAGGCGCAGGAGAATGGGCTTGATGTGGCAACCATTGAACTTATCAGAGACAGACTAGACTCTTTTACAGCAAGAAGAGCTATGGGCTCAGAAGTCGAGGGTACAGTGGTTGAAGACGGGTGATCTTAACACTGCATTTTTCCACTTGAGTGCGAAAAATCAAACGGTCCCGAAATCGGATTAGGAGTCTTTGTGTGGAAGGGAGAGTAGTGGAGAATCAGCAGGAGATTCAAGACAGCCTGGTGCGATTTTTTCAGACCAGATGAACTAGAATGGACACAATACAATTGGATCTTTTGGAAGTGATCAAAACTAGTGTTACAACTGAAATGAATGAATGGTTGGTGAGGATTCCAGAATTTGAAGAGATCAGAAGAGTAGTGTTTGCAATGCCTGATAACAAGGCCCCTGGCCCAGACGGATTTTACAGTCGGTTCTATAAACAATGCTGGCAAATTATTGGGGAGGAGGTCTGGTATGATGTTTGCAAATTCTTCGATTCCGGTGACATAGGTAAGGGATGGAATGAGACATTGGTCACACTCATTCCCAAATCGGATGCACCAAAAGGCCCAGCAGACTATAGGCCAATAAGCTTATGTAATCTAAGGTATAAGATTATTTCCAAACTTATTGCTAATCGTCTCAGAATCATACTTCCTAAACTTATTTGTGAGGATCAATATGCTTTTATACCGGGTAGGAGGATTAGAGATAATAGTCTTTGGTAAAGCGATCCTACAAGCTTTTTATAAAAGCTTCACCAAAGAGGGCGGCTATAGCGGTGAAGCTCGACCTGGATAAAGCTTTTGGCAGAGTTCAGTGGGAAGCTTTGGAAGACATTCTTCAGCGAATGGGATTTCACCATCGATGGATCAGGTGGGTGATGCAGTGTGTTACATCCGTATCTATGTGCCTGATAGTGAATGGAAGTGAGACGAAGCCATTTAAACCATCTTGTGACTACGACAGGGAGACCCCCTTTCCCCTTATCTGTTCTTGCTAGTTGCCCAAGTGTTTAATTTGGCTCTAAAGAAGGGCCTGCAGGAAGGAAATATCGATGGGTTCATGACTAGAAGGAAACCAACACCTGTGACCTCATTAGCTTATGCGGATGATCTCTTACTTTTCACTAGAGCTACTCTCCTCGATGCGTGGGATCTACAGGATATTTTTGAACAGGTTGGGAGATATACAGGGTTGAAGGTTAATCCCCATAAATCGAGTATTAAATTCTCGAAGTGTGTTACCAATGCAGTGAGGAGGAGGGTGGCCAGGGCTTTGAATATGGAAGAGTTTCAAGGGGTGTGGATGCATCTAGGAGTTCCTATCGATGGAGCTCGAGTAGCGGTCTCTAAATTTCAAATGCTCCTATCACGCATGGAGAATAGACTGGCGGGGTGGAAGTCCAAAAATCTATCCCAAGCTGGGCGACTGACATTGATGAAATTGGTTCTAGCGGCTATCCCGGTTCACCTGATGACCGCTGGAGGTATTCCTGCTACCATTTTAAAATCAATGGATAAGCTATGTAGGGCATTCTTTTGGGGACATTCAATGAAAGAACATAGGCTGCATCTAGTGGCCTGGGAGAAAATCAATCAAACCTGGGCTCAAGGGGGTTTGAATTTTTAGACTTTTTACACTAAACAACGGCAAATGGATGTAGCTACTCTAGAGTACATCTTGCATAGCCAGCACGTAGGGCCTCGGTGGATACGGTCGGAGGAGAGGATTTCTGAATCCAACTGGCAAGAGTGGGCTAAAACTCACCGAACAAGCTGGCTTAAAGGGGTGGTTCGCAGAGTGAATCAAGTGGATATGGCAGCGAGGGAGTTCAGGGCTAAATATCGTCATATTCTTCAATCGTTGAGACAAAATGAACAGGTTGAACCGGCTAGAGAGGGTGTAGACTCCAAATGGTATGGGGTCAATATTTGGGATCTTCGGGTTCCGCAAGGGTAAAACTGTTCCTATAGAAAATGTTACATAAAGCTTTGCCGATTGCACTGATTCTAAGACATCGAGTAAAGATGGGATATGCTTGCTGCCCTTGGTATAGTGATGCTGACGAAGATGAGTGTAGACACACAAATTGTGTCTAACCCGGACCCGACTTGCACACACCTATGCGGAGGCAAACCCGACGTGCACTCGGACCTGGACCCGACTTGCACACACCGATGCGGATACAAACCCCACATGCACTCGGACCCGGACCTGACTTGCATGCACCTATGCGGATGCAAACCCAACATGCACTCGGACCCGGACCCGAACTCGACTCGCATTCTCCGACTCACAGGGGGACACCGGACCGGACCCGCACTCAACAAGAGGCCGGGTGGGCCCATCCCCCAAGTGGGGCCCACCCAGCCCCACTCTTGAAATCCGAGCCCCCTACCCACGGGTAGGGGTGGCCGGCCATGCAAGGAAAAGAAAGAAAAGGAAAAGAAAGAAAGAAAAGGAAAGAAAAGAAAGAAAAAAAAGGAAAGAAAGACCACCTTGCGCGGGGGGAGGTTGCGTATGACGTCTATTTACGCGTGGATCTGCGCCGATCCCTCAATCCGACGGACAAGAAGAAGAGTCGGGTTGCTATCGATTTTTATGTGCAAGATTCAAGATAAATCCAAAAAAAAAATGATTGAGCCATAATTACCCTGCCAGAAAAGGAAAACAAAAAAAGGTTTATTCCTCTCTTGAATTGAAGAATAAATCTTGGGCAATTATAAGGGAGATATTAAAGGGATTTAAAATTAAACTTCCCATATCTCTCCTCTCCCCCCTTCGCCTATAAATAGAGGGGGAAGGGGAAGGCACAAGAGGTCGAAAAAGTCGCAAGCTGAAGACAAAGCGAGGAAGCTCTGCAGAAGAGGAAACACGCTCTTCATCGACCCAAGGCTTCACGAAGCACGGGCAAGCCTATCCCTTCGGGACCGGCTTAGTCCATTGAAAGCCCTCATCAACGTGAAAACCCTTGCACAAGAAGATCAAGCCTTCGACTCCGTGCACGAAGAAGAAAGCTCGGAGACGAAGAACCCTTCGACCCCGAAGACGCCAGAAGCAAAGGCCGGAGAAGAAGATCGGAGCGGCACCACCCTGTCATCTCCAACAACCCTTCGACTCCGATCAAGCCCAAAAGCCCGGGCAAGAAGAACGAAGCGTCATCACCCGTCGCCTTCGACAAACGTCCACTCCATCCACGAAGAAGAAAGCTTGGAGAGGACTGCCCGAAGCGTCGCTACACCCGTCGTCTTCAAAGCAAAGCCGACGCTACAACCGCCGCACGGAGGTCGGTGCTACCCCCGCCGTCTTCAAAGGTACCCTTCGACTCCGATCATGCCAAAAAAGCCCGGAGAAGAAGCAAAGTCTAGCCTACACCTAAACCGTCGAGGAAGCCAGAAGCATTGAAGACGTTGTCACTATCGTTCGAGAAGAAGGTCGAGTCGACGCCAAAGCAAAAGCCCACGCAAGAAGCCAAAGCAAAAGCCCCGGTAAAGCCCGCGCCAAAGCAACGCAAGTGCCAAAGTCAAGCGACTACGCCGGTCATGAGCAAAAGCACAGCACGTTTTAGCCGATACGACGCGAAGTCCGGAAGAACGAAAGCACCACAAGTCTCCCCCCATCTACGTCCAAGCGCAAGCGCCAAAGCAAAGCAAAAGTCAGAGCCATGCCCAAGCCAAGCTAAAGTCGAAAGCCAAAGCCAAAAGCACGATCGACACCACGAACCGATGATCAAGGACGCCGAGGTCAAGCAAGGAGCGAGGAAGACACGAAGACTGAGGAACGAAGCCAAAAACCCCCTAGCCGAGAAAGCGTGAAGCATGGAAGGGACAAAAGTACGGCGGACACTCCTTAGCCTCTCAAAAACTCTGACCCTGTAAAGACCCCTGTCCTGGGCAACCCCTTCAGAGCTCTCGCACGAATACCACGTGGAGACGCGGATCAAAGGGACCCTCCAGAGGATCTCTCCCACAATCTCTTGATCAATATTCGCCGCACCCGGATTCGTCACACCCGAGCACCCCGGGTCTCGGCACTCTGTAATCTCGTGTGTTCGCAATAAAGACGACCCGTATCTTTTTCTGCGCATACAATGAGGAACATATTTTCTGGAGTTGCCCGCCTACGAAAAAGTTTTGGCAAGTATTTCAATGTAAAACAGGGTTGGATGGTTATCATATTCCGGTTTTAGAGAGATTGTCTTCGAAGGCTATAGTTAGTACTGAACCGACCCCTAGTGAGATGATAGGGATGGCTTTGTGGCATATTTGGAAACTCAGGTGTGACAAGCTCTTCAATAAAAGAGTAGAATCACTCAATGGAGCGGTGCAGCGAAGTGTAAGGCTCGGGACACAATTTGTGAGATACTCGGTGATGAAACATCAATCGCTATGGGGACCTGAAGTGGAGTTCGTGCTATGGACAGATGGATCGTTTGGCTTACAGGAGGAAGTAGCGAGTGGAGCATGGGTGCTAGCAACTCGACAGGGGAGGGTTATTGCTGCTTCAGCTTTTTGTTGTCTTGCCTCATCTGTCTTACATGCAGAACTGTGGGCATTGACGAGTGCCTTCCAAGAGTTAGTTAAACGTAAATGTAGCAAGGTCTTGATTCTGACAGATGCATCTCAAGCTCGAGATGTACTAGTTCTGAGTAAGGGATATACTGAGGAATTAAGCCCGTTAATTATGTCTTGTTTGCAATCTTGGAGCCATCTGCTAGAGGTTCAAGTTAAATGGATAGAGCGGTCTGGGAACAGGGCGGCGTACTGGTTGGCCAGAGAAGCTCAACTGTATGGTCTTGAAGGGTATTGGGATTTAGATTTCCCGCTTGGTTTGTATGGTCTTGTGTAGGAAGACATCTAGGTTATAATGTACTAACCCCTTTCGCACCAAAAAAAAAAGAAGAATAAATCATGTGAACGACTGTTTGGACGGCTTACTATCTAAACAATCATTTGAATGCTGAACTCAGAAAATCCCTGAGCATGTTTTGAACGTCCAAACACGTTCGGATGCCCTGCACCAAAAGTCCTGAACAGTTCGAACGACTCCTTCAACGTCATATCGAGTATTCGGACGCTCAAACACCAGCGTCAGAACAACTGTTCGGGCATCTAGTGTGGACTTCCAATGTTTAGAAAACTCAAAGTGTTGGATCCCTCTCGACCGAAAATCCGACAACCAAAATCATTTTTCGAGTCTAAAAATATATAATATATTTTTGAAAACAATAAACTCTAAAGCATAAGTCATTTTCAAATCACATCGAATCATAGAAAAGCATGTTATAATAGAAGTGGTGAAAACCTTTGCAAGTTGATACGATCAAAAAACCCTAAGCTATCCCTGCAAATGTAACACTTCGCACGTCTCTCAGGTGAACAACTAAAGCTATGTGATGGACTACCAAGTCTTCACATGCTCTTGAATACATTGTGATGTACTTGATTGATATTTATGAAGACGAGCATCATCACTACCTAACAAAACCGGAGTCACATATACTTTTTTACACACTAGTTTGAACACACAAATTAAGCATACAAAGACGTGACCCAACAAACAGTAATAATAAATACCCTAGGACTTAACCCTAGTTGTTCATGCCCAAATAACCTCCAAAAGGGAACCCCCCCCCCCCCCCCCCCCGCAAGTGTCATTTACGGGTGGCAATGGGTCGGATCGGGTTGAGACATAGGTATAAGAGCAAAACACCCAACCCAACCCCGACCCGTTTAATAAACGAGTCAAAAACTTAAACCCAAACCCGACCCGCCTAATAAACTTGTTGACCCGACCCAGCCTGTTTAACCCGTTTACTAAACTGATCGGGTCGTGTCGGGTCCGGTTGGCTTGGGTTGGATCAACATAACCCATGTAAACCTGCCGGGTTGGGTCAAGACAAGTCGGATTGGGCCGGGTTTGATCGGGTTGGTTCGGGTCGGGTCGGGTCGGATTGACACGACCCATTTGGTAAACGGATCAAGTCGGTTGAATCGGATTATAAGTACAAACCCGAACCCGACCCATTAAATAAACGGGTCAATCGGGTCAACCCATTTATGACCCGAACCGTTTAGACCAAACCCAAACCAGCTAACTTCGGATCGGGTCAAGGATTGCCACCCCTGTCATTGCCTTCGAGGATTGAGTCTCCACGAGTGACGTAACAGGAACCTCATGCCATAGGTGACGTGGCAGCACGTGACTGGTTGAATGCATATGGGCTGCTCTTAAAGACATTAAAATGTAATCATGTGGGGCCCACAGAATAATGCTATAAATTTATTTATTGTTTTTAGTCCTGAAATCGTATGCATCCACCTTATCACATCCCACCACGTCATCTGTGGCAAAGGATTATTGCCACATGTGCGGCAGCAAAGTACTATTAAAATGAAGCAGCTCTTCACACGTGCGAGATGTCAGGTGCTGATAATGCTTGGGGAGCCCACTCGGTGGTCCTCCTCAATCATGGTCAATGTCTTTTTTTTTTTTATTATTATTATTAAACTAAAGGACACTGAAAATCTAGAGACGAAAATATTATATATTGTGATTTAAATTTACTTTGTATTGCCGTTGAACCAATAAACGCAAATCTGTCCACCTCAGCTGCTTGCCATCGTCAAACCCCACATCCTCTCCCCTTACCATGGTGGCTATCGTCGAACTGGGGTGCGTTGTATCGGTCGGCGGCAGCTGTCGGCGGAATGGAGTGCGATGCACCAGCCGGAGCCCCACCTCCTCCCTGCTCACCAGCGGTGGTCGCGTCGAGAGAGAGATAGAAGAAGAGTGCAGGAAAAGGATAATTTCAGATTTACAAAAAAATACAAGAATCTTAGGCTAAAAGAAACTTCCAGGGTCTTCTTCGTGAGAAAAACTTTGGTATAACAGTGGTTTTTGCTGAGGTGGCATCACGGATCATTCACAACCGCTGATGCCAACCTCTGTCCCCGCAATCGTCCTTCAAATCAGAGAAACGGTCGAGGTGCAGTTGGTGCTGAGTGCGATGCACCTGTCGTGGTAGCTGCTACCGTGTGACTATGATGTAATTGTCGTGGTGCTCAATAGGTGCTTTATCGTTTGATTTGCCCGTGATACCAGTGATCTGGCATCACCGTTATACCATAGATATTTTCTTCCTTGTTCACATGATGGATATGTTGTCACAGATCTTTCACACATTAATCCTTTTTTTTCTTTTGCAAATAAGTATGGTTAATGTCGTCCTCAACCCCACAACATGTGGCGTTTGGAGCAATGCCAGTCGGAAATCAATGACATGGCATCCATTCTCCGGCTCCTTCGCCTGCCGGTTGGGGCTGAGTGCGATTCACCAACTTGGGCTGGGTTCAAGAGACGGTTGTGATCCAGACACATCATTCTGGCTGACCATTCGGTATAGATGCTTTCGGGACAAATAGTATGTTGCCGTGATCTGCGTACACACTACACAGCCTGTGAGTACAGCAACGCACTCAGTCATGCAGGTGTGCTTTGTGGGGCCAGGAGTTCAGATCTCCTCCAATCGGTAGGCCCCGGTCGGTGGGCCCTGTGCCCATACAGCGGCACAGCTGGCGACCCTAAAGTGAATAGTTCGGATCTCCTCCGGTCGGTCGCCCCGGTTGGTGGGCTCGTCGCGCATCCTAGCCGCATGTAGTCGGAGTACGATTCAGTTTCGGATCACCTGCCATCGTGCGGTTGTAATGCGTAAGGACCCACCAACCGGGCCGACCAACTAGAGAAGATCTAAACTCTAAAGTGAATCGCACTCAAGCGATCGCGTGCGGCTATGATGCGCGTCGGTCCCACCAACTAGGGCCGACCGACTAGAGGAGATCTGAACTCTGCAGCAGGTTGTTCCCACCTCGTTGTGTGGGTAAGTAGTGTTCAGTAGAAATCCTTTGAGTTGTACTGCAGACAGTTCTTTTTAAGGGTTTCATTTTAGGATAGGTCCGACAACCTTTTCCTCTAAGTCTATATCCGCATTTCAATTGCAATGGTTTCTTTGGTTAATACAAGACCAAAATAGCTATGGTTAAGTTGCCGAATTAGCTAAACTACCATTGTCTATATAATTTCACCTGATCTCTACGAAACGTACAGTTTTTGAGACCTAGTGTGGGACCACTATAGCTGCTACAGTGATTACCAGCTGTAGCGAAATCACTGTATAGCTATGGTGATTTCACTGCAGCAGCTATAGTTATGGCCGATTTTGAGATTTTTGGGACCTAGGGCGAAGATAAAAAAATATAACACTTTTATACATACTAATAACCATAAAACTAGCATAGAAGTAAAACAATCAATAGAAATAAAATATTATTTTATATGCCTTGATCAATTAAAACTAACATAATTAAAATTTTCAACCAACAAAATTATAGAAAATGAATTAAACTAATATACAATCAATACAATCATTTTATATCTTGTTGAATTTTCTAGACAACAAAATTAACATGCACATGTATATAAATCTTTTTTTTTAAAGAAAAAACACATATAACCACTCATATGCTTCTCTAAGTTGCACTAAATTACTGCATTCGCTAAGAACTACAATAAGGAGAAGATCAAGAGCCACTGTTGATGCCTCAAAATATTCATTCATAGATAAGGTCCCTAAACTCTCCTTTAACCAGAGGGACAATACAATTAGGAGGTACATAGGAGGAAAAATTACAATCAAAACCAACCCAATACCTAACCAAGGTATGTGCACACTCATTAGCTCTTCGAGGGAGGCCATGCATGGAAATGAAAAGAGATATCCAAAAATGGCATCTGAAGACTCTTACAATCTCCAATAATGTTTGAGGACCGTCAAGGAGGAGTTAGATCCTCCTTCAAGACGATAAGGACGACTTACTGACAGTCTTTCTCAATAGACACCATAGTACAATTAAGAAGATAAATGCATGATTTTTTTGGTATCTGTGCAGATTTTCGGTGATAGGATTTCGCTGTTTTTCAGGAATAAGCAGTTTTAATGGGTAACAGGTTGAATTTTCTTGCACGTTGGGGTCCTGTGCAAAGCCTAGCTCACATATGTTTTTGGGTCTAAGTACAAGGTAAAATCTCAAAGATTTGGGGCCTTAATCCCAAGTGGGGTGTGCCTGTTTTAAATTCTTTCTCAGTCATGGCACTAGGTGTCCAATTTATCCTAGAATATACATTAATTTTTTTTTTTAGCACCCCCCTGATTGTGGGGCCCGGGGCAGTCGCCCACGGTGCCCATGCTCAGGGCCGACCAAGGATGCAGTGAAATTACTGTAGCACTATAGTGATTCTATCGTGGCGGCTAAAAAATACGTTGCTACAATGAAATCATTGTAGCAATAGTACTCAATTTATAGCAATAATACTCACTCAATATAGTATTATTGGTATATATTTAAGTATCTTTGCTACAGTGAAATCACTGTAGTTGCTATAGTAATTTTTTTGTGACTAAAAAACACATTACTCAAATGAAATCACTATAGTACTCAATTTTAGTTGCAATAATACTCAATTAAACTGGGTATAATTTTAATTAAATTGAGTAAAGTAATTCACTATAGGAAAGCCTTATTAGCCGGTACAGTGAACTTCACTATAGTAGCTATAATGAAATCATTGTAGTAACATGTACATGCTACTCAAATATACAAAATAATACTCAATTCATCTGAGTATTATTTACATAAAATTGAGTACTTTACTACAATGATTTTACTGTAGAAATATCGTTTTAGTATACACGATAAAATTACGGATTGTTACAGTGATTTTACTGTAGCAACTATAGTGATTTCACTGTACTAGCTACAGTAAATCACTATAGGAACCCGTGCCACTATTTTCGTAAAAAAAACATGCCATATATTATCTACTATTATTTAATATGGAAGGATACCATGAGTATTTATGGTATTTTTAAAAAATACTTTATGTAAAAAGTTAAAACTGGATCACTTGCAATCAAAACTATAGATAGAGGATCAGATTTATACAATGATTATATCAGTGGACTTACTGTAAATAAAAAAAATAAAATGGGACTAAATGTAATACATGCACATTATGTTTTTTGGACCAAACACCAATTTCTCAAAATCCTTTTTCCAAACAAAATTCTATAAGAAATACAGAATATAACGTCTCAATTAATGCATTCCCCCATTAATCCACGTAGATGCATAGTAATAAATTCGGCGTTTGGGAATAATTTGAAAGGGGGGTAAAATTCGGAGTTTTGAAAATATCTGAAAATTCAAAATATATTCAAAAACAGTTCTGAAACATTAAATATAAAATATATTATATTATATTAGTAATTATATATTAATAGATATAAAAATAGATGTTTATAACTAACATAAAATAGGTTGTATACAAAAAAACAGAGAAAATCATGAATTATTCGTAAAATTCGTGAATAATTCGGGAGTTATTCGGGTGTGACACATGTTGCCGAATAATTCGTGGTCTTGAGTTCGCAAACTATTCATGAGTTTTTTAATAATTTGGATAATATTGTTACTAAGCAAGTGCAGCATACAAGCATGATGGATGACGATATATACTGCCCAAAGTTATAATTTTAATTTTGGGATTTGATGATTTGGAAAAGATCTTTATCTTCTATGTCTCGAATATCTATTTAAGGATTTGAAAAAGATTTTCATCTTAAGAATTTAAGGATTTGGAAAAGATCTTCATCGTTAATCACTAATGAGTTTAATCTTCTTCCTTTCAAATGGGTTCCTTCATCACGAATGTGTTTCATCTTTCACTCACGAATGTGTTACTTTTCCTCACGAACAAATTCCATCTCTTCCTCCCGAATGAATTCTTACCTCATAGATGGGTTATTTAATTTCTCCCTGCAAATGGATTCCTTCCCCACGAATGAGTTTCATTTTCTTCCTAATTCTTCCTCCCAAATGGGTTAATTTTCTTCCTCTCAAATGGGTTCTTCCTCGCAAATAGGTTTCATTTCTGCATCTTTTTTTCTCACGAATGAATTTCATCTTCTTTCTTCACGAGCCCTTATGATTTATGAACGGATTTTCGATACGGGATTTGAGAAAGAAGATGAAGTTCTTCATCATAAATTGATTTTTTAATACTAAATTTTAAAAAAAAAAAAAAAATTAAGATTAAGTAGTTTGACAACAGATAAGCTAGCAAAATGGTCCACTAAAAAACCTAGGATAGTGAAAGAAGTAGGTAAACAAGTTTGCCCGATCCAACGGGGAATTGAACCTCTCCAAGCCAAGCCGAGAGAGGAAGCTACTGGTACACTGACAAGTGTCCACATTGGACCCTATCACAGAGTCTTTGGACGGTTCTAGTTGACGGAGGGTCAACGCGTCCAAACGCTGCTACACCATAGAAATTAAGGTGCGAGAGGACTGAGCCGACAACAAGAAGAACGCCATATGATCAATTGTGTTCCTCGAGAATTGAAGGACACACACAGATCAAGAGAGAGAGAGAGAGAGAGAGAGAGAGAGAGAGATGAGGTGGTTCAATATAGACACTAATCCGCTTCTTCTGATGGTTCTCTTCACTCTCTTCTCTCCATCCACCGGAACAGATACCTTGACTCCGGCGCAGCCGCTCTCCGGCAACCAAACCCTGGTCTCCGCCGGGGGGAAGTTCGCCCTAGGGTTCTTCACCCCGGCCAACTCCAAGAACCGATACCTCGGCATGTGGTTCAACAATATCACAGTCCAGACCGTCATCTGGGTGGCCAACCGCGAGAGCCCGATCACCGACGGCGGCTCCTCCGGGACCCTCTCGATCACCGCCGGCGGCAGCCTAACCGTGACCGGCAGTAACTCCAGCGTCCTGTGGTCCACGGCCGGGGCGGGCTTCGCCAACCCGGTAGCGCAGCTGCTAACCGACGGGAACCTGGTGGTGAAGGAAGCCGGCGACAGCTCGGGGAGCTTCGGGTGGCAGAGCTTCGACCACCCCACCGACACCCTGTTCTCGGGGATGAGGATCGGGGTGGACTACAAGCGCGGCCTCGTCCTCAACCTGACGGCGTGGAACAGCGACTCCGACCCGTCGCCGGGGAAGCACTACGCGGCGATGGACACCACCGGCGATCCGGAGCTGTACGTGTGGGAGGGGTCGACCAGGCTGTGGCGGTCCGGGCCGTGGGTCGGAGTCCACTACAGCGGCATCCCGGAGACCACGACGTACAAGAAGTTCACCTTCAAGTTCGTCAACAACAGGGACGAGATCACCTACTCCGTCGTCATCACGGACCCCTCCATCGTGTCGAGGCTGATGGTGAACACGTCCGGCCAGGTGCAGCGGTCGGTGTGGCTCGACGGCGCGTGGAACACCTACTGGTACGAGCCCAGGGACCAGTGCGACCAGTACTCGCAGTGCGGGCCGTACGGCGTCTGCGACTCCAACAAGTACCCGATCTGCGACTGCCTCCCGGGGTTCACGCCCCGGTTCCCGGCGAACTGGGACCTCAGGGACTCCTCCGGCGGGTGCGTCCGGAAGACGCCGCTGGACTGCCGGAACGGGACCGACGGGTTCGACAAGGTGGCCGGCGCGAAGCTGCCGGACACATCGAACTGCACCGTGGATCAGAGCCTGACGCTCGATCAGTGCAGTGCTTTGTGCCTGAGCAACTGTTCATGCACCGCCTACGCCAGCGCGAGCGTCGTTGGGGATGGAAGTGGGTGCATTATTTGGTTCAACGAGCTGACGGATATTAAGGTCTATCCGAATGCTGGGCAGGACCTCTACCTACGGCTGGCAGCTGCCGATCTCGGTACCGACTCTTTCATTTCAGCCACCTATTTCTTTATTTTTTTAGATAAATTACACATAGACCCCTGTAGTTTGACTGATTATCACTTACACCCCTTATTTTTAAAATCTTATAAATGCCCTTCTATAGTTTGAAAAACCACACATAAACCCCCTCCGAAGGTTGTGCAAGTGACGTGTTTTTCAAATTATAGGAGAGCATTTGTAGGGTTTTAAACATGAGAGGTGTAAGTATTAAGCGATCAAACTATAGAGGGTTTATGTATAATTTATCTTTTTTTTTTAAGGATTTAGATCTAAGCCCTATAAATTATTAATTTGATGCAAGCAGAATCAATCCCGGGTCTTAGGCACCAACCCACAGAGACTCTATCAACTCATCTAGCGAGCACTTGCCAGCCACCTATAAATGACAATTTTGTTCACCTTCTCTCTCATGGATCCATTTTAAAGGCAATTATGTTATTTTATACTTCTTATCATAGTGAAATGGTCAAAAGCCCTTGAAATGGGCCAATGACAGAGAGGGTGACGCTCCAACCTCTTTAACAAGGTCGGAACAAAATCGTTCTCTCGCCACCACCCACAACTATCGACTCCTCTATCTTGATAGGACCACCCTTGATGTGACTCTTGTCAGGCCACTCTTTTGTCTGCCAATTGGGCTTAGTGCGATTATACTCTGGAGTCTAGGTCTCCTCCAATCGGGCAACCCCGATCAATGGGCCTAGTGTGAATCACACCTGCACAATGACTGACGACCCAAAAGCGAATTTTACTCCAATGACCACGTGGGCCGGGCCCATCAAAACCGGAGCCAACCAACTGGAGGAGATCTGAGCTCAACCCGGATGTGTTGTACGAAATCCATAGGCAGCCGTGTGTGAGTCGGACTACACATTAAGGAGTTTAGATCTTCTCCAGTCGGACTGTGGGCTTGTATGCATCACAGCCGCACGATGGCAGGCAATCAACTAAAATACTATTCACTTACGGGTTGCTTGCCATCGGTATGCGCACGGGCCCACCAACCGAGGCCGACCGACCGGAGGAGATCTCGACTCCACATTAAGATTTTGGGTGTAGCAGAGTCACCAGTTGGGAGCACACATTGTTTGACTGCGTTCCTGTTGCTCTTTCAAACAGAAGCTTTCCTTGAAGACTTTAATGCTGGCCGGGCCCACCAAACCACCACACTTAGGTGAGCTCACATGGGCCACGTAGGCAATGATAGGTCCGTCAAACAATTAGCCCTAGCCCGGGGTCCATAGGGCTGGCAATTTCGGACCCGACACGAAGTTGGCGGGTCTGGATCAGGGCTAAACAGGTTCGGGTCGTAAACGGGTCAACACGATAGACCCGTTTAACAAACGGGTCGGGTCTGGACACGGTAGATCCGGGAAGACCCGTTTAGTATTCAACGGGTCGGGTTGGGTCGGGTCTACACGCAATCCGATACTGTAATATATAATACCAGCAGGTCTTTCGGGTCAAGTCGAGTTGAGTCGGATCGGGTCAACTGAATAGACCCAGGTGGTAAACGGGTCTTACCGGGTCTTATCGGTTCTACCCGTTTATTAGCGAGTCGGGTACGGATTTAGGATCTAGACACGATTAGTTAAACGGGTCGGATCCCGGTCTAGGGGTTTTGGACACGACCCGAAACTAGACACGACACGAACCCGACCCATTGCCACCCCTACCCGGGGGTGGTCCTGTTCCGGCTCCTGCACACATTACTGGTTCGAATCCTCGTTATGTTAGACGAAATACTACCCGAGTTCTTAGGAGCCCACAACACTGTCTACACATACATACTGTTGAGCAGTTAGTCCCACATCGGTAAGGGGAATAACCCCGTTGTGTTCTCCTCCCTTCAAGAGGTCGGACTTTTAAAGCACTCAGGTGTTAGTCACATGGTATCAGAGCTGGGCCCGACGCCTCTCTAGGTGCGGACAGGTTCTCGTTAAAAACGTGCTTCCCCTGCGGGTGGATGTGACCTCTCTTAATATATCCGATGTGCCCTCCTCCCTTCAAGAGGTCGGCCTATTGGAGCACTCGGATGTCGTCACACTCACACACAAACAATCCAACAAATTGGTTGATCCAAATTTGAAATGTGAGGATTTTGGCAATCAAACATCATTGTTGTTACAGATTCGGTCACAAGTGAATCGCACGAGAGTACTGGACCTGTAACCGCCGCCATCGTAGTAAGCCTCATCTTGGTAGCGCTCCTGCTTCTTTCCGTCGGATACTGGCTGTGGAGGAACAAGAGGAGGAGGAGGAGAAGAGGTGATTGAAAAATTCCACACATTTTGATTGGTAGCATAATATTAGAGATGCAGGTGGTACTTATTTCACAAGGATATTGTTTGGTATTATGTACAGTTATACTGAGCACCACTCCCTTCATTGACAACAACAATGCTGGGGAGAGTGGTAGAGAGAACAATGACTTGGAGTTGCCTCTATTTGATCTGGTCACCATCGCCGCCGCCACCGACAACTTCTCGATCAATAACAAGCTTGGAGAGGGCGGGTTCGGCCCTGTTTACAAGGTGATCCTCATCCCCGGCCTGTTGAGTTACAAACCACTCACACATGCACTATTACTCTACTTTTGCCTTGCCCTGCTTTAGTAGTACTACTACTTGATGGCTCTAGGAGTCTTAGAATGTGCTGATTTTTTTTGAGCATAAGCACCTTATCTTAGATAGAATGCCCACACAAAATCAGTAAATTCTAAAACTTTTAGGAGTATCAAATGTGATATTTCAGATTAACGGTTACAACTAACGCTCGATAAAACTTTTAACATTTGATACCTCTAGGAGTTTTAGAATGATCTTATTTTTTTTGGATGTTCTATGTAAGATAAGGTGTTTATACTCACAAAAAATCAGCAGATTCTAAAACTCCTAAGGGTTTCAAGTGGGTGGCTGTCTATTTCGTTGAAATAGACTGATAACTCATTTCCTGTTTCCTCATATAGTTTGGTTTGGTCAATGCTTTTGTTCATATGATATGATTATAGGAATAAGTTCTATAAATATAATTACTTAGAATACTTGGTTGGTGCGATAATTATCAGGCTAAGCTTGGCAACGATGAGCACGAGATAGCAGTGAAGAGGCTTGCAAAGACTTCGATACAAGGAGTTATTGAGTTCAAGAATGAGGTTATGTTGATCGCGAAGCTTCAGCATAGGAATCTTGTTCGGCTCATAGGTTGTTGCATTCAAGGAGAGGAGAGGATGCTATTATACGAGTACATGCCCAACAGGAGCTTGGACGCCTTCCTATTCGGTTTGCTCTGCGCCCTATTACTTTATTTTACTTTATTTTTCGGCACATTTTTTTGAATAACTCCATATTTTATTGAATTATTTCTGGATCTTTAACATTTACATTTCGAGTTCTTGAAGATGGTAGAGCTTGTCTAATAGCGAGGTGAACAAATTTAAACCCAATCCTATAAAAAAACTAACTCCTACAAAGACCCAGGCTGACAATTTCGGACCCGACACGAATTTAGCGGGTTAGGGTCAGGCTAAACAGGTCGGGACAATAGACCCGTTTAATAAACGGGTCGGGTCCGGGTTTAGGGTCTGGACACGGTAGACCCGGAAAGACCCTTTTAAAATTCAATGGGTCGGGTCGGGTCGGATTTACCCGCAATCCGATAAAATATATAGTATCAGCGGGTCTATCGCGAGTTAGGTCGGGTCGAGTCGGATCGGGTCAACTGAATAAACCCGTGTAGTAAACGGGTCATATCGGGTCTACCAGTTTATAAACGGGTCGGGTACGGGTTTAGGATCTAGACACAATTAGTTAAACGGTTCTGGTCTAGGTCTAGGGGTTTTGGATATGATCCGAAACTAGACATGAACCCGACCCGACACCCCCCCCCCCCCCCCCCCCCCCTCTACCCAAACACCATATTGTACACTCCTTCTAGAACACTTTGCACCTAAGCTACTTGGGTAGGACTCTACCCAATATTAAATTTGGTTCACTTTTCAACATCCTCCCTTAAACAAATTTTTTTCTGTTTTCATTGTAGCTTCTGACGTCGTCGATCGCCCTTTGCGCCGGCGACCACGCCATGGCCGCATCGTTGACCATGTGTGCTCGCGAAGCTTTATCTTTTGGGAAATTTTATTTATATTCCATAAATCTGTAATTAGCTCCCATTTCCAACCAACTTGAACACACCCCATTTTTTTTTTTTCATACCCCATTCCTATCCCAAAAGTACCCTTCCCCCTTATACCCCACCTTCAATACACCCCAATTAAATAGCCCGCCCCAACTTGATTATACCCCAATCAAACACATACCCCCTTAAATATACCCCAATTATATCACTCTTCAATACGCCCCATTCTTAAATAAATCCCATGCAGTTGGTTGATGCTTGAAGGCACAATTAGAGCTGCAACTTGGGCAGGCCAACCTGAACCCAACCCGAGTCCAACCCGAACCCAACCCGAATTTGGACGGCCTAATCCGAGCCCAACCCGAATTATTTCTCCTCGACCCGACAGGACCCAACACGAAATTAGCGGGTCTGGGACAAGGCTAAACGGGTTCGGGTCGTAAACGGGTCGACACGATAGACCCGTTTAATAAACGGGTCGGGTCCGGGTTTAGGGTCTGGACACGGTAGACCCGGGAAGACCCGTTTAGTATTCAACGGGTCGTGTCGGGTCGGGTCGGGTCAGGTCTACCAGCAATCCAATACTATAATATATAATACCAGTGGGTCTTTCGGGTCAGGTCGGGTCAAGTCGGATTGGGTCGGATCGGGTCAACTGAATAGATCCGGGTGGTAAACGGATCTTACCGGGTCTTATCGTGTCTACCTATTTATTAGCGAGTCGGGTACGGGTTTAGGATCTAGACACGATTAGTTAAACGGGTCGGGTCCAGGTCTAGGGGTTTTGGACACGACACGAAACTAGACACCACACGAACCCGACACGACACGACTCATTGCCACCCCTAGCTGCAACTTGGGCAGGCCAACCCGAACCCAGCCCGACTTTGGGCGGGTTAACCCGAACCCACCCCGCACAACCCGGCCAACCCGACGGGTTGGGCTTGGGCTAAGTTCAAACAAACATTGGGTTGGGTTGGAGGTACAAAAGACGCTGAGCAGGGGCTTTAGGGTTTGGGGTACAAAAAAAAAGGGCATTGTTGGTATTAAAGGATTGTTGAGTTAGTTATTGAGAAACACTGGGGATACGGGGGCTAATTACAGATTTTGGGGTATGAATAAAATTTCCCTTATCTTTTTCAAGCTTTCCACAACCTCCATGTAACACAAACCATTGCCGGTTAGAACTTGATCTAGCCAACTAACTTAACCATGTATCTCATACACTTTGATTTGATCCTTGCATAAAAATTATTAACCAAGCAAAATTTACCAAACATAATTTCATCTTTAGCACAATGAAACCTTCGGATTTTGACTGCTCTAGTATATTTTTCTCATGATCTATAGGCTCTTAAATTTTCATATGTTCTTGTTTCCTTCATAAATCCAAGCAATAAAGATAGTGCGATACTTTCAATCATGATAAAACTGCTTCCATGTCGATCATCGTATTTTTCTTCACATGCCTCTATAATTGTTGGAATTTCTTTGGCTATGGGGCTTTCTTTGCTACCATTCTCTCTGTATGGAGATTTCTCATTTTTTTTCAGTTTGATCTGACTTTTCTTTATTTTTTCATCACAACAATTTTGTTTTTCAAGCGTCTGCAAGCATACATTTTCATCATCCTCCGGATTTTACTCGTATCTCCTCTGCAAATCATCCCATCTTATTTTTACCGATGAATGATCTTTTATTTCATCAATTTTCTTGTACAAAATCTGGTCGTAAGTGGAGGTCCGCAGGGGGTATATTAAGCGGGTGATAGGTTCCTGCCTCACCAACATGGGACTATCTGCAACACCCCCCCGCATACGGAGCACGCGTGGCAAGGCACGATCGGTGAGGAGCACCCGAAGTAGGAGACGATGAACCCTAGCTTTTATACTATGTTAGATACCCTCACATCCCAAAACCCGGGTCGTAAGGGTAGGTCCACAGGGGGTATATTAAGCGGGTGATGGGTGCTTTCCTCACGGATGTGAGACTATTCGTCAACAGTCCCCCTTACGCGAAGCACACGTGACAATGATCCTCCCACACGAAGCAGGCATAGCAAAGCATGATTGATAAGGAGCACCCGGAGCAGGAAACGGTGAACCCTAGCTCTGATACCATGTTAGATATCCTCACATCCCAAAACAAGGATCGTAAATGGAGATCCACAGGGGGGTATATTAAGCGGGTGATGAATACCTTCCTCATCAATGTGGGACTATCTGTCAACATAGTTCAAAGGGCACTCTATTTACTTAGAATGCCTTTAAATTATTTAATGTTCTTTACATCGCCAATGTTTATTTATTATATTATGTCGCTTTCCATGCACTATTCCTTGAGCATCTTTATTTGAGGCACTAAGAACCTATTTGGAGTTATTTTTCAAAACTTCCAACGATTGTTTGGTTAGAAGGTAGAATAAGGCATCTTAGTTCAACGATAGGCCATTCTTTATGTCATTTGCGATAGAACAATTAGCCGGTCAATCATTCTACTGATGCATGTTTTAAATTAGGGGTGACAATCCTTGACCCGACCCGCCAACCCAACCCGAAGTTAGAGGGTTTGGGTTTGGCCTAAATGGGTTTGGGTCATAAACGGGTCGACCTGATTGACCCGTTTATTTAATGGGTCGAGTTCGGGTTTGTACTTATAACCCGATTGACCCGACTTGACCCGTTTACCAAATGGATCATGTCAACCCGACCCGACCCGAGCCAACCCGGCCCAATTCAACCTGTCTTGATCCAACCCGACATGCTTACATGGGTTCTGTTGATCCAACCAGAGCCAATCCAACCCGACCCGTTTAGTAAACGGGTTAAACAAGTCGGGTTTGGGTTTAAGTTTTTGACCCGTTTTTTAAACGGGTCGGGTTCGAATTGGATGTTTTGCCCTTATACCTATGTCTCAACCCGACCCGAACCGACCCATTGCTACCCCTAGTTTTAATCCATGTTAGCTCTCCATGGCAAGCCAGCACTTCACTCCATATTGTCTAGGAAATATCTATAAATTAAGTACATTGGCATCATGGAAGGAGTCATGGTAATCCAAATGTCTTATGTTTTTTTTTTTGACAAATCCATCAGCGTCACATCTGAGGAAGGTTAAGGCCTGGACCCGTACCAGTTATTTATGAGGTTTTTACCGAAATGGCCACCAACTCTCAACTATTGTTGAGAATGGAACCCATCAAGAAATCTGAACGAAAATGGCCACCAGCACGTGGGAAACAGGTCGCACGGTGACACTAAACAGGTAAAAAGACATATTGACCCTTACCATTTTCTCCACCTCCATCTTCTCTCACAGAGAGAGTCAAAGAGTGAGAGAGTGAGCAGAGAGAGTGAGAGAGTGAAAGAGTGGGTGAGCAGAGAGAAAGAGAGTGAAAGAAGGAGTGAGAGAGAAACAAAGAGTGAGAAAGAGTCAAGCCCAAGCCCGAGCCGACCTTCCCTAGCTCCGGCGGTCCACAACCGAGCCGGCGCCCAACCCCTGCTAACGCGCAGACGTCGCCGTCAAACCCGAGCTCCGGTGACGCACGGGTGGAGCAGCGGCGACCCCCCCCCCCCCCCCCCCCCCCCCCGCGCCCGATCTCCCGACCCCCCCTGCACTTCGGCGCCCGATCTCCCCCGAGCTCGATCTCGACCCCCCCTCCCCGTGCTCCGGTGACGCACGGGAGGAGCAGCGGCGACCCCCCCTCCCTGTGCTCCGGCGACGCGCGGAGGGAGCAGCGGCGACGCCCCCTCCTTCGTCCTTTGCTCCGGCGACGCGCAAAAAATCGGACGAAAATCGGACGAAATCCGACGAAATAACATGTTTCGTCTAGTTTTCGTCGCCAAAAAATCACAGTCATTTCTCCCTGAGACTGGCTTTGGGCTGTGTGACGAAAATCGGACGAAATAACAAATTTCGTCTAGTTTTCGTCGCCGAAAAATCAGACGAAATCCGACGAAAATAACATGTTTCGTCTAGTTTTCGTCGCCAAAAAATCATAGTGACCCTTACCATCTTCACCACCTCCATCTCCTCTCACAGAGAGAGTCAAAGAGTGAGAGAGTGAGCAGAGAGAGTGAGAGAGTGAAAGAGTGGGTGAGCAGAGAGAAAGAGAGAGTGAAAGAAAGAGTGAGAGAGAAACAAAGAGTGAGAGAGAAATAGAGAGTGAAGGAGAGAGAGAGAGAGAGAGAGAGAGAGAGAGAGAGAGAGAGAGAGAGAGAGAAGAGAGAGTTGAAGAGAGGAGGGGTGCAACCCACGTTCCAGCAGCCCTCCTTCGTCCTTTGCTCCGGCGACGCGCAAAAAATCGGACGAAAATCGGACGAAATCCGACGAAATAACATGTTTCGTCTAGTTTTCGTCGCCAAAAAATCACAGTCATTTCTCCCCGAGAATGGCTTTGGGCTGTGTGACGAAAATCGGACGAAATAACAAATTTCGTCTAGTTTTCGTCGCCGAAAAATCAGACGAAATCCGACGAAAATAACATGTTTCGTCTAGTTTTCGTCGCCAAAAAATCATAGTGACCCTTACCATCTTCACCACCTCCATCTCCTTTCACAGAGAGAGTCAAAGAGTGAGAGAGTGAGCAGAGAGAGTGAGAGAGTGAAAGAGTGGGTGAGCAGAGAGAAAGAGAGAGTGAAAGAAAGAGTGAGAGAGAAACAAAGAGTGAGAGAGAAATAGAGAGTGAAGGAGAGAGAGAGAGAGAGAGAGAGAGAGAAAGAGAGAGTTGAAGAGAGGAGGGGTGCAACCCACGTTCCAGCAGCCCTCCTTCGTCCTTTGCTCCGGCGACGCGCAAAAAATCGGACGAAAATCGGACGAAATCCGACGAAATAACATGTTTCGTCTAGTTTTCGTCGCCAAAAAATCACAGTCATTTCTCCCCGAGAATGGCTTTGGGCTGTGTGACGAAAATCGGACGAAATAACAAATTTCGTCTAGTTTTCGTCGCCGAAAAATCAGACGAAATCCGACGAAAATAACATGTTTCGTCTAGTTTTCGTCGCCAAAAAATCATAGTGACCCTTACCATCTTCACCACCTCCATCTCCTTTCACAGAGAGAGTCAAAGAGTGAGAGAGTGAGCAGAGAGAGTGAGAGAGTGAAAGAGTGGGTGAGCAGAGAGAAAGAGAGAGTGAAAGAAAGAGTGAGAGAGAAACAAAGAGTGAGAGAGAAATAGAGAGTGAAGGAGAGAGAGAGAGAGAGAGAGAGAGAGAGAGAGAGTTGAAGAGAGGAGGGGTGCAACCCACGTTCCAGCAGCCCTCCTTCGTCCTTTGCTCCGGCGACGCGCAAAAAATCGGACGAAATCCGACGAAATAACATGTTTCGTCTAGTTTTCGTCGCCAAAAAATCAGTCATTTCTCCCCGAGAATGGCTTTGGGCTGTGTGACGAAAATCGGACGAAATAACAAATTTCGTCTAATTTTCGTCGCCGAAAAATCAGACGAAATCCGACGAAAATAACATGTTTCGTCTAGTTTTCGTCGCCAAAAAATCATAGTGACCCTTACCATCTTCACCACCTCCATCTCCTCTCACATAGAGAGTCAAGAGTGAGAAAGTGAGCAGAGAGAGTGAGAGAGTGAAAGAGTGGGTGAGCAGAGAGAAAGAGTGAGAGAGAAACAAAGAGTGAGAGAGAAACAGAGAGTGAAGGAGAGAGAGAGAGAGAGAGAGAGAGAGAGAGAGAGAGAGAGAGAGAGAGTTGAAGAGAGAAGGGGTGCAACCCACGTTCCAGCAGCCCTCCTCCTCAAGCTCCGGCGACCATCCGACACCGGCCCGCCAACCTCCTCCACCTCCTCTCACGGTGGCAGTCAAGCCCAAGCCCGAGCCGACCTTCCCTAGCTCCGGCGGTCCACAACCGAGCCGGCGCCCAACCCCTGCTGCCGCGCTGCCGTCGCCGTCAAACCCGAAAAATCACAGTCAGTAAAAGGGTAGTTTGGTCCCAAAGAGTTTCAATGGTCATTTTGGTAAAGCCAAAAGCAACCTGGCCCATTCTCAACAATAGTTAAGAGTTGGTGGCCATTTCGGTAAAAACCTCGTTATTTATTCATGAAACCACCGAGAGACTTTATCTGCTGAGCTAGCTAGCACCCTCAAGTCTTATGGTTAATCTTGAATGTAGAAATCATGATGAACTTATTTGCTTCCATTCTCCACCCTCTAGTTGTACTCATGTCAGGAAAAAGTATAATTTTTGAAACTGAAAACCATGGTGTAGCATAGTGGATTGATGATACTAGTTCATACCCTGTTGGGGCAAAATAGTAATTTTAACTGGTTGGGGTTTTTGATGAACCCTCACTTGTAGCACAAGTAGGGGTGGCAATGGGTCGGGTCGGGTCGGGTTGAGACATAGGTATAAGGGCAAAACATCCAACCCGAACCCGACCCGTTTAATAAACGGGTCAAAAACTTAAACCCAAACCCGACCCGCCTAATAAACGGATTGACCCTACCCAACCCGTTTAACCCGTTTACTAAATAGGTCGGGTCGGGTTGGCTCAAGTTGGATCGGGTCGGGTTGACTCGACCCATTTGGTAAACGGGTCAAGTCGGATCAATCGGGTTATAAGTACAAACCCAAACTCGACCCATTAATTAAACGGGTCAATCGGGTCGACCTGTTTATGACCCGAACCCGTTTAGGCCAAACCCAAACCCGCAAACTTCGGGTCCGGTTCGGGTCAGATTGGCGGGTCGGGTCAAGGATTGCCACCCCTAAGCACAAGTGGGGTTCCTACTTTATTTTGGATAATGTTTTCAACCAAAGTTTATAGACTTTTATTTGACTACTTAATAAATATTGTAATTGGTGAAGGAAATAATTCATGAAGTAACTATGATTAAAAAATAATAAGCTTTTGGAGGTGCTTTAAAAAAGTTCTCTGTACAAATAATAAAAAAACATGCAATCTATAATGGAAGAATATTACGATTTTTTTTGCCTTTTATCCTATTTTATTCCATTAATCTCAAAACAAATAAAAAGTAGAAGCCCGATTGTTAGTGAAGGTAGGGACATCTTTAGGCTAGTTCAACAAAAGAAGCTTAAAATAGATGGAATTTTAAAAATATATGCTCTAGGTATTGTGTCAACCTTTACAAATATATTACAATTAAAAATCCTTATGCCCTTTTAAAACTGGTCATGAGGAGGAGGGGGAAACATGTATATAAAGACACAAAACGCCCACCCCTAGTCGATGTAGGACTAACCGCTCAACAACCGCGCACACCCAGAGCGTGCTTCAACAAGGACCAGTTAGCCCCACTTCGTCTAGGGAGTGGGAGTCCTATGTCTTCATATACCCATTGCCCCCCTCCCACTCATGACTAGTTTTGAGAGGGACACGAGATTCATGAGTTGGTATCAGAACTAGTCCCTATTCCGTTTCTCTCAAGTGGCCCCGTTGCACCCCCTCTTTCTCCCCGCTGAAACACCTCTCCGCGTGCGGGTAGGCCTCCGTTAACGTGCTCTACATGTGGGCGGATGTTGAGTGGTTAGTCTCACATTGTCTAGGGGTGGGAGTTATGTGTCATCATACACTCATTGCCTCCTCCCCCTCATGACAGGTTTTGAGGGAGCACATGATTCATCACATATATGGTATCAAACTTGGCATGCTCCCTGCCTCCTCCAATAGTGTCTTGCTATGCATATCCCGCGTGAGGGAGGTTTTGAGAAAGAAAATTCATCATGTAGAATGTTTCATAAATTTAAAAAACTAGGTGTGACCATCATAATGAGACCCATCCGCAATTTTCTTTGGGGACTATATCTTGGCTAAAACTCTTTTTACCTACATCATCAAAAAGATGAAACTATTTGCTTAATTTAGGTATTACAATTTTATTTGTGATCTTTTTTTTTGGAAGGACCATAATGGTCAGTACATCACCTGTTAGTGCACTGACACTAGATATACTCATATACCTAGGATCGAATCTCTCTACAAGAGCGAAGAGATAAGGTCCCTATTAAATAAGTTAACCCCACATGAAAGTTGCCACATGGGAGAAGGGAACGCTTACCACTAAGATAAGAGAGAAAGATCACCACTAAGGCAGGAGGAAATAAGCTAAAACTATTTGCCATAGCTTGGATATATACCACGCCTAGGTTTTGAACCCGTTACGAAGGCCATGGATGAAAGGTGTGTTACCAATTGTGATATCAATTGGAGGCTTGTTTTCTTGCAATAGGTATTATCGGTTATTAATCAATTAAATATCATGTACTTTCTTTATCACTAGAATTATTCGATTTTCAAAATGATTTTACTTCGTCATGCTTTCCTCTTAGTTGTTATGTAACATTAATTTCATATTAACTAATATTTTTTTAGAATATATTTTTCACTAATAATTGGACAAAGACAAGCTAACACTTTGTACTTCTCTCAGATAAAGAAAGAGCTGGATTACTAGATTGGGCAACACGGTTCCGCATTATTGTTGGAATTGCCCGAGGACTTTTGTACCTTCACCAGGACTCAAGATTTAGAATAATTCATAGAGATCTCAAAGCTAGCAACATTCTTCTTGATAAGGAAATGAACCCCAAAATCTCGGACTTTGGCATGGCGAGAATTTTCGGAGGGGATGAGTCTGAAGCGAATACGAGGAAAGTCGTTGGCACGTAGTAAGTACTATTAAACCTACATACACATTCGT
The DNA here is from genome assembly GCA_947650365.1 of Chamaelirium japonicum. Lineage (NCBI taxonomy): Eukaryota > Viridiplantae > Streptophyta > Magnoliopsida > Liliales > Melanthiaceae > Chamaelirium > Chamaelirium japonicum. Next base: position 49,028,554 of record OX393557.1, on the reverse strand, counting down.
GGTATATCGACACAAATTTCTTTTGTGATTAACATCTTAATGCTTGGATATAGTGGATATATGGCTCCTGAGTATGCGATGGACGGGGTTTTCTCCATGAAATCCGATGTGTTTAGTTTTGGAGTCTTGATTCTTGAAATCATTAGTGGCAGAAGGAATAGAGGCGTGTTTGTTTTGTCGTCAGACATGAACCTTCTAGGATATGTAAGTTTATTCTATACTAATGATTCATCGTATATATTTACTCGATCGTGAACTCAAATTCCTTTTGGTTCAGGCATGGAATTTATGGAATGAAGGCAATAGCTTGCAACTAATCGATGAATCAATGGGGCACTCACTTCCCTTGAAAGAAGTCTTGAAATGTGTAAAAATCGGTCTCTTGTGCGTGCAAGAACGTGCAGAAGATAGGCCGCTTATGTCGTCTGTCCTTTTGATGTTGGGCAGTGATAACGTGGAGTTGCCGGATCCTAAACAACCCGGCTTTATGGCAAAAAGAGTTCAGTTTGAACTAGAGTCTACTTCAAGCAAGCAAGAATCATCCACGAATACGATGAACGACTTGACAATTACAACGTTTGAAGGTCGATAGTTGGTAATATTTTTCTTTTTCTAATTTTGTTGAAAGATGATTGTAAAACTACTTTTCGTGACTCCTTTGAAAAATATTGTGAATCTAACAGAAAATATTGCACGATCAGTTTCTTTAAACTAACATGGAATCTGAATTTGATTTTTCATCCGTATATATATGGACAAAATTAGCTTAAAACATTAGTATTAGCTCATAAATTATGACTGAAATAATATACAACCCATTAAAAAATGGGTGGTATTTAGTTTAAGATCAATATCCATCGCTAACTAGTGTCACATTTAGTTCATACAATACTAGCACAAGACATGAACATTATGGCTTCCCCGCAATCCTCTTTAAATCATAATCTACATAAGAATATCAATGTCCAATGAATGTCATCACATCACTCTGTTTTCGAACGCATCGGGAAGTCTTTCTCAGAGCATCTCGAAAGGGCGCCCTTATCCCCCCATGTTCGCCCTTTTGAGCGAGTGAAGCGGCATAAACGAAGCCCAACAAACTCGCTTCGCCGCTCTCTCTACCCAATGAACTGATTTTGGCTCTCTCAACCGAGCGAGGCTCCATCTTTCACTCAGTTTGGTCCCACATGTCAACATCACCCATGTGACGCATCAGAAGCAACCAGAACCACTAATTAGAGGCAATTCCGACTCCCAATAATTAATATGTGAAATACCGATAATTTTCATATAAGGAGTGGGGAGGGAGGCAGTTGTAATCGAAAAAAAAATCCACTCCTATGTTTGGCTGATGTGGCGAAAGTGGCTCCCTTAAGTGGGCGAATCCTTAGGGAGGCACTTGGAAATGCTCCAAGGGGCTCGCTTATCCCTTCATGTCTCCCGTTCGAGTGAGTATGTGAAACGATAAAAACACATTCCAAGAGCCTCGCTTAGCCGCTAGCTAATTAAACTGAGCGAACAGAATTTTGCTTGCCTGTTTGAGCGAGGCTTCCACCACTCGCTCGGCAGATCCCGCATATCAAAATCACCATGTGTTGTCGTAGAATCAGCCGGAGTTGTTAGTTAAGGAAATCGAGACCGCCCATTTTCATGGCATGTAACCATTGAAACCTCACCTGATCGAGCGAATGCTAAGGGAAACTAGAACTGCAACAAAGGAGGAAGAACTAGCCACTGATGAAACCAAGCTAGCTCGACCTCGCACCGGGAAGAGACCAGCATCAAAGCTATTAATCACATGCTAGGTAGCCAACTTTACGTGGCATCCGTCTAGGGCTCATTCCATGGCCCCCACAAAACTGTTCCCAGCGATGAGGGCCTGCCAGCTAGGGACGGAACTATGTATGGACCAAGGGGGGCCAAGGCCCTCCCTCAACTATATTCTTAAAAAATTATATAGTAAAAGATTTGAATTTTAGTATATAAAATTTTCTTTATTCATGCTTTGGCCCCCCTCATATGAAGTTGTTATGCTTTGGCCCCTCCCAATATAAAATCCTGGTTCCGTCCCTTAGTAGTAGTGCCAGCACTCCACATCACTTTGAGTCGGCAACAAAAGTTGGCAAAACGAGTTGGCTATATAGCACTTCTCGGGAAAATAGCATGCTCGCATGTTTGGCTGAAGTGGCGAAAATGGCTTCCTTAAGTGGGCGAATTCTCATGGGAGGCCCTTGGATATGCTCCAAGGGGATCGCTTAGCCCCCTCCCTTCGACCGTTTGAGTGAGTGAAACGAATAAAAGCACTCCAAGGGCCTCGCTTAGCCGCTAGCTTAACCGAGCGAACATGATAGATATGGCCGTTTAAACGTTTATACGGGGGCTTAGCTAGATATGGCCGCAAACAAAAGGCCTTGTTTGCGGCAGCTAGATATGGCCGTTTAAACGTTTATACGGGGGCTTAGCCGCCGGAAGTGAAGGCCGCATAAAGTCCCGTCGCAAATGCCATAGCCGCCGGAAATGGTGACTTTAAACGGCTAAGATGGCCCCTGGATTTGCTCAGCAGTAAACGGCTAAACAAGCCGCCGGGAATGTTAACCTTAATCGGCTATTATGGCCCCCGGAATTGCTCAGCAATAATCAGATTTAAAGCCGCCGGAAATGGTCAAGCTGCCGGCCGGATATGGTCTGTTTTAAATGGCCAGGCTGCCGGCCGGATTTGGTCTGTTTTAAATGGCCAGGCTGCCGGCTGGATTTGGTCACCGGGAATGGCCGGGCTGCTTTAAAGCCCCCGGGAATGGCCGGGATTTGATCTGTTTTTAATGGCCATACTGCAGTATGCGGTAACAATGCTGAAAATGCTGCTTATGCGGTAACAATGCTGAAAATGCCTAGGCTGTTACCAATGCTCTCCTCTTCCTGCAGTTAACTGCAGTACCTTTGTTTATGCAGTAATAGTACCGAAATGCAGTAACAGTACTGAAAATACTGAAAAATTCCCACTAGTGGCCACAATCTAAAACAATAAACCACAATCTAAAGCATTGTACAATGAATACTACAGGAAACATTCCTTGTACACAATCTAAAATTCCCACTAGTGGCCACAATCTAAAACAATAAACCACAATCTTGATCAATGAATCTAAAGCATTGTACAACAAACCACAATCTAAAACAATACAAATTTAGACGTGCAAATGAGCAATTGATACTACAGGAAACATAAATCTCATAATGTACGGCAGGAAACATAAATCTATAATGTGTCACAATTCAAAATTTTAAAAACACTAGTGTTCATTACACAAGCCAATGGAAATGAAACATAAATTCCATCTTCAGTAAACTTCTCGCTCTTCAGTAAGCTTCTTCTGCATCTCCTCTTCCTGCAGTTGCCGCTCAATCCACAGCATTTCGGATCTTTATCAACATCCATAGCATTTCAGAAACTGGAGTTGGTACTGGCTTGTGTCAGCCTGTTTTCAGAAAAAAAAACAATGCTGAACTGAAACTGTGCATTTCAGAAACTGTTTTCAGAAACAGCTGATAGTTGGAAAAAAAAATCAGAAGAACATGCATAGAAGATGGTGATGGAGGTGGTGGCCAGGACAAAATGATCAGTACAAGTGATGATGATCAACAGAACCAACAGTGGCGGTAGTGACATAATAAAAGCATGCATCACTGTTCAAAATGCATTTCCCAACAAATGTGTGTGTTTAGAAAATGTAAACTCCATCCACATCATGCACAAAACAGGTGTCATTTACAAAGGGTCTCAATATGGTAGGAGCTGTGTTTGTTTCATCACCATGGGAGAAACTTAAACACAATGTCACTCTAGAGACTGCACTTGCTTTCTCACATGATTGATGGTTCTCACAACGTTACAGAAATTTTATTGGTTTTTCTACCCAGAATACTCAAAATATTCGGCTTTAAACTTCCTTAATTTCTTAATGTATTTATGTTTTCACTACATGACCTGATACAACATGGTGAAAGTACAGTTTTAATCAGATCTTTTTACGTTATATTACACAGAACTTAGTTTGAACTATTGAATAAACATCTACTTCGATTACTACTCCTGACAAGCTGGTACCCCTTTTTAATGCTTATTACACAACATTATTACCTCTGTTGTTTTAACTGCTTCCAAATTCAAATTTATGCTCAGGTGCGAGGATTGAAGAAAGAGCAGGGAAACATACAGAAGTGTAGAAAGGCTGCATCTTCTGCTTTAAGGATGGCTTTGCAGAAAGCTGCACAGTGGCAGTAGTGACATAATAAAAGCATGCTCACAGCTCACTGTTAAAAATGTGTGTGTGTAACCGGATAACATTTCCCAACAAAAACAATGCTGGGAAACTGATAGCATTTCCCTTTTTAGGAAATGCTCTGAAAAATCCAGTAACAATGTTGAAAATCCATTGTTCTCTAAAAATGAAATCCAATGTTTCCTAAAATAAAATATATCAGTGATTTTCAGCATTGTTCTCTAAAAATCACTGATAGCATTTCCCAAACTCTAACAGCTGTTAGTAGAGATCCAGTAACTGTCAGAAACTTATAGCATTTCAGTTTTGAATGATTTTTTATTTTTTTTCTCCATTCGATTTGAGGAGTTATGAAGATGTATTTGACACATATAATCAGATCGGATTGACAACTTGTCTTCGTAAGTTGTCTCCCGTGATTTTGAGGATGGCAGGGTTGTAAATAACCCGAACTGCCCTAACATGTTATATATATGTCCATATTACTTAAGTAATATTCCATGCATTGTAAAATAGAACTGATTAAACGCAGTGCGGGATAGGGCAAAGCACTCTACTATCATAAATAAACAGAGAGAATTGAGGTAAAATTTATTACCTAAATCATTCATGTCGTGGGGGTTTAAAGATGTCTGGATGGGTAGGATGTGGAGCACGTGGTGTTGGAGGCCAAAAACCACTATGTAGCATCTGTGTGAAGGTCGGTTGTTGGTATGGAAGCTGAGAGTTTGACATTTGTGAAGACATGGATGCAAATGTATCCTACAGGATCAAATTATAAAAGTTTAATTTTTATAAAATATTACAAAGAATTTTAACATTTACATTCCACTAAACGTACCCGATGTAACATCTGGCTAAGCGCCTGAAAGTTTGCACGTAATCCATTAATTAATGGCTTCATTCAACTGCAGGTTCTCATCTACCAAGCGCTCATACTTTGAGATGAACTTCTCGTGCTCTGACTTGAGTTCCTCATACTTTGAATGGAGCTGCTCGTGCTCTGATTAAAGCTGCTTATGCTCTGATTGAAGCTGCTCTTGTTCTGAATGGAGAGTGGCTATTTGCTCTTGCATCTCTTGTTGCAAAGGATGCTCAAAGCTGAAGTAATCCCGACGTCTAATTCCCATCCCCTGGCCCCGTATGCGTCCTCGACTTTCTGGACCAAGGACTTCCTTAAATATTGCATCCTCGTCTACAGTCCCAGAGTTCTGTCTAGATTGCTCAATCAGCTCATCCATCCGACTCTGCAATGCATGAGAGATTAAAAAATAATGTTTTGTACACTTGAAGACAACAAGAATATAAATTGAAGACATCGATAGCTATTATCGAAAAAAACTTACTGTGATCTGCTGGGTGTGCGAGTTCGCGGAGGTCCCGTCTTCTTTAACATGGGTCCGATCCCACAGCTCCTTCCGGTTTGGGTCCCGACCCAAATCTGTTCGCTGCAAATAACAAAAAGACTATTCAATTATAATACACTAAAATTTATCACAAATTCTGAAATTAATACATATATACCAAGTCCTCTCTCCTCTGTGCGAAACTCGTCCCCTCAGATATATGTGTGACCTGCTGATATACGCGATTTTCTGTATTTCTGTCACATGTTTTCTAAAAAAATAGAATGTTACGTATTATAATAGTCAATACATGTAAACATTGCATTACAATACAACTTAATTCATTACTTACCCTCCACCATGGCTGCGAGAAAATGTCCTCACAAATCCTGGTCCAAGTAACGGTGTCGAAACCACGAGGAATGTGCAGTATCGCATCTTGATGTGGATATGACTCGTAGAAATCTCGATACAACTTCGACCTGGTATCATTCCAGGTCTTCCTACAATTGTCTTTCAAGATAGAAGCTAGATCCCCAGCCAAATCAATGTCAAAATACTCCTGATAATATTAAGAAAGAACAATAAATATATATTGTAAACTATATGTGCAATTCTGTAAATTCTGACTTACCCTAGCAGTCATCGCCATATCAACCCATTTTGAATGCTGGAAATTGTCAAAATTCCGCTGCCAAAACGGAAAGTTATTTTGGTCTTTCACCCACACACCAATCTTTGTGATGAATTTATCCCTATTTGGACCCACAGGCCTTCCGTCAACAATTCTTATCGGAAGCCTGTCTGCCTCATTAGTTGGTCTAGGGATACCCTTTGCATTGCCCCTTGGTCTTTTTAGGCTAGAAGTAGATGATCCTGTATGAAAAATAACAATAGAATTAATATACGATCATTTGTAATATTATATAAAAATAACACAATGTCTAAAAATGATAAAACTTTAATTTACCTCTACTAGAGGATACTGTAACAGATGTATTGGACAGAACATTGGTATCAAACGGCTCCTGTGTATCTGCGTCTTCCAAACTCGGATGGTCCTGCAGATCTCGTATCGGAGGATCCAATATAGGAGGATCCCATGTCGGAGGATCCAATATAGGAGGATCTCGTGTCGGAGGATCCAATATAGGAGAATCTGCAATACGAGTTCCCCCCACTTCCCCCACCCTCCCATGTCGACGCCACCTACCACGAAGCATTTATAGAATAAAACTGCTACCTGTTACATGAACGAGGGACATATAAGTGCCACAGCGGAGTTTGAACCGGGGAGCGTTGCCCGATTATGCCTTGCCGCATAAAGGAATTTGTAAGCACTTTAGCACTTTAGCATTTTAGAATTGCAAGCATTTTAGCATTTTAGCACTTTAGAATTGTAAGCATTTTAGCATTTTAGCACTTTAGAATTGCAAGCACTTTATGTATTTAATCACAGCATTTTTCAGCATTTTAGCATTTCAGCATTTTAACTTGGATACTGGTGCTGAAATGCTGTCACTGAATATCGATGCTGAAAATGATGTGACTGAATTTCAGTATTTAGTCAGGCATTTCAGCACTTCAGCATTTCAGCATTTAAGCATTTCAGCACTTCAGGCATTTCAGCATTTAAGCATTTAAGCATTTCAGTTAAAAAATTTTGGAAGTATTTTACAAGTTTCTTAAATTTTGGAGTCATTAGTAGTTGTAATAGTGCTTGGTTGTAGGATCAGAATTAGAACTTAATAAGTTATTTGGAAAGTCCCGATTAAACCATTAGTAAAATGTCATCAGCTAGTAGTTGCAAAATTGGTAAAGAAAATAAGGAGAAATTGAGCCCCTTCCACGTGGATTAAGGAGTCTCAACTCCTCTTTACATCCAGAAAACACATGGACTGCAAATAGAGATCCAGAAAACACATGGACTGCCATCCCAAGAGTCAATGGCTGATGCAAAGGTGAACAATGTCGAGATCCATTGATCAAGATTTACCGAGTAAACTATGACAAGATGTAGGATGCAGATCACCCTGACTATCCCATCATAGGAGATGCATCAATTGACATACCAATTATTCATCCAAGTATTATGATTGAGATCGAGCATTACTTCATCAACTATATTCACAGAACATAAGATATGTAGCGGTCCTAAATTTCAAGGTTTCATTGAAAATATGTAGCGGTCCTAAATTTCAGCATGCAATAATATCTCAAATCAAAGGGTAATAGAATCTAGTGCAGATTTTAAATATAGAGCAGTCCTAAAGCAGTTCCCCACAATCTTGGCGGGAGTTGAGAATATTAGACCAAACATTGCATCGAAAAAAAGAAATAACTGATAGTGACAGGGAAGATAAAAGGATTATACAAGAAGCAAATAAATAGACGGATAAGTGTAAAGACCAAAATGGAATTCATCATCAATCCAAACTGGAATTCATCATCATCATCAGCACTTCAGGCATTTCAGCATTTAAGCATTTAAGCATTTCAGCATTTAAGCATTTCAGCACTTCAGGCATTTAAGCAGGTAAGACTCTCAGGCATTTCGTTTCTTGATAATTGATGCCGATCAGTATCGAGATGTTCCTAACTGACATTGGTATGTCCCGGTGTGTCCTATAGCAACCTGGGACATCGGTTTAGATCATTGACACTATCAATTATTTTTTTAAGGCTACATAATTCTCGAAACAAATTTTCAACGACTCACAAGACATTAAATTCACCTTAATACCATATAAATGATATCCACCACAAAATTTTCACATTGTGTAAAAACAAGGCCAACATTGTCATCAGTTTAACCAGAATAAAATGACCTATAGTCCATAGATTAAGAATTTTATAAATCCTTGATCTTTCCGGACTTCTGAGTCGGCAATTGAAAGTGTCATTGTTTTTGCTAAAGAATGGACGTTAGACAACATTTGCATCCAAAATCTAGTTCCAAATAACTCTGCATGACTTCAGATTTTTTTTTTTGTTATTTCATCAACTTGCTTACCTCATCATATCAGGGGTGGAATCACTATAGTCCACTTCTTTTTCTTTCTTTTTTTGGGTAGGGGGTGGGGGTGGAGTGAGGTTGACAAAATCTATTTATCTAGAAAAAGTCGTTATTTATTTTACCTAAAAAAGATTTTCAAGAAAATGCACACAACGTTATTTCAGGAATCTAACCCTCAAATTGTCAGCACACAGCAACCCTCAAATTCCAGTACCAATTAAAGGGAAATCAACTCAAACCTTTCACTCTCATTTTTAATTTTTAAATTTTGTTTGCAATGGAGAGTTGGGGTCTAACATCATGGTGCCTTAGCAGAGCATATTTAGAGGCATATTGATTAATATCTGGGTTCATAGGACATGTTTGACATTCTCTGTGCATAGAAATCCAAGTGAGAGTCTTCACCCCATAGCAAATTATAACAAAAAAAATTTATTAAGAATGAAGATCTTTAACAAACAACAAATTATCAAGAAACGAAATGCCTGAAGTGCCTGAGAGTCTTACCTGCTTAAATGCACTTCAGGCATTTAAGCACTTCAGGCATTTAAGCAGGTAAGAATGAAGATCTTTAAGCATTTCAACATATCATTGTATTCTTCAAGAAACGAAAAAGGTAACAAAGGCAACAACAAGCTGAGTTTACTGAACAAAACAAACACCAGATCAATAATGCCAACAAGAACCCAATAACAATATTAAAGCTATCTATCCTGAACCTACACAAGCTGATAACTATCGAAGCTAAACAAACCCTTCTCTCTGAAATGGGCATCCCAGAAATAAGGAATTAGCAAACACTTATCTCTCTAAATAAATGTGAAACATTTGGCTTTCTAGAGATCCGATCTTTACCTCGGGACGCCTTGTAACCCTAAGTGTAGCCCTTTGATTTGCAACTATAGTAGACAACAATGATCACCCTGATACCCTGAGTGTAGCCCTTTGATTTTCAAGCACATCTGATACCCTGAAAAAGTAAGTGTATGTCATATTGAGCAATCAATAAGATGAAGTTCTATGGAGATATCAGGACCAAAAAAATGCTAGAAGCAGTCAGATAGAGTATATATCTATAAGAATCAATGATCCAAATATTCCACAATATTTAGGATGGATGTTAATTACCTGATAGGCAATTATAAGGCTCCTAGAAACCATCATCTAACCGATGAGAGGTGGGATATCATTTCTTACCCAGTCTATATCATCATCACGATCCAACATAGAAGAAGTAAACTGAATAGGGATATCGCCATTATCATCCTGCTGATAAGGCTCATCATCTTGTTGGGACTCTCTATCGACGACAGGCATGTTGTAATAGTTCCGTGGCTGCGTCTTTACTACAACATGCCATTTGGGATCTTTAATTTGTTTTATATAGAATACCTGCATAGCCTGCGATGCTAATACATATGGTTGGTCACCGTATGCAGTGCGTGTAATATTTACGCTTTCCATTCCCATTTTTTGCTTGTATCCGTTCCGACGATTCTCGACATCAAACCATTTGCACTTGAATAACACAACTCGCATACTAGAATAACACACTTCCAAAATTTGTTGAAGGACACCATAAAATGTTTCTGTATTCCTGGTGGCATCATCTCCCTTAACCTGAAAACCGTAGTTTTGCGTTTTTCTACACAATTGAGACGCTTCTGTTGAAAATCTATAACCATTTACATTGTATGTATCATAAATTTTCGCTTCACGATGAGGGCCCTTTGCAAGTAATTTGATTTCGTCACTTACGTCTGATTTCTCTACCTGTTTCAGATTATGATTAATTAATATATATCATATAAGTATTAGGAAGCTTATTATAGTTTTAATGAAGTTAATATGAATATTTACCATCTCTTTAAACCATTCAGCAAATTTGTTCATGTGCTCCCGCTCAATGTTATTCACACCAGATCTCGTAATCTCCTCTACGTGCTGACTATAAACATATATAAAACATAGTGCTCAGGCATTTAAATGAATTAAGAATATTATTTAATGCAGTATGCTAAGTTTTTAAACAAAACTTACTCAATATATGGAAAGAGTTCCATGCAATTCTGTAGCACATAGAAGTGAGCCTGATTTATTTCAGCATTGGTAAGGAAGTACGTCCGGCCTCCTGCTATCGGACGACCGGTGGAGGAAAAAATAGACAAGGTTGCTTCAGGGTGTATCTGACCTCCATCAAAATTCCTTTCTGGCCGATTAAATCGGGTCTCGATACCACTAAGATACCTTGAACAGAATGTTAAACATTCTTCCGCGATATACCCTTCGGCAATAGATCCTTCTGGATGAGCCTTATTCCGTACGTATGACTTGAGTGTACGTAAATACCTGATAAATAAATACTTTATTTACGTCCAATATATAACGATAAAAAACAAAAATAAACTAACGATGATTGCATAAATATATAGATTTATTAAATGACTCACCTCTCAATAAAATACATCCATCTGTATTGAACTGGTCCACCAAGCTTAGCCTCTGATGCCAGATGAATAGGAAGGTGCATCATAATAACGAATAATGCTGGCGGAAATATTCTCTCGAGCTTGCAAAGAGTCAGAGCTATTTGGTTCTCAAGTTTTTCGAGGATGTCTAACCGCAATGCTTTCGAGCATAACTCCTTAAAGAAAATGCAAAGTTCAATTATGGCTTCAGATATGTTTTCTGGCATGAGGTCAAGTACTGCAATAGGCATGAGTTGTTGTAATAGCACATGACAATCATGACTCTTTAGACCCGAAGCCTTCCGTTCGTCAAACTTAACAGAACGGGATATGTTTGATGAATAGCCGTCCGGAAATCTTATGTCCATGACAAGCTGACAAAATGCACGCTTCTCCTTTGTATTCATCGTATAGCATGCAGCTGACACTTTATACCCATCCCCAGATTTTATTGGGTGCAGATTTTTCCTAACGCCCATATCTTCCAGGTCGAAACGAGCGTTTAAATTATCCTTTGTTTTATCTGCTATGTTCATCAGTGTTCCGAGGATAATTTCACACACATTCTTCTCTATATGCATAACGTCGAGGTTGTGCCGCAACAAATTGCTGCTCCAATATGGCAATTCGAAAAAAATACTTTTCTTCGTCCACCCTAAGTATTTTTCTCTAGATGTCCCTTTCCTTTTCTTCCCTGGTATTTTTCCGAATGTCACATGCGGAAGGTGCTGTAACTGCTGCAATACATCGACACCAGACAATTTTTTCGGTGGAGATCTTCTATCTGGATTGCCGTCAAATGATTTTTTCAACAAGCGCCACCTATGATTAATTGGTAGGAATCTACGATGACCCAAGTAACATTGCTTTCTACTACTTTTTAGTTGTCGTGACGTAGTTTCCTCGTTACATACCGGGCAAGCCATCTTACCCTTGGTGCTCCATCCGGATAGATTACCATATGCTGGGAAGTCATTAATTGTCCACATCAAAGCGGCACGCAATCGAAAGTTGTTCCCAATGTATGCATCATATGTTTCAATGCCGATTTCCCACATATCCTTCAGCTCGTCAACTAAAGGCTGCATATATACATCAATTTCATTTCCAGGAGCACGAGGACCAGGAATAATCATAGACAATATAAAATTAGTCTGTTTCATGCACACCCACGGTGGTAAATTATAAGGAATGAGAACGACCGGCCATGTGCTGTAAGAAACACTCATGTTCCCAAATGGATTCATCCCGTCACTTGCTAGACCAAGTCTAACGTTTCGTGAATCAGAAGCAAACTGCTGATGAAGTTGATCAAAATTCTTCCATGCCTCTGAGTCTGCTGGATGCCTCATTACACCATCATCAACACGTTGTTCCTTATGCCATCGCATATCTTCAGCTGTCTTTTCTGACATAAATAGTCGTTGCAGTCTCGGTTTCAATGGAAAATAACATAGGGATTTATCTGCGATTTTTTTACCATTCTCTTTCCATCTGTATTGACCACATGTTGGACAATGGGTCTTTGAGGCATTATCCTTCCAGTACAGTATGCAATCATTTTTGCATACATCAATTTTAATATAATCAAGGCCAAGGTCACGGATAATCTTCTGACACTGGTTGTAATCAGAAGGCAGTGTGTGACCATCAGGGAGAGCATCGGTAAGCAACTCAAGCAGCATCTTAAAGGATTTAATGCTCCAACCATTTAGACATTTTATGTGTAGTAGTTTAACGATGAATGACAATGTCGTGAATTTATTACAACCAGGGTATAGCTTCTGAGATGCATTATTAAGAATTCTTGTATACCTATCTGTATCCGCATCTATCCGATCTTCACCATGTACAGCGGGTTCATCGTCCATATCATCTTCAAATATACTTGGCAATCCTAAGGCAGCATCTATTAACCCATGCATGTCATCTATTTCTGTTTCAGTTTCAGTAGATCTTTGAGGTGGAACATAAGTTTCCTCTGGCATCTTCCATGTTCTATAACCTGGTTCTATACCAAATTGAAATAAATCAGCAATTACATCATCCCGTGATTGATATTGGACTGTTCTGTGGCGTTTACAAGGACAACGAACCATATCCCCAAGTGTTTCTCTGCTAAATAGATAGTTGACAAAATGATTGACCCCAGTCCTATAATCCGCACTGGCTCTATTACTGTCAACCCAACTCATATCCATAGCGTAAGGTACCTTCAATTAAAATGTAAAGATTTATAACAATTAGAGATAGAACCATGTGCGATACATTAGCTGAAGTTTAAACAGGGAAAAATCCATTGACGCATTCTAACAAGAAACTCACTAAGAAAACCCAAGATACCCCTTATAAGTGACTAACCTTGGATTAACAATTTAACATATCAACCACTACTTAAGGTTCTCAAAAAATCATAAATTAAGATATCAAAAACAAAATTTATTGCATCCTATATTCACTACCTAACTTTTACCTAATACTAAATCCAAAAGTGGAAGAAAATAAATAGATCATTAACATCCAATAAAGTAAACATGGATTTGTGCTACCATCTTTGCCTTTTTACCTATTTGATATGCCATTCTATCAACGATCAAATGAGAATGATGTGCATTCACCTTGTCAAAATATCGGATAAAGATGCCATTGAAGTATTCTATATGTTGTTCATGACTTATGACTAAGATCATTTTGCAGCTTATATTACAAGCTACTTTGAAATTTCATGAAATCCAAATGTTCGAATCTAAACAAGTAATCCTCTAAAATTATATCAAATAAAAAGTTTATAAATTGTCAGACTCGCACACCATCATTTTCAAATTGTAACAAAAAAAAATATACCTAAAATAATTTGTAAAATTTTCAAGTTTCTAATTGACATTTTTTTAAAAATGACTAGCACTTCTTTAATTTTTTTCTTCTATATTAACATTAATTATTTATGAAGGGCACTACGAAGACCAGGATTGATATCGAACAAAAGTCTAAAAGCTTGAGGTAATAGATGACACAACATTGGATACTACCAAAATATGAAACAAGTTTCATTAAGATATTCTCAAATAATGGTATTTAACAAAAGGCTTCTATGTTATGATGCAATGGTACAGGTTCCTGTTTGAGGATATCTATGGAGTACTTTAATACAACTACAAGAAACTGAAACATATAAAATGGGCTCAATATGCCCATTTAAATTGGACAGGCATTATAGACCATCTTGAACAATTATGCCATACACTATTCTTGCTAAGCCAAAAAGTCTTTGAGGTGTACTGTAAATTCAGGCTCCCATACTTGCCCCTGCTTCTAAAGATTTCTAGTCCCCCTTATATATTGAGCCAATACCATTGCTATTGATAAATGTTATTCCATTGCAATTTATCAGTGCTAGCTCAACAAATACTGTACCACCTATTCATTGGCCAATTTGCAATTCCAATATCTTGTGTTTCAATAAAAATATCAACCATATATGTTTTCATTATTTTAAGTAGTTTCTTATCATCTTAATAAAGGTGCTGCCGAGGCAATTCTGATTTACATAACAATGTAAACAACTTTTCTTCTCATTTGTGCTTTTATAAGTTTCTGAATTTTTAATTTAGTTGCTCTCCACGAATCCAAAAGCTCTTATCATTCTTAAGCTTGATGAACTTGGAATTAGTGGATATCATGTCAGTGATGGTGTTCTCGGACAATGTTAGGCAAAAAAGAGGGTAAAGAAAAAGTGGACCAAAAATCATTTAGACCACAATATCTCACTCCAAATCATACAGTATTGAACAAAGTATTGACACCAAATAAGCCGTCACCAAACAAAATTAACATTATGAGGAAAGCAATTTCATTTTAGATACAAAATTAACATGCCTTGTTACCTGAGCAAGTGATTCAATCTCCACTGGCATAGTTGCACTAAAATCAATCTGACGCAATTTCAGGCCATGAAACCTTAAAGCATTCTAAGACACTAATGAACTTATAACATATTCATCATAGCAGGCATAGGCATTACCATATATATAGAGATTGATGGAGATCTAAAAACTAAATACTGAAATCCAGATGCCAACAACTTTGCAACTTGCAAAATGTAACAAAACAAGCAAAAAAGGATCATTAGCGTCTCTTTTTTTCTCAAGAGAGTTATACTCAAGGGCCTTGTGGTATGTTGGTGTAAAAGAATTTCACGATTTAAAGCTTCTGAAAGATTTCTTTCTCTTAGATCTATTCCATTTGCAGAAATTCGCATCATAGTTAGATCTAAAAACAAAGCCATGTTTAAAGAAAAAAAGATCTGTCAAACAAAAAAGAAGGAATAATACCTCAAGCAGAAAAATGGGAAAGAGATCGATGGGGCAGAGGAATTCGTAGCTAGGGTTTTGGCATACCTGTATATTGATCGATGTAGACGATGGATATCGTGTGCAGTTCGTGGATGATCGCGCGCGAGAGCTCGATCGGCAAAAATTTTACCAATTTTGCAAACTTTTGCGCGGGTTGTTCGTGGAAGAAATCGGCGGCCAAAACTGCCATATCTGGCGGCCTGGATTTGCGGCGGAGCGCAACTGCCCGCCGAGATCCCCTTCCATTTGCGGCGGATCACAGCTACCCGCCGAGATCCCCTTCCATTTGCGGCGAACCAAAGATTGGGGCCGAATTCCCTGTGGCGAAGCAAGATTGGGGCCGAATTCCAACTCCATTTGAGGCGATTTGGAGATGGCCGCCGGATTTCCACCTTCATCTGTGGCGGAGAGGAGATGGCCGCCGATTCCGCCGCCGCAGAAGATCATATCTGTGCGGAGAGGAGATGGCCGCTGATTCCGCCGCCGCAGAAGATCAGATCTGTGCGGAGAGGAGATGGCCGCCGATTCCGCCGCCGCAGAAGATCAGATCTGTTGTAGTGTCGGTACATATCTTAAACATTAGTATTTGATTTTCAAAAAAAAAAAAAATAGCATTTTGATATTTTCATACAATATTCGGCAAGGGAAACAAAAATCAATAAATAATTCTATTGTGACAGAGCATAGAGTTGACATTTTTGTTCCGAAGAGAGATACATTCTCATTGAATAATCATTCAATAATACATTGTTGATTAAGGCCACAATCGTTCATTTGGGGCTGTTTGTTTTTTTCTCCGATAATTGGGGTTGAATATGATTCACTGGGGAGGGTAAGTGATATAGACGGTTGTGATTTAGTTTCGGCCTTAATCAATTTTGATACACTAAGGTCATCACCTCATAGGATTCCGTGTTATAATTGCATATGCCAATTCAAAAGATTCCTTTTGGGTCAACCAACCTCAGCCTTATCGTCTAGTGAAGAGCGCAAGCTTAAAAGTGCTAACAATTCACTCAACCATGGAACTTAGCCACCCCTCCTCGTCCAACTATGGAACTCCACCTTCCCCTCTTGCTCACCCTCTCCGGCCTCTTCTTGCTAATGCTGATCAAGGTCACAGCCAAGCCCAGAGCCCCCAATGCCCGGCCACCTCCCGGCCCGTGGAAGCTCCCCATCATCGGAAGCATGCACCACCTCATCGGCAGGCCGCCCCACCACATACTCCGCGATCTCGCGATCAAGCACGGCCCGGTGATGCAACTCAGGCTCGGCCAAGTCGACCTCGTCGTGCTCTCGTCGCCGGAGGCCGCAGAGGTGGTCACCAAGACACGCGACCTCAACTTCGCCAACCGACCCACGTTAATGGCCCCGAAGATCATATGCTACGGGTGCACGGACATAGCCTTCGCCCCTTACGGGGCCTACTGGCGGCAGCTGCGGAAGATCTGCATCGTCGAGCTCCTCAGCGCCAGCCGTATCAAGATCTTCAGCTCCCTCAGGGGAGAGGAGGCTTCGACGCTCGTCGCGAGCATTTCAGCGACGGCGGCGGAGTCGCCCGTCAACCTCTCCAAGATGTTGTTTTCGTCCAACAACACGATGATCTCGAGAGCCGCCTTCGGTAAGCGATGCAAGCAGCAGGAAATATTCATATCGACGATAATGGAGGCAATCCAATATGCTTCAGGCTTCATGCTCGCGGATCTATTTCCGTCGGTGAGGTTCATCGATGCCGTGAGCGGGGTGAAGCCCAAGCTCACTCGGTTTCACAGGCGAGTTGATGAGATCCTTAATGAAATTATCGAAGATCGGCTGATTATGACAAAGGATGGCCAAGATGAATCCAAGGAAAACATACTAGACGTCCTACTAAGGATTAAAGATCATGGCGGCCTCGAAATCCCTCTCACCATGAACAACGTCAAGGCCGTGATCGTGGTGAGTCATTTCTCTTGCTTAGTAATTAAACAGCTGGGAAGAGAATTGATTAGCGTTAGATACCCTCACACCCCAAAACCCGGGTCACAAGGGAAAGGCCATAGAGGGTATATGAAGACAATATTGATCAACCAGCTAGTCGATGTGGGACTAAACTCCAACACTTCCCCTCATGTGTAGGCTGGGTAGGCTCCCACTTGACTTAACAGGCATAGGTCAAACCGGTTCTGATACCATGTTAGATACCCTCACACCCCGAAACCCGGGGCATAAAGGGAGTTCCATAGAGGATGTATGAAGTAAATGTTGGAGTTTTGGCTTAGTTCTGGCAAAGACGGAGCGTTTTAGGTGGCTTTGGGCGTGCCCATCAGAGGGCCAGTGCTCAGGCAATGACGGGCGCCACCCTCTCGGGTTGGCGCCCAGGGCGCCAATCTCCATGTTGGTGGTGCCCTGGGCGCCAACTTTTCGGCGTTTTTTATCGGTGGTCCCAGGTTGGCGCCCTAGGCGCCAAGCATGACCCATGTGCGAGTTGGACTCGCGGACGCACGATTTTGTGGGGCTTATAAATAGGATTTTAACCCTAGCTTTTGTAAGACGTTGTCATCATGTTGATGACTCGTTAGAGGGTCGATCTTTCTTCATGCTTCTCGTTTGTGTTTGAGAGACGAAAAAGATCGGTGGATCTTGAGAGGAGATTGATCTTCTTGAGATCTGATGGAGCGAGGAAGAAGAAAGGGGTTGCAAATTTGAAGATCTAATTTCATTGCTTCAAGGACGGTGACCGACACTCGTAGAGGTAGGGATTTTTGAACTGCATGAACAAATCTCTTTATGTCGTGTGGATTGTTTCCTTGCTCTATTCTCTCTGTGATTGTTGCATTGTTCTTGGTGGATTTGATCTTTCTCTTCGGATCGTCGGAGATCCGAAAACCCTAGATCGCTTCGGCGAGCGTGAGGCGGCAGATTTAGATATCGACTGAGGTATTCCGCGCCAACAATCAACACTACCCAGCCCAGTAACCGATATCGGACTAAACTCCAACACTTAGCTTGGCTACAAAAGAACCATTTAGCTTCGTCGTAATATTCATCTCATAGAGATGTCCTCATCTTCTGCTTCCATATTCATAATGCAGGACTTGTTTGTGGGAGGGACGGACACATCGTCAAGCACACTCGAGTGGGCAATGTCGGAGCTAATGAGGAATCCCAAAGCGATGGAGAAGGCACAGGGCGAGGTGAGGCGTGTTCTAAAAGGGAAGGCGAAGATCGAGGAGGGCGACATCGGTGAGATGCACTATCTGCAGCTGGTCATCAAGGAGACTCTCAGGTTGCATCCACCCGTTCCGTTGCTGGTGCCGCGAGTGTGCAGCGAGCCATGCCAGATCGACGGATACACCATACAAGCGGGGAGCCGAGTCATCGTGAATGTGTGGGCGTTGGCGAGGGACCCCCGAATCTGGGACGATCCGGAGAGCTTCAAACCGGAGAGGTTCAGTGGGTGCTCGGTTGATCTCAAAGGGAACAATTTTGAGTTCCTGCCGTTTGGGGCCGGGAGGCGGATGTGTCCGGGCATGGCATTTGGACTGGCCAGCGTGGAGGCCATCTTGGCTCACCTCCTTTACTTTTTTCATTGGGAGCTTCCCGGCAGGATGAAACCAGAAGATGTGGACATGGCGGAGACTTTTGGTGCCGTGGTGAGGAGAAAGAATGATCTGTGCCTGCTTGCCAGCCCTTATATTTTATCCCGTACTATTGTTTGAAGATTGGATAAAAAAACTGTGAGGAAAGTTATTTATGCAAATTCTAATGGAATGATCATGGTCAGTGGATGTAAGAGTTATTGTAAGTATTAGGTGGTTCACCCCATCATGTTAGAGAACTTCTAGTTCGCGTAAAGCTTGTTAGCACATTTAGAGCCGTTGTGGTTTTGGCACAACTTCATTGATTGGATAACTTGGACAGAGTGTTGTAAGTGTTGAGTTGCAAGTGTGCCTTGTGTACATTTAGCCCTTAAGTGTTAGAGAACAAGTCCAAATGAAGCTTCAGAGATAGATACAGATGAAGTCCTATGCTCAAGCTTCATTATGCATATCAGAATATAAATCCTTCAAGGACAAAGATAAACTTAGTGACTTTAGATAACCCATGATGCATTTGTTAGAGCCGCCTGGTGTGGGTTCGAGGGTAACACCCCTAAAACCTAATCATGATTTATTTTTTGCATTTGCATGATTTCATTGATTGAGCATGCATCAGATTTATTGATAGTATTTTTATAAGATTTTGAGGTTTTGGATTAGTTGGACTGCGTGGACCAGCATCACTGGGCAGTTTAGAAATCTCCAAGTGCAGAATCTGTCATAGGGTTGTCCGAATGATTGTTCGGACTAAGTCCTGAGTTCGTTTGAACAATGGTTTAGACACCTTGATGAAAACGTTCAAACAATCATTTAGACACGTAGTGTCGGTTTGAACTATTATTGTTCGTTTGGAATAAATTGTTTGGTTTTCATAGGGCTTCCGAACGACTGTTCAGAACGCCAAGAACTGGGAACAAACTTTCTGATTCTAATGTCTGAACGATCGTTCGCACTCCCAAGCTTTGTCATTCGAACAAGGGTTTAGATATTGTAAGGCCAGAGGTAGCAACACTTTTCTATAAATATGTCGCCTTGTCTCTTTAGGCTTGATCATTGGATGGTGGAATTTTTTGCGAAATTTTTTGGGAACATTTTTTATTGCTGTCACCAAAGGGGGTGAGAGGAAAAATCCCATATTGGGGCACGTTCTTCAAGAGAGAATCCTAGATCTCCATCTAGGGTTTTAATGATTTCCCTTTTTAGTCTTTCTTGAATTTTCTTTTCCAATTCTTCTAGACACACTCATTTAGGGCATTTCTATTGCACGCGTTGATTTCCCATCTACAAGAAACCCTTGGAGCCGTTATGGTTGCAAATTTTTGTTAAGGCACCTAGGTCAGCCCAATGGCCCACAACCAATCAAGAAGCAGCTCTGCACACGACCCACGAGAGACCCACGAGGACAGTTTGAGGCCCGTTTGGAGATCCGTCAACTCGCCAACAGAGAACAACATGTGGCCTAGTCACACACTACAAGAAAGAGGTTTATTGCCGACGAGTTTAGAAGTTTTCATCCATACCCATACCCCCCCCCCCCTTTTGGTTCCTTACTTTCTTCCATCTTTTACATATGTTCCTATTTTGTCCTTCACCACATATATATTAATTCATACCTAGTATTTTGAATACTATATATGTCATGAAAACAAACAAAAGGGTTAAGACCATAATATGTCATTTTTGTCATTCCCGTTCTATCCCTACACAAATCACAAATACCATCCAAAAATATTACCCTTTTGCTACTAATCAATTGAGTCTTATTTATCCATTTAAAAAACCGAGGACTTTTATGGGAATAAATCCAACTAACCCATTCTTCCTTCCATCATTTTTACATATGTTTTCATTTTACCCTTCATCCAAACCCCCTAATATAAAGCCGTATTTTTGGGTCCTTACTTCCTTCCATAAAGACTTTTGGGTCCTTACGTATGTTCCCATTAGAAGTTTTCATAATAAATTGGAGAGAGAGAGAGAGAGAGAGAGAGAGAGAGAGAGAGAGAGAGAGAGAGAGAGAGAGAGAGAGAGATGGGGTGGGAATGGGGAGGTGTAGTTTAGAAGTCTTTATTCAAAACTATTGCCAGGTCATGGAATATGAAAGACCACATAAATGATTTAGATCGTTAACAATGGAGCGTTAATTGTGGCTTCTGTCAATAAAGATGGTACTTAGGTTAGTCAATAGTTGGCTGGCCACATAAACAATTATTTCTTTAGTTTTTATAATACATTGCCGAGAAATGTTATTCAACCGGATAAGTCTTCAAACAAGTTTACACACAACTTATGTGGCATTAATTATAGCCGTCGATAGTTGGCTGGCCACACAACACTGCTCCGACTGGCAATCGAGCAGACAACTAACAATAATTACAAACGGATATGATCAATGCCATATAAGCTGTCTGTAAACTTGTTTGTGAACTATTCTGATTTCTTATTCTTTTTTACTATATATTGAAACTACTATGCTGCACGTGGTTTCAATATATACCCATCGGTACATATCTTAAACATTAGTATTTGTTTTTCAAAAAAAAAAAAATAGCATTTTGATATTTTCATACAATATTCGGCAAGGGAAACAAAAATCAATAAATAATTCTATTGTGACAGAGCATAGAGTTGACATTTTTGGGGCTGTTTGTTCTTTTCTCCGATAATTGGGGTTGAATATGATTCACTGGGGAGGCTGGGTGATATAGACGGTTGTGATTTAGTTTCGGCTTAATCAATTTTGATAGTCTAAGATCATAACCTCATAGGATCCCGTGCTATAATTGTATATGCCGATTCAAAAGATTCCTTTTGGTCAACCAACCTCAGCGTTATCGTCTAGTGAACCATGGAACTTAGCCACCCCTCCTCGTCCAACTATGGAACTCCACCTTCCCCTCTTGCTCACCCTCTCCGGCCTCTTCTTGCTAATGCTGATCAAGGTCACGGCCAAGCCCAAAGCCCCCAATGCCCGGCCACCTCCCGGCCCGTGGAAGCTCCCCATCATCGGAAGCATGCACCACCTCATCGGCAGGCCGCCCCACCACATTTTGCGCGATCTCGCGATCAAGCACGGCCCGGTGATGCAACTCAGGCTCGGCCAAGTCGACCTCGTCGTGCTCTCGTCGCCGGAGGCCGCAGAGGTGGTCACCAAGACGCGCGACCTCAACTTCGCCAACCGACCCGCGTTAATGGCCCCCAAGATCTTATGCTACGGGTGCACGGACATAGGCTTCGCCCCTTACGGGGCCTACTGGCGGCAGCTGCGGAAAATTTGCATCGTCGAGCTCCTCAGCGCCAGGCGCATCAAGATCTTCAGCTCCCTCAGGGGAGAGGAGGCCTCGACGCTCGTCGCGAGCATTTCTGCGGCGGCGGCGGGGTCGCCCGTCAACCTCACCAAGATGTTGTTTTCGTCCAACAACACGATGATCTCAAGAGCCGCCTTCGGTAATCGTTGCAAGCAGCAGGAAATATTCATATCGTCGATGATGGAGACAATCCAATATGCTTCAGGCTTCATGCTCGCGGATCTATTTCCGTCGGTGAAGTTCATCGACGTCGTGAGCGGGGTGAAGTCCAAGCTCACTCGGCTTCACAGGCGAGTTGATGAGATCCTTAATGAAATTATCGAAGATCGCCTGATTATGACAAAGGATGGCCTGGATGAATCCAAGGAAAACATACTAGACGTTCTACTAAGGATTAAAGATCACGGCGGCCTCGAAATCCCTCTCACCATCAACAACGTCAAGGCCGTGATCATGGTGAGTCATTTCTCTTGCTTAGTAATTAAACAACTAGGAAGAGAATAGCTTAGCGTTAGATACCCTCACACCCCAAAACCCGAGTCATTAGAGGAGTCCATAGACGATATATAAACACAACACTGCCCAACCCGTTAGTCTATGTGGGACTAAACTCCAACGTTATCTCTTGTGTAGGCTGGGTTGGCTCCCACTCGACTTAACAGGCATAGGTCAAACCTGCTCTGATACCATGTTAGATACCCTCACACCCTAAAACCCGGGTCATAAAGGGAGTTCCATAGAGGGTATATGAAGACATCATCTTGTGCTTTCATGTTCAAAAGAATCACTTAGCTTCTCTGCTTCCATATATGTTCAAAATGTAGGACTTGTTTGTGGGAGGGACAGACACATTGTCGAGCACGCTCGAGTGGGCAATGTCGGAGTTGATGAGGAATCCCAAAGCGATGGAGAAGGCGCAGGGCGAGGTGAGGCGTGTTCTAAAAGGGAAGGTGAAGATCGAGGAGGGCGACATCGGTGAGATGCACTATCTACAGCTGGTCATCAAGGAGACTTTCAGGTTGCATCCACCCCTTCCGTTACTGGTGCCGCGAGTGTGCGGCGAGCCATGCGAGATCGGCGGATACACCATACTAGCGGGGAGCCGAGTCGTCATGAATGTGTGGGCGTTGGCGAGGGACCCCCGGATCTGGGACGATCCAGAGAGCTTCAAACCGGAGAGGTTCAGTGGGTGCTCGGTTGATCTCAAGGGGAATAATTTTGAGTTCCTGCCGTTTGGGGCCGGGAGGCGGATGTGTCCGGGCATGGCATTTGGACTAGCCAGCGTGGAGGCTATCTTGGCTCACCTCCTTTACTATTTTCATTGGGAGCTTCCCGGTGGGATGAAACCAGAAGATGTGGATGTGGCGGAGACATTTGGTGCCACGGTGAGGAGAAAGAATGATATGTGCTTGCTTGCCACCCCTTATAGTTTATCACCTACTATTGTTTGAAGATTGGATAAAAAAACTGTGAGGAAAGTTATTTCTGCAAATTCTAATGGAATGATCATGGTCAGTGGATGTAAACATATATATATTGACAATAAAAACTAAAACTTTATTAAAGTTGAGCTCGTCGTTCTTTCATACAATTAAAATCATCTTTAATTACTTCTGTATTAAATATTTTTGCAATTTCTTTCTCAATATACACAATTAAATTATCTCTGAGAAATTCATCCTCCATTTTGTTTCGAAGCTTTGTCTTCACAATATACATGGCCAAAAATGCTCGTTCGGTGGTCGCTGTTGAAACTGGAAGAGTCAATACTAAGCGAAGCAATCGATCAATGATAGGATAAATTTTTTATTTTTTTGTTTTTATCAATCCTTGGCATAGTTCCGCAATCGTTGTCACTTTCTGCAGATCTGGATGGTGAGGCACATCCTGCTTATAATGCTGAAGCTGAAATCTTAAATGAATTTTCTCTTGGTCAGTAAAGTCTTGGGGATAGAATTTCTCCACCAGATGACAAATATCATCAATTTTGAACAATTTATAGCCGTCTTTAGGATCTAAAGATGAGCTAAGTATAAGAAGTTCTATAGTGCGCTCATTAAATCTACTATTCAGCTCTTGTAATTGTGAATCTACTGCAGCAAAAAATATGTCAACTCGGTAGTGATCGATGTTCAATTGTAATATGATCTTTTTTATTGCGTGCTCGACCACGACCCACAGTATAGTGACTATTCATGTCAGAAATTTCAATGTCATGTCCTTTACAGAATGATATTAACCGTCCTATCTGAAACTTTGAATAAGTGCTTTTGTGCTCGATACTAAATTTATAGCGTTAAGGATATCTTGAGACTGACGTTGCAGAGCTTAGCATAGGTCATCGGTGATTCCCAGAATTTCTCTCGTAATGTGAAGAATAAATACGAATTCAAAAGATGTAACTGCATCATAAGCTGCATCCGCATCACCACTTTGAGAATATGTTGATCCATCACTGACAATTTTTTTTAGAACTAAACAAGTAGCATTAAACATTTTCAATAAACTGCAAATAGAACTAAAATAAGAGCCCCATCGAGTGTCACCAGCTCGCTGTAAAAAACCAATTTGATTAAGGCCTCTACCAGACTCAAGCTCATTAATCGCTAGCAGGCGTGATATTTCAGCAGCTTGAGCAGCTTGTAGCTCATCATGACGTTTGCAAGATGCACCGATAATATTGATGATAAATACCAATTTAGAGAAAAATTGATGTACATGAATAACTTCCCTTGATGCTGTAATTAATTCTAGTTGCAAACGATGTGCTAAACAATGAATGTAATATGCATATAGACATTCCATCAAAAACAAAGTTTGTAATCCATTCCATTCACCACGCATATTACTTGTGTCATCATATCCCTGATCTCGGATTCTTTCAGTACTAAGATTATGTCAAAAAAGAACAGAATATATCTCATTTTTTAGAGTCAATGCTGCAGTATCTGAGACATGAACAAGATCAAAAAACACTCTCTAACAAAATCAGATTTATCAACAAATCTTAAAACAAGAGCCATCTGCTCCCTCTTAGACTCATCTCGGGCTTCATCAACAATAATGCAAAACTTGGCATCACCAATTTTCTCATGTATTGTACTTCGAACTCTATTTGATAAAATATGTAAAATATCCTTTTGAATTTTAGGAGAAATATACTTTGCATTTCCGGGAGCATTATGTAAGACAACTCCATCGACCTTCTCATTATAAGATGCTAAAAGCTTAATCATTTCAAGAAAATTACCACGATTTTTAGAATCTGGCCCTTCATTATGCCCTCTGAAAGCACAAGCTTGGAATATTAACCACCGAACTGTGTCTATTGACGTTTTAAGTCGCAACATATTATTTGCGATTTGCACAGAACTTTGTTTCTGAAATATATTTTTGATGTGCTGTGACTGACTCATAAGATATTTACAAGCTTATTTAGCTGCATTATGTGGTGTATTAGGATTCTTTCCGATATGGCCTAAAAAGCACAATTCTTTCCATCATTGACTGTTTTCCAATTGCGAAATCATTCCATAGTGAATGCACTTGATCCAGAACGCCCAACTGATTTTTTACTAAAGAGATAATAAGTTAAGCAAAAAACTGCATCTTTGTTAGGGGAATACTCTAACCACGATGAAAAAATTTTGAAACAAGTTGATTGGAATCGACAAGGATGCTTCTCTGATCCAGACAGTGGGTATTCTAATAAAATATGTTGATATGGCCCGGCTGTGATATAAGCACATCGAACTTCATCTCTTTGAGCAGGAGGGTAGTCCCATATTGGAATTCGTAGTCCTGGATCGTATTCTAAAGAAGCAATTTCAACTCCCGTAGATTCAATTCTCAGAGATTCAGAAGTATTAATATCTTGGGTTGAAATATCATGTTCAATAGGAATAATATCAACTCTTGCATAATCGATTTTTGAATATTTAGAAGGACGTTCATCATGGAATGAATTTTCAGTATTAGAGCCCGACATTAAATCAGCCTCTGAACTTCGTCTTTTAAAGAACGAATCGATAGTGGATGATTTACCCATAGTTTAAACTAAATTTACAATAAACAATTATAAAAAACCTCTTTTACGAATAGTAAAATGAACTCAAATAATACGGAATCTCTTCAAATACCAAGAGATTGATGATTTATCCATTGAAAAATTCTAAAATAAGTGCAGGAAGATGAAGTACTTACTTTTGCATGAAAAAGGAATGACCAACAAATTGTATTGGAGTGTTGATTTTGCCTCAACAAAAGCCCTTTGGTGGGACTTTTGGAAGAAAAATTAATTAAATTTGAAGACCTGTAGACTGCAAACATGCAATACATAAGGAAAGCACCACATTTTACACTATTGATTTATTCAAAACACCATGAGATTTAAATAAGGGTAGATGATGTACTCACTTTTGGAAAGATGGGACGACTGACCAACCAGATTTGGGGGTTGATTTACTTCGATTTGGTTTCTGTGTACTTGCTTTGGTGGGAAGTACTCCGATCAATGGAGAGTCAATTTGGATTTGAGGAAGATTTGGGACTTAATGAAATATATATATATATATATATATATATATATATATATATATATATATATATATATATATATATATATATATATATATATATATATATATATATATATATATATATATATATATATATATATATATATATATATATATATATATATATATATATATATATATATATATATATATAGGGGTGTTAGGATGCGGCGTGCGGTGCGTGCGGCGCACCGCAGCAGCCGTCTGATGCACTGCTGCGTGCATCGCACGCACCGCAGCAGTGCATCAGACGGCTACGGTGCGGCGCCGCACGCACCGCACGCCGCATCCTAACATTCCTCTCTCTCTCTCTCTCTCTCTCTATATATATATATATATATATATATATATATGTTTTGCTGCAGATGACGTTGCCCACTTGCCCTACTCTTGCGGGATTTGAGAGGATTGAAGAGCAATGATATATTTTGGGTATATTTTATTTTACTATAAAGTGGCCTACGTGTCGCCCAATGATAGGCACAAGCATAGCCATTGGTTAGTGGGGCAGAGCATTGCAGGAGTCTCGCCGTTACCTAGTGCTAAAATATCATTTTTTTTTTCATCCTTTCTTAGCATCAGGTTGATCGGACGGCTGTGGTTTCATTTGAGCATATGGAAAAGCGGAGCGAGGCTAGCAGGCTGCAGGAATCGTGCCCGGCAGTTTTTTTTTCTCTTTTTCTTCGTATCAGATTTTGATCAGATGCCCCCCCCTACTTACTCAGATTTTGGGGGGGCCAAGACATGTGGTAAATCATGGGCCACCCATCAAGGAACTAGTGGTCCTTCTTCAACTTTTTCCAGATTTGGGGGGGCCACGGCCCCCCGTGCCCTCCCTTGGTTCCACCTCCAAGTGTTGTCATCGATCCACTCCGCTTCTGAAACCGAACCTGGTGGCAGTACTTCTATTCCTTATATTCTACCAAATAGATCTGCCAATCTGTTGTTTGCTGGTCTAGGAAGAATCTACCTGTTGCCTCTAATGCAATCTGCAATAGTAGCTCCTATCAAGCCTAGCTTGGTCTCTCATAGAATGATCCCCTACAAGCTAGGCTGGACTTAAACCCTCAATCCAAGGAGTGGACAAAAAATCAAAGTGGGGAATCAGCAGTGATAGGGAACTTCATATTTCCTTTGAGGTGCTCTCTGCTAAGTAGGATCGCATTCCAAACCTTTGAGTAGTAAGCTGAGTTTTTTTAGGTAGCATCCCTTCATCCACTTGGTCCACAAGTTGTTGCATTCGCTGATGATTCTCCAACCCAAGCTCGGGTAGCTTGCTTTTGAGATGTCGTTCAATCTCCTCAAGCCTATTCCTCCTTCATTCTTGGGTCGGCATACCTTATCCCAACTGACATGAGTGCTAGAGTTTTGCTATAGGAAATTCCTTATTAGCTTTTCTATTTTTGCTCGAGTCAACCTCAGTATTACAAAGGCAGATGGCCAAAAGTAGGTGAAACTCGGCTCTTTTTGTATATATCCCTTTGGAGTTTCACTCAAAGATTCTAAAGTGAGCATGTTGCGCTCTCCCGGCGACAACTGGATGATAAGGAGGTTATGCTTGACTTCCAGAATGATCTTTGATATGATTTAAACATCTACAATGATTTTATCAGAAACCACCACTCATATTGGGAACGATGTTCAATCGGGTTCAAAGGAAGTTGGAAGTGGAGGATAACCAAATCGTTCACAAGAGGCGAGATACAAAAAGACGGCCATTAGACAATGGGTCACCAAGGCGATCGATTCAGGAACAATGTGCTCATGAGAAAGAGAACGGAACATTTAAGCAGTCTTTAGAAGGCGTCACAGATCCTCCAAACCCAGAAAAGCAAAGTTCACAGAGTGAAATCTCCCGATCGAGCAAATCCAGTATGAATCTTATCTGAAGAGGTCGAACACTCTCTTCCCAATTCAAAGCATACAACAGACAAGTCCATTTACTGTGACTTCCATCAATGATATAGAAACCCGACGGAGAAATGTTGGCACCTTCTATACCATCCAGAGGACCTCTTGTAGGAGGGGCACACACCTCCAGAAATTCAAGTGAGAAAGAGGATCCAACCAATGCACCTGCCCTACGCCCAATGGAAAAAAGGTTTGAGGAATCCACGGATCCTTACCCCAGCAGATCCCAAGAAGAAAACAAGTTTAGTTGCAAGGGGCCCTCAGATATGTGTGAGAATGAGAGGTATGAGATTCACTCACCAAAGAAAAAGATAGAACAAAAACAAATTAAGAAAAAGAAACCTAATCCTTCTCGGCATGGTCACAAAATCTTCAGTTTCGACTGATCTCACGGGATAATCCAAGGTTACTTTATATCACAAAGGGCTTTAGGCATAATATCCAGATCAGATAAGTAGAATAAAATATAAAGTTTTTTACATAATAACCCAAGGTTCTAAGAGGAAACATCATGATCCAACAATTAAACTTATTTCAACATAAGATTTGTTCAGTTGAATGCAACAAGAAGAAACAAATTCCAAAGAAAGATATGAATAAAAACTTATGAAAATACAACTACCTAATTAAGATAAAATAAAATATTATAAGAATTTCCTAAGATCCGCAAAAGTTGGGAAATGTGATTCTTCACAGAGGAAATTCCTCCAATTAATTTGAATATAAAGCATTTAACTTTATTATAAAGTAATGAAGATCCCTAATCAATTTTGAATCGAAAAAGGCTTCACTACTCCTTGTTGTTGCTCACCACCATAGGGTGGAAGAGGAAGGAAGGAAAGGTGGGCCACATGGTTCACACCATGGACATCTGCAAGAGAAAAAAATAAAAATAAGTTAAATGGAAGGCTTCATAAGAAGAAAAGATAACAAAATAAAATAGTTCAACCAATGGCGGGGATCGTCGCTGTTCTGACTCTAGATTGTTGGGATGGAACATGCGTCAAAATACAACATGCAACATGGGCCCGAAGGAAGGAAAAAAAACAGAAATAATAATAAGAGCAATGATATTTAGCCCAAAGTTTTTCCCGATTCCGCTCAGATCAATTGACGTCGTAGCGTGCAATTGGTGGTGTAAAAGACTTAAATGTCGTTAGTGGGTTTCAGCCACCAGCTACACGCTGCCATGTCAATCGGGCCAGCGAAATTGGGATGGAGGATGCCGGCGAGGATCTGGGTGGTGCGGCTGGAGGGGAAGGAGGCGGGCACCGAGAGTCCGATCGAGGAGCTTCCAGAGGGCGGGGTTCGGGTTGGGTGAGCTCGGTCCCGCTCCCGCGCGCACCACCCGGCCTCCATCGCCCGCACTAGCAGTGGGTCCCCCACTCCTCCTACGCCTTTACTGCAGTCGAGTGGAGCGGGGTGCTCCTCCTGTTGTTAAAAATTGAAATTTTAAATTTTTTGTGAGAATTTCCTTCCAACGATTTTATTTTAATTTTAATTTTTTAGTTTAATAACTATCGGGTGGTTTCTATAACCACCGGTTGTTTATTCAGTTTGGTAGTTTTATAACTACCTGATGGTTTCTATAAACACCACATGTTGGTTATTTGGTTCTGGTAGTACTATAACTATAGGAAGGTTTCTGTAACTATCTGTTGGTTATTCGGATTTGGAGGCCAATTTATAGGGGCCTAAGTTAGCCAATTGAAGAGAATATAATATCCAAAAATTGAGAAACAAGTGCTATATGCAAATAGAGAATTCATCAATCTTCTGTCAATAAACAAAACTTTAGATGATTTGTATTTTCACATTTTCTTCGTTCTAAAACTAGGTATTAACAAACAGTCGGATTATAGGCCAAAATCAACGAGCGTACGTTGAGAAGGGTCTAAGAGGTTTATTGTATCTTAGAAGCTAGATAGCCACGAGGCCTGTGCACTAAGGGTGGCATCTATCATTTTAAAGTCGGTGTCGTTGACACGCCTTGAACCAAATTTACTCTGTTATTGTTATACAAATTCTTTTATCCACTTTAACTGCGCTCTATTTTTTCTAACAATTTAAAGCGATAGATTATTGAGATACCTTAAAGGAACCATAAATTATATATGGTCTCCATTATCTAAGGTTTTCTGTTGTATTGGAAGGAGACAACGATGCAAATTGGATCTCAGATTTAAATGAAATCAAAGTCACGAGTGGATATGCTTTCACTCTTGGAGGGGGAGCAGTCGCCTAGAAATCCTCCAAACAGACTTTGATTACCAGATCCACTATCGAATCTAAATTGATAGCTCTCGAAATGGTTGGAAGTAAAACGGAATAGCTTAAGGGCTTACTAAATGATATACCTATGATTGAGAAGCCAATCCTACTATATCAATTAGATGTGATAACCAAGCTACAATAGCTGAGGTTTGATGTGAGATGCATAATGCTAAAACTTCCAGACATGTACAGTTAAGATAAAAAATTATCAAAATGCTAGATTCAACAGGGGTCATAGCCCTTAGTTATATCAGATCTGAGAGTAATCTAACAGATCCCTTTGCAAATGGACTTTCCAAGAACATAGTTCTGGAATCATCAAAGGGAATGAGACTTTTGCTTATATAAAAGTTATCGTTGGTGGTAACCTAACCTTCTAATTGAACACCCCAAGAAATTGGTTTAATGAGTAATAACAAACTGAATGCGTGACTGATAGGAGTACTAAAATATGGAGAATTATATATTCTCTTGAAGTCCATCCTTATAATATTCGTACTCAACCAGGGGCGTAGTTAGAAATTTATTTTGGGTTGGGCTGAAGCTAAACTAATTTTTTTTACAGTGAAATTTTTACTCTATACCGTAAAAAAAATACTAAGCAAAATTTTTTAAGTGAACATCGATGATACAATAAAATTTTATTAATATAAAAAAGATACATAAAGCATATGTATAAATTAGAAAAAGATAACACAAGAAATAAACATTTAATACAAATATAATACTATATTACTAAAGTTGTGCCCTGCGATGATTCAGAGAGTAGAATTCATCGATTATCGATCGACAAATTTGCCGATAAAGGGGGCAGCTCTTCATGGGAAATCGTAGCCCATAGAGAAATTTATCGAAAAAGGGGCCAGCTCTTCGCCGAGAAATCTCAACCTATCGACAAATTTGCCAAGAAACGGGGGCAGCTAGACTAGAGAAATCGCAATCGATCGCATGTAGAAGTCGCGCGATTTGGCAGGGCAATGACTGGGGGGTGTGGGGTGGGGTCCTGCGGTTGGATCAAGATCAAGAGGTACAAATCGATTGAAACCCATGATTGACCAATTCCCCTAGTTTGGTATACTCGACCTACCATATCCCTATCTCTAATAGGGCAGCCACCCTACAAGGCTGCATGCATGTGATAGTGTTAGTGAATAGGAAAATGCTAGGTAGCTAACTATTTTGCCAACTTTTGGGTTGCCAACTTCACGTGGTATTTGCCTAGGGCTCATCCCATGGCCTCCACAAAAATGTTCCAAGCAATGAGGACCCGCTAGCACTTCACCTCACGTAGAGTTGGCAACAAAAGTTGGCAAACGAGTTGGCTATATTATATAGCATTATTCCAGTGAATATATATGGGTGAGTTTTTTGGGTCCCTGTATACGGGGCTCGGCAATTCCAGCATCCAATGAGTGCCACGTGGGTATCAGGCGACCACGATGTACAACAAAAAGATGGGGGACACTCTCTTATTATGACATCAGCTGAGCACGGGCTGGGCAGGACGGGCTAAGTAGCTGGGCTGAAACCAGCGGCCTGTTAGGCTGAATTGGATATTATTGGAAGGTTCTCAAATCTCGGTCGGGCTGTAGCCCGGCCGAGCCCTCTATTAGATCCGCCCTTGTACTCAACTACAACATAAAGAGGAAAAGCACTTGCTCTAAATGAGTTCAAGACCTATACGGCATGATATCTAGTTGTAGGATATCATTGGAGACTCACCTATGTAAGTGTGACTGTGGAGCCGTAGTTTATGTGAAGTGGGCATTTCCTGAGAGCACTTATGATAACAAGATACCGTGCAACGCCGTAATGTGCAACCCCGTTCAGAATCCAACTTAGTACTTTTACTATATGTCTGATGAATAAAACCTATACACAAAAGTTTAAGTTCAAGAAATAGTTCATTTAGACTTGTATGATCAGCATTTATCAGTACTAGAAGGGGGTTCAAGTCCGGAAGACACCTTTCTTCGAAAAAACATAGTAAATAGACACCCAATATTTTTTCAAAATTTAAAATTATTGGGGATTGTTGTTAAAAATTGAAATTCTAAATTTTTTGTGAGAATTTACTTCCAACGATTTTATTTTAATTTTTTAGTTTAATATCTACCGGACGTTTTCTATAACCACCGGTTGGTTATTCGGTTTGGTAAGTTTATAACTACTTGATGGTTTCTATAACCACCACCTGTTTGTTATTCGGTTTTGGTAGTGCTATAACTACTAGGAGGTTTCTGGAACCATTTGTTGGTTATTCAGATTTGGAGGCCTACTTTATAGGGGTATAAGTTAAACAATTGAAGAGAATCCAATATCCAAAAAATGAGAAACAAGTGCTCTCTACAACTAAAGGATTCATCAATCTTCTGTCAGTAAACAGAACTTGAGACGATTTGTATTTTCTCATTTTTTTCATTCTAAATCTGGGTATTAACTACAAACAGTCGGATTATATGTCAAAATCAACGAGTGCACATTGAG
Source organism: Chamaelirium japonicum (assembly GCA_947650365.1). Lineage (NCBI taxonomy): Eukaryota > Viridiplantae > Streptophyta > Magnoliopsida > Liliales > Melanthiaceae > Chamaelirium > Chamaelirium japonicum. The sequence continues at coordinate 48,994,954 of OX393557.1, read as the reverse complement.
ATAGGTCTAAGAGGTTCATTGTATCTTGGAAGCTAGATGGCCATGAGGCCTGTGCACTAAGGGCGACATCTATCACTTTAAAGTCAGTGTCGTTGACACGCCTTGAACCAAATTTACTCTGTTATTGTTATACAAGTTATTTCATCCACTTTAATTACGTTCTATTTTTTTCTAACACCTCCTCCTTTGGTTCTCTGGCTAGTAAATCTTCTAGATCAACTAGTAAATCTGATTTCCTTCTTGCTGTTTGTATTAACCAGTAAAGTAAATAAAAATTTTCATTTACTTCTAGATAGCTATTTGGATTGACCAATGAAGTAAACTAGAAAAGTAATGCTCTTTAACCCCTATCACCAACATATAGGTGGTATCTCCTGATTGGCGAGTCTATGGGTTTAAACCAACCCCACCATTGGCTATTGGCCACCACCCACCACCGCCGTCCACCGATGACCCACCACTGGCCGCTATCGTCCATCGATGACCCACCACCGGCCACCTCGTCGGCCACACATGTCGCTGCGGTGGTGGGTCGTCGGTTGATGGTGGTGGCAGTAGCGGGCGATGGCCGTTGGGGAGACGTTGATTGTGGTGGCATTCCCCCCATGGCCCATTGTTCCACCAATTAGAAGAAGAAGATGCATTCAAAAGAGGGTGTGTCTTTCAATCATGTCGTTGGCTGATGGCGTGATCAACGGAGCCTTCTACTAGTAAATCAAAAGTTTTACTTGGATATTCTGAAGCTAAATTTTTTGGCTACTATCAAATCCCTTACGATTTACTTACTATAACCTTTTGGATTCAAACAACAACGAAGTAAAACTTTTGATCCATTTACTTTACTAGTTAGCTTGTTGACCGAATACAAAGAGGCCTTGGGCTTATGGTGTGGTGAGAGTGGGGAGACATTTAATAATGGTAAACCTATATTGATTTCCTTCGAACAAAATTTTTAGCTCAAAATTTTTAGTGATTTTAGTCAATGAAATCACTATCAATTATGGTCAGAGAAATTACGGGGTGATGTCCGGTTGAAAATTTTTGTATCGATTTTGTTCCATTTTCTTTATGCGGACAGATGTGCGCTCACACTCACCAAATGAGATGATGTGTTAAACGGGGTAAACATTGGGGTTTATTGAGAGGAGTCTAATTACGATCGGTAGTAAAAAGGTTAAGGGTCCTTTCTTGTGGCGAACATAACTTCATTTGCTTGAGAATGATGTCTCGGAAAATTAAATATCTCATGTTCTTTTTAGCTGGGTAAATTCATCTAAATTTTTGATGGATCAAATAGAACTTAGCAAATAATCTCTTGCTCGTGGTGGACAATCAATGTCCGATCAATTTTGGTGGAACTCTAATGTGCCACCAAATTAGAAAAAAAAATAGAATCTTGAAAAACCATTTACCCCGGACATTAGACAAAACATAATGGCACAAAGTGAATTTATCCGGATAAATCAATGTCCAACCTAATTTACTCATCAAAAGAATGGACCCTAATGTATTCACACTTACTTGCCATGCGTGAACAAAGATGGTGTAATTGGGGATATTTAATCCATGTTATCTAATGCATTAACACTCACTTGTCATACAAAAGTTTAGATTGAACGGCTCCCTACTCTTAAGTGAATGGTGGGGATTGCTCACTTGAACATCGTATCATTCCCTTTAAATTGCCCACCTCACGGCCCGATCACACTAGTGCCAATCATGGGCATTGATGTCTTGAGGTGTAGGATTTAGAGTGGAATAAGAGATCTATATCTAATACTATCTATCTAATAGTATAATACTAAAATGGAAGCCTCTCTCCCGTGTTGTGACACGTGGACGTCTTTTAAAGAGTCAGAATCATTATTCCGTGTGTAAACGCGATTCACTTTTAAATCCTATGAAAAACCTACCATAAAGATGATAAATACTAATTCAATGGCTTTTAATGATCAGTTGATGTTAATATCTCTCTCTCTCTCTCTCTCTCTCTCTCTCTCTCTCTTTCTCTCTAACAAGTGAATCACACTCATTTCAGATTTCACACTTCTTAGAAGAGTTGCAATGTCGTTTGTGCCCAATGGTGTGCATCAAGCTCATCCGGGCATCGCCCGGGTTTCTTACTAGTATCTATATATCTATACTAAAATGGAAGCCTCTCTCCGGTGTTGTGACACATGGACGTCTTTTAAAAAGCTAGAATTCTTCTTCCGTGTGTGAACAAGGCTCTCTTTTAAATCCATTTAAAAACCTACCATAAAGATGATAACTTTTCGTTCAATGGCAATTACTGATCATTTGATGTTAATCTCTCTCTCTCTCTCTCTAACAAGTGAATCACACTCCAGATTTCACACTACTTCGAACAGTTTCGATGTCATCTTTGCCAAATGACATGTATCAACCACATTCGGGCATTGCCCAGGTTTCTTACTAGTATATACTAAAATGGAAGCCTCTCTCCCGTGTTGTGACACATGGACGTCTTTTAAAGAGCTAGAATTCTTCTTCTGTGTGTGAACGCGGCTCTCTTTTAAATCCATTTAAAAACCTACCATAAAGATGATAAATTTTCATTCAGTGGCATTTAATGGTCATTTGATGTTAATCTCTCTCTCTCTGTAACAAATGAGTCACACTCACTTCAGATTTCACACTTCTCCAAACAGTTGCGATGCCACCTTTGCCAAATGTCGTGAATCAAGCACATTCGGGCATTGCCCGGGTTTCTTACTAGTATCTATACTAAAATGGAAGCCTCTCTCCCATGTTGTGATACGTCTTTTAAAGAGCTAGAATTCTTCTTCCATGTGTGAACGCGGCTCTCTTTTAAATCCATTTAAAAACCTACCATAAAGATGATAAATTTTCATTCAATGACATTTAATGGTCATTTGATGTTAATATCTCTCTCTCTCTCTCTCTCTCTCTCTCTCTCTCTCTCTAACAAGTGAATCACACTCACTTCAGATTTCACACTTCTTCGAACAGTTGCGATGTCGTCTTTGCCAAATAGCGTGCATCAAGCACATTCGGGCATTGCCCGGGTTTCTTACTAGTTAGATTTAAAATGAATGCTTTCCATCTTTAGCATGTTTGTAATTCACATACCCCCTTTAAATAAAGCCCTTAACTTAGTCACCCCGAACCACAGTGATAGGGTTCGGCCATCGACACTTGTTATTGCCGTTTGATTGGACGGTTCCAGATTGTTGAGATCTACATGCCACCAAGAGAACCCCAGGGGGCTCCCATCATAAGGGTCGGGTGATCGAACGGTAGGGGACATGTGTCGTTGGCTGGACCTCGAACCACGGTGATTCCGTGGTTTGGGGTGACTATTTTAAGTCATTCGCCATCCATGGTTCGAGGCAACTATTTTAAGTCATTTGCCCTTTAGATCTTTAAATCAGAATATTTATTTGTCTTTTAAACAAATCTATTGTCTATTTCATGTTTGTCTACCCCTACCAAACCCTGAAATATTATATAGATAGTACATGCCCGTGCCTGTCGGCACTGCAGTGGGCCGCCTTCGGCAGCAACACATCTATCGGCACTGCAGCGGGTCGCCTTCGGCGGAAACACACCTGAACGCATTTGGCAATAAAACACTTTCGATAACAACACCAGCATTCATAGCGGGCCTTGGGCTGCGACGCCTCTGTTCAGGCTCTTGAAATTACCGTGGCCCAAGTAGTGATTATTTTTCCCGGATTCCTTCGTCCCCTCACACCTCACCGATCGCTGAAACTCGGCGAGGATCTCAATCAACCCTCTCTCCGGCGTCGGCGGCATCAGATGGCCGCTCCTTTGCAGCAGCGGAGCCTCTCCGCTGCTCGGCTCCTCATCGCCCGCTCCTCGCCGGCGAGGTCGTTCTCTTCGGACGCTCTCGTCGAGGTCAGGCCGGGAGAGATCGGGATCGTTTCCGGTATCCCTGAGGAACACCTCCATCGCAAGGTATACTCTCGTCCGTGCCTCTATGTTCTGCACAATTACCTCTTTCGGAACAGAAATTAACTCAATCTATACAAAGCAGAATCATCATCTGAAAAAAATCCTTTTTCTTTTTTTTGCATTGATTTCATCTCGATGTGTGTTTGTTTTGTTGAGAGAATGGTTAGCGTGTCGTAAATAAATCATTTTCTTTGAAATATATTCTTGGTAATATTACAAAATTTGTTTCCTTGAGCTTTTCTTGTATTAGTCAGAAGTTAATCATTGTTGACCAAGATCTACAAAGACCTTGCTGAAGATCATTATGAGTGCTCAACCTATGTGTAGATGCAACACAATGTTTTGGAAAAGTTCCCTCCGGGTCAGAGGCGTGGCATGATTTTGGCATTAGGTCGAAGATGCTTTGATCTTAGTGTTTGGAGCCGATTTTCTTTGGTGTCTAGAGTATTAAAAAAGGGGTTTTAAAAACTAGGTTGAGTATTGTTGTGGTGGCGGCATGGCGCTAGCGAAGAAAATTGGAACCCTTGTCGTTGTTTGGATGAGAGCCAAAGTTAGACCAAGCGGCCATCTTTTAGAAACTTCAAATCCCTTATTGTTTTGAATGAATTTTTGTCTTTGGGAAGGTAAAAGTTTGGATAACGATCTATTAGCACTATGTTTTTCAGGGCATTTTTACATTATTTAACAAATCCGCATCAGGCTTTTGAAACATAAACACTGTGAAGAGTAGTGGTTGGTAGCATCTATTTAAACGTACTTCTAATATATGTACGAGTCAAAATCATAGTAACCAAGTCGGAAGTTGGGAAAAAACCGTCTGGGGGAGAATTCAAAAGAATTGGGAAAAAGTCAGAAAAAAAACGGTAGAATTCTAAAATATATTTAGATATAGAAGTTCGAACCTAAGAAGCACGGACACGGACACGACACGACACGGATACACCGACACTATATTTTTCAAAAAATCAGGACACAGATACGTTGAGGGACACACTTAATTATATACATATATATAATTGTAATAAACAAAAGGAAGGGCCACAACTAAAAACTAATTGCCTTAGAGAGAGAGAGAGAGAGAGAGAGAGAGAGAGAGAGAGAAGATTTTGGGATTCCTTGATTCCATGGGGGATCCTCCCCCCTTGATCGAGGATGATGATGGATTGGAAGCCCCCACAGATTGGGATGACTCCAGCCCTCCCCCAAACCCATCTCTCGGTGATTTTATGGAGGTGGCTGTTAGGAAGAAGGGCAAGGGAGGTGGGAAGGGATTGATTCCCTCCAACCATGGCAGCGAAGGTCATGGCAATGCCGGATTTTGCCCAAGTGGAGGCAGATCTGGAACCAAGGGAGGACGATGTGGTCTTGGTGATTCTAACTCTGGGTCCAACGCCAGATTTGATCTGGGGTTCTGCTCTAGATCGGGAGCCAAGGATTTTAAAGAGGGAATTTCAAGAACGAGAGACTATGATACTGAAACATCTACGAGTTTTCCACCACTAGTCTCTGATCCCCATGGGAAAGCAGACTCATCTGCATGAGTTGGAAATTCTGCAGCATTCTTAGCACATGAAGTGTTTGATAGTAGTCCCCAGCCACGTCTCCAGGCTTTGGGAGTGAATTCAGTTGCAGCTGGGGACTCTACTGCTTCCTCGGCACACCAGGTGCTCACTAATAGTCTCCAATGACAACAAGCTGCTTTGGGGGATCACTCAAAGGTTGATCATCATTCTGCGGCTACCCTCAAGGCCACTTGGAGTTCTATATGCGGAGGAGGGATCTCGAAAAAGGTTGACGTGGCGCTCAAGTCCTTCGAACCAACGATCATTGATAGTGTAAAGGTGGCTGTCATCCCATCTTCAGAGATTCAAGTAAATATGAAAAAATGGTGCCATACTCTATATGGGTATGTGGTAGGCAGAAGACCCTTCTTCCCACACTTCAATGAAGCCGTCTTGAGGTTGTGGAAGCCAGTGGGAAAACTTGATGTGTTCTCAAGAGAAAACGGATTCTACTTATTCAGGTTTGATGAGGAAGTAGATTACCTCAGGGTAGTAGAAGGCGGCCCGTGGCACTTCGATGGAAAACTGATAGTGCTACGCAAGTGGAGCAAGAACACAAAGTTCGAACGCCACTCGTTCAATAAATTGCCCATTTGGGTCCGGTATCCAGATTTATCTATGGATTGGTGGTCTAAGGACTCCCTTAGTAGGATTTCTAGCGTCATCGGCAACCCTCTCTATATGGATCAGCCTACTGCAAGACAAGATAGAACCAATTTCGCGAGGTGCTGCGTGGAAATCAGTTTGGAGGGCAAACTGCTGGATAAAGTGCCGGTGAGGGGCGAGGATAACACCATTCTGTTTTGGCAGTCGGTGACTTATGACTGGAGGCCACCATCGTGTTCCTCTTGTAAGAGCATGGGACACAATGCTTCCAACTGTCCATCCAAGGCTAGGATCATCCAGCCTAGTGGTGGCCCCGTCTAGAACAAGGAATGGATTGAGAAGCGTTCATCCCACCTTCAACCACCAGGTTCACACCGTACTCCTCTTGAAGCCCAGTCGGTGATTGGTTCACGGTATGGAGTACTCTTCAATCTCAGTGAGGAAGGAATGGAAACTTCTCGAGTTACAACATCAACTTTTGTTTGTCAGAAAGATGAGAATGCAGCACCTACAGTTTTAGGTACAGCAGTGCAACCGATGTATTCTCCTATTCATTCCGCTGGCCAAGAAGGTCTTCCTCAGCCATTGGATGTGGTGATTGAAGATCCAAATGAAGCATCTATGCCTAGAGCTGATGACTAGGTGGTTGTACATGTGCTCAATGCTTTTGAGAAGGGCACACTGGGTGCTCGAAGCTCTGTTGCTGCGAGGATTGATGCAGACTTGATCACTACAAGTGTGATTGTCGGCCAAACTAGTGGTCTAGGTGCTCGAGAAACTATAATTGAGGGTCCATCTAAATCACTTAGGGATTACCCCAATCAAGTGGAGGAGGTGGGGTTGTGCGACCTGATTCTGAACTAATTGCTGAAATTCAAATTGAACAGAATTCTGATTTGGTTGTTGGTGCTGTGAGTAATCTGATGGTGTTGTGAGGGGTGTTGTGCAGATTAGTGCTCCGATAAGAACGGAGATGAAGGGTAGAGTTGTTTTAGCCCAAGGTGTGGCTGATGGGGATGCTAGCGGTCGAGTTTTGGAGGCGGTGCATATAGGGATTGCGGCAAATGTTGAAGTTGCTGTAGGGAGCAAACCTGATGGCAAGGAGCAAACAAATGCAGCAGGGTATAAGGTTGATGGATCTGAGGTGAGGGTTGAACACGAGGTGCGAGTTGGAGATGAAAGTGATGAGGAGGGGGTTGCCTCCACAGAACCTGATGTCGTTGTTAATGGTGCTGAAATTTCAACAAATGGTGAATCGGCCGGAGTTAGTGCAACAAGGCTAGGTGCTGTTGTAGCAGGAAGGCCTGACGTTGATGCCTTTGCTAGCTCCCATTTAGGTGTACTAGGTGAGTCTCTTGACCCAACGGTGAAGGCAAGGAATCAGAGAAGCCCAATTCCTATCTCAACCCAACGAGGCATTCTGAGGGTGGCTGGGGTGTCAGTTGCAGACCCGAACATTGGCCTTCTCATAAGTTTGGAGACTCCCACCACTACCTCTAGCATCAATGACGCTACCGTAGACACTCAGGACGTGCATAACGAGGAAGAAACTTCGATCATAGATGGAGTAAGAAACAGCACGGGTGGTAATGGCATTGTGTTCGATCGGAATTACTTGGTAGGCATCCCCAAAAGGGAACACAAGAGCGTCAATTTGGCTATAGCGGCAATCATGAAGGATTTTGGTGACAAAATTTCCTGTGATGGCGTCTACGAGTTGAACCCAATGAAAGAGGGGGCAGATTGCCTCCGCTCGATGGCTATTAAGTACCGGAATTGGCCCCCAGATACCCCCTTGCACTTCTTCCAGTTGCATCAGGACCTTATCGATCGATTTCTCGCCAATCAGTTTAAGCAACTCAAGTCAACAATGGAGAGCGATCGTATAACCAGAAGTGGGGTGAGGAAGTGATCAACCCCCGATCTAGTCCATGTGGAGCACATGTTTTATGATGCTCGCTTGTTTGGGATTGTATTCCGATGAGATCTTTTAGTAAGAGAGGTGTTAAGCTGTCTGCGCACAGCTGTGAGTCTAGCTCTTTGGGAGCCTTTCGCTTGCTCATACTGAGTATAGCCTGGATCTGTAATTTTCCTTCTTCCCACTTTGTGGGTTCCTAATGAAATCTTACTTACCGTTCAAAAAAAAAAATTGTAATAAACAATAATATGTATGATTCAAAATCAAACATAAAGCTAAAAGTTAACTTACAAAGTCTCCAACAAACAACAATAACATCATTACATCATCAAGGATTCCAGTGCATAATTTCAAACTTTCAAAACACAAAAAGACAAATAGAACACGCATAGAATCGTCGTCCATCAAGGCCAGCATCAAGTGCCACCACATCATTACCATCGACGCCATCTTCCTCATTGTCATCCGTGAATACCTCGGTTTCCATATCTGGCTCATCGATGAGAAGATTCACAATCTCAAGAACCCCAACATCTTCAAATGTGTCGAAGGCATCTCCGGCAATATCCCACATCTTAGTCACTACTTGCATGTACTGTGGTGTCCTTGATAGCAAACGAAGATTGCTATAAATAAAAATCAAGTCTTCCGCCCGTTGAGCAGCCTTCTTGTTTCTTTGCAAGAAATGCACAAAGGAGTATATACCCCAATACCTCTTGCTACATGATGAAGAAGAAAGTTACAAAAGTAACTTGAGAGCTAAACTTTGGCGCATCGAGGAACTTGCAGCATGGATCACCCACCAACTCTTTTGGATACATATGATATCGATCGAGGAAGGAGTCAACATCCCCAAACTCTCCCACCCGGTTAAGAAGCTAGCATACTGTATATTAGCCCTTGTGCGATTCTCCGTAGCGGGGAAGTATTGCTTTGTTGTCAGAGCCGAACCGAAGTATGAGAAAATTTAAAACTAATAAAACTATTTAATTAAGTTGAGAAAATTGTAAAAATTATTTTAAATAGAGAAAAATTATGGAAAAAATATGGAAAAAATATGAAAAATAGAGGTTATTAAAAAAAAAAGAGGTTATTAAAAAAGTACATATTACTATATTAGTATATTACATTGTTACTTGTTCCGTTGTTCGTATTTAGTAATTTACTATTTAGTTAGTCTAATAGAGTCAATAGACTAATAGTCTAATACTAATAGTATAGTAGTAGTTTTTACACTTTACACTATACACTTTACACTTTACACTTTACCATAGAGAAGTTCATGATGTTCATCAACAAGAGGAACATTAACGATTAAGTGATTAAGTGATTAACCAAATTATTGAAGATGAAACATCCACTTTGAAATTTGAAAGCCAAAAAAACCTATCCCACCATTCCCACATCATTAAAAATTTAAAACATTAACCAAAATTATCAAGTAACTAATAGGTCCAAAGTCCAAAATCCAACAGTTTAACTAATAGGTCTAATACTCTAATATATGTGAGTCCTTAAGAAAAACGAAATCAATAATCTTCTCCTTCATAGTCATCCAGCTCTTCTCCAACATCCTCTTCCTCTTCATTCACCTCTCCAATCTCCCCTAGCTCTTGGTCATCATTTGCACCTGCAATAATTCAATTATTTTACAATTTAAATAAAGTATATTGAAGAGAAAAAAGTACTAAATAGCCAAAAGAAAATATTTACCTTCTACCGATGGATCCATCTCCATCCAGTTATCTATTTCCCCTTCTATCCCTTCAAGGGCCGGCTCCTCTAACTCCACAACCCATTCTTTCAATATGTCAATCGAGTCCAAATCGATGGGATCACTATGAATAGGCTTGTGCATAATCCTGTAAATAATCCAATAACACTTTTAAACTTTTAAAGAGAAAGAAAAACCTAAACAAATAATGGAATAATGGAATTATGGAAGTATATGGCAAGTCATTAAGTTGTATATTGTATACCTTTGTCTCAAACTTAGGTTGTATTGCACAAAGACTAAATCATTAAGTCTCTTGTGCTTCAACCTATTGCGAGCATCGGTGTGTATTCGAGAGAAAACACTCCAATTTCTTTCACATCCACTAGCACTACAGGTCTGATTAAGGATACGCACAGCAAACCTCTTAAGTTCTGGAGTTTGATCTCCAAACCTCTCCCACCATTCAGCTAAACAATAAAGTCACTATGAAATAAATATGAATTCCATAATTCAAGAGCTAACAAAATATCAGGTTAAAAATTTCATAACTAAGCTACATGAATGTCATGAATTACCTGGTCGAATTTCAGTGCGAGTGTTAATAGCATATGGCCGCCCAAATTCTCCAGTACCACTTTCATAGATACTCATTTGCCTTCCCAAAGAAATTTGTATTGCCACATCTGGAAATTGCATTTCAATTAAAGTATGCAAGCCAGTTCTGATCTCAAAGTGAGTAGAGAAATTCTCTTTATCATAAAAATATTTGGGGTTGAGAAAGTAAGCCGCTGCATGTATTGGTCGGTGGAGTTGCTTATCCCATCTTTTATCTATGATCTCCCAATAAGGCATATATTGATTCTTTCGGTTCTTCAAGGATTTTGCAATTGCCTCTTTAGCCCTATCCATAGCTTCATATATATAGCCCATGATAGGATATGTCTCCCCATCCACCAACCTCAACACCTTCACTAAAGGCTCACTGACGTGAAAGACATGAGTCATTGAGTTCCAAAAATTTCTATCTAGTATGGCATCTGCCATTGCTATCCCATTAGGTTTTGTAGACCATGCTGACTGCAACCAAGCATTAGATGTCACCATAGACCGCAACGAATCCTTCTGTCGTAGCAAACTTTGAATTGTGAGGAAGTTGGTTGCAAATCTAGTCACTGCTGGTCTCACCAACTCCCTACCACCAGTATGTTTTCTCATCAAATTCAATAAAAAAGAGTGGTTATAGATAAATTTTGTGATATTCTGAGCTTTGGATACAACAGAAGCTATTTCCTCCTTCTTTCCAATCTCCTCTAGCATCAAATCAATGCAGTGAGCCGCACAAGAAGTCCAAAAGATTGTGGGGTAGGCCTCTTGCAGTTTCTTACCCGCTAGCGCATAATTTGCCGCATTATCAGTGATGAATTGCAACACATACTCTGGCCCAACCTCCTCAACAACATCCTTAAACAACTCAAATAAAGCTTGACCTCTTTTAATAATATCTGTGGCATCCACAGATTTCAGAAATAATGTTCGTTTGAAACAATACACCATAAAATTTATCAATTGTCTTCCTCTATTATCCTTCCACCCATCAGCCATAACAGAGCATCCGTGGCTAGCCCAAATACTTTTGAAACTGTCAATGTACTCCTTCACTTCCTCAACATTTTTCTTCAACAAGGTGGTCCTTACATCATGGTAACTAGGACCTTTATACCCTCCACCAATGGATGTCACCGCATCCAACATAGGCTGAAAAAAAAATGAATTAACTGCATTAAAAGGTAATGCAGTATGGTACATCCATCGAGCAACTGCCATGTCTGCCCTTTCCTTTGCCTTTTCCCCAGCCAACACACTTTTTATTGTTGGTTGTGACCCAGGAGTTGTTCTAGAAGGGAAGTATTTATTTATGGGTATTCCTCCCCCAGGAATACGATTGTTTGGTGCAACCATTGCCCTCTTACCCTTTCTAGGTCTTCTGTCTTCTTAATCACTCTCTATCTTCTCATATTCTTGCCAAGTTTCACTTGCACCGAAGTTTCCAATCTCACCTTCTACAGCTTTTTTCCTGTTCTTTTCAGTAGTGTGCTCCTCAATGCTTTTTTTCATTTCATGCTGCACATTAGGAGGTACTTTCAAACATTTAGCAACATTCCCTTTTACATGGGCTAAATGCTCCTTGACCCTGTGTATGCCACCGCCTTTAATCTGCTTATCACAATATATGCAAAAATTCTCATATTTATCTCCCACTAGCTTCTTACTAACATGCGCCCATGCAGGATCAGTATTTTTACTAGATTTTGATTATGCAGATTCAGACATGCTTTGAGACTTGAGAGGAGGCTCCTTACATATACCTTGTTTATTGTATTTTGTTGAACAGGACCTGAAGCGGAGAGGACTAAATATTGCAACTCGCAATCCTGCAACACAACTTGCAAAAAAAAAAAAAACTGAGCAATGCATGGAATAAAATTACAGTTTTGTTTCTCTGCAATAGTGCAATCAATTCCACAAAAAAAAACAGATTTTTATTTTCCCTGAAAACTTTGTAGTTTGTACCAATTACCAAAGCTTTGTATTGCACCAAAAAAAAAAACAGTTTTTTACAATCAATTGCACCAAAAAAAAAAAAAACAGATTTTTGCTTTCCCTGAGAGAGAGAGAGAGAGAGTGAACCCAAAAAACAGATTTTGCACAACACACACACACACACAGAAAGAACCAAAAAAAAAAAAACCTACAGTTCTGAAATATGAACTTCTGATTTCAGTCGGCCCAACACAGTGAACACACACACACACGCACACACACACACAGAGAGAGAGAGAACCCAAAAAAAAAAATCCGACATTCATGATCACAGTCAGCCCAACACAGTGAACACACACACAGAGAGAGAGAGAGAATCCAAAAAAAAAAAACCTACTACAGTCATGATCTCAGTCGGCCCAAGCCGCCCAACACAATGAACACACAGAGAGAGATAGAGAGAGAGAGAGAACCCAAAAAAAAAAAGGGTTCAGAGTCTTCAGACTTCAGTCGGTCCAACAGAGAGAGAGAGAGAGAGAGGGGAGTACCTGGGTCAGTGGGTCCTGGAGTGCGGGGTGGTCGGCTGATTTGCAGTCGGCCTCAAGGTGGGGGATGATCGGCAGGCCCGACACTGGCAGGGAGAACGAAGCCAAGGAACGGGAGAGTCGGGGAGACGTAACGTCACACGGGCGCGGGTCAGCGTGAGATGAATCGCGAGGGTTTTCAGTCCCTTTTAATAGGCTGACTGAACCGCCCGGTTCAGTCAAGCTCTCAGCCGCCCGGTTTTTTGCCTAAAACCGCCCGGTCCGGCGGTTCGATCCCGGTTCAAGTTCCTGGAGCGGTCCGATGGACAGCCGGACCGTTCAGCCTGCCGGTTGACCGGTTTCGGCCGGTCCGGTCCGGTTTTAACAATTTAGATATATCGTTTTTTTTCTTGAAACCTCCAAATCTTTATGTAGAGGAATCTGACTTGGGTCTTCATGAAGCCATTTTTCACTATACTGTCTATAATAAAGAAATGTAAACAAAACATAAGATATACAATATATTAACATTCAAAAAACGAGAGCCAAATTGTCAATAATAGAACTTAGAATTTAGAAATCACCCCGAGTTCAATAAGTGCGTCAAGCAATGAAGCGGGGTGTTCTTGTTCCAATGATCGATTAGTATGTTTTGTACCACATCATAAAATGAAGAGTAGTCTTCACGTCTCTTTCCTTCATGCCTATAAATTGTGGACTTAACATTCTCAATAATTGTATCTCACATATCTTAAACCAAGTGGAGACACGGCTTGTCCGTGTCACAAGCTCTAATCATGTCATAAATATTTCCGGTAAAAGAGAGAATATACTCAATGGAATCCCACCAAATGTCATCCAAAACCTTGTCTTTCACAAACCGTGCTCTTCCGATATCATCCTCTCGATATCAAGTCTAGTTATCGCTTATAACCATCGCTTGCAGACCATATTTTATGAGCTTGAATTGTTTAAGCATAACGATCGTTGAAGCAAAGAATGTCTCGGCCAAGGAAAGCAACTTTAATGTCACAAATTTATTGAACATGACCAACCTTATCGAGTGATTCATAATGAAGTGCTTGATTAACATAACATCACCGAAAATGTTCGAGATCCAACTATATTCCTCGTAGGTCAAAGCATTGTTCTCCACATTCGTTGCCTTGCAAATATTCTTCAAGGCTAGGTTGAGGGTGTGAACAACACATGGGGTCCAAAATATGCTAGAAAATTGTGACTCGATTACTTGCCCCACACCTTTGCAATTTGTCGCATTATTTGTAATCACTTGGACTACATTTTTGTGTCCAACCTCATTAATTACCTCCTTCATCAGGTTAGAAATGAAGTATTTGCCTTTCACTTCACCCGAACAATGAACTCCTTTAAGAAACATAGGTCCACTCTCCGTCACGACTATGAAATTGATTAAATACATCCTTTGTGAGTCACTCCATCCATCACTCATAATGCTCACACCTTTCTCCCTCCACGTGCCTCTAATAAGTTGCAACAACCTCACAATTTTTTACTTTTCTTTTTGGAGCAAACTAGTCCTCAACATATTATACCCCGGTGGCACATACCCACTAATTTGATTGTTGGCGGAGAATGTTAAAGAGCTCACAAAGTAAAGGTTTCTTCCTAGATGAAATGACAAACTTGATGAATAAAACATTCTAGCAATCTTTGAATATAGTTGCTCACGAGCCGCCATGTGAAATGCCTTTCCAATAAAATTTTCATTTCCACTTGCAATAAACTTTCTCTTCTTCCTTGACTCAAATCCTTCTTGCACAAAGTTGAAACTACCAATAGAAGAAGATGAAGACAATGACATAGTAGACAAGGGCAATGGTACTCTCTACGGAGCATTGTTTTTCAACCTCAACTTAGATTCTTCCTCCAATTTTTGCATTTAGGAGCTATGCTATCAAAGTCAGGACTAGTCGGCGACTAGTCCCCAGGCGGCATTTTGCCGACCGAGTAATTCAGATTCAATCATTGCTGGGCGGAATCCCGACTAGACCCGACTAGTCCCCAAGCAGCATTCTGTAAGCAATTTTTTTTTGAAAGGAGTCTTTCCAAGCAATTTTGTTTGGATTTTTTACATTGGCTGAAAGTCTTGAGTCGCAAGACTCACAACTATGGTTCTTCCCTGTAATCATTTGTTGAGCACCTGAGAATCTCAGATAAAAACATAGAAAAATAATTAGTTTATTTGTTGATATCCATATAACCCTATAATCAAAATTGGGGTTGTTCACAGATTAAACATCATCAAACAAATATTGTGATGAATTCTTAGTTTTGAGTCTTCTGACATGGACATGAAGCCAATACAACTGTGTTCTGTTAGACTGTTACTTATGTATTTATACCCATATTGTGAAGTGTGAAGATTTGTATTGTTATTAACCAACTAATATCATATACTTATTGACATTTATGCTAGTTCATATATCATATATGTTTAGGGAGGGGGGGGGTTAGAATAAGTTTTGGCCGACTAGTCCCGAATTAGTTCCGACTAGTCCTAGTCGGCCCTTGGCCTACTAGGGCCAACTACCGACTTTGACTGCATAGTTTAGGAGATATCCTTCGTTGTTACTTTAGTGCACGCTCCAAGCCCACAACTACTCAACTTCAATAGATGAGCCCTCACTCTTGTGTAGGAACGCCTCTTGATTTGGTAAGGTAAATTGACATTGCCAAGAATGGTTCGCCCATCCTTCACTAAGCTTATCCATATTTCTCACATATTTCCAAAGAGGAAAACTCTTCTTCATCGGAGGAGGATGCCTTCGAGCTAGTGGCACAACTTGATGAACTCATATTCAAATAATTGACTTGAGATTACTGTACCAATAGAGTAAAGTAAATTGAGTCAAAATCTGCAGACGCCTTACGCCACAATACTCTCCAATAAAATTTCAGTTGCACATTATGGCAATGCTCTGCACGTTACAACAATTGATCCTATTGATCATGATTCAACGGAAAAAAATGATTGAGAGAGAGAGATTTCTTTTAAAAAATGAATTTTATTGAGGGTTTGTTCTTTTGGGTGGAAATCAATCCATTTTCACATAAATCTATCCATTTCCATCCATTTTCAGTTGTCCACTCTATGATTGAAGCAGAGAGAAGGAAGTCATATCTTTGAAGTGATGACATTGAAGTTGAGTGGAGAGGTTTGCTACTCATTCCAAGTCGAATTCATAATCAATATGAAGTCGAAGACCTCTTTCTTTCCCATCGAAGCCTAGTAAGTTCTTTCCGATCGAAGCCTCTACCTTAAAACAAAAGCGTCAACAATCGGTAGTCACATCCCTTTTTACTACCTCCAAAGCCGATGTAAGTTTTTTTCTTTTCTTTTCTTTTCTTTTCACATGACCATTCCTGCATATGACTCGTTGATGAGTTAGGATTCCCATTGAATATTGATTTCCTTAAGGTATTAGGAATCCTGCACAGAATATGATTCCTAAATGAGACAGGGTTTTTTGTTAGGTTAGAATCCCTTCATTGTAACCTTCAGGATTTTGGCTCAATTTTCTAAGTGAGTTTGTTAAGGGTCATATTTGAGTTAAAACTGTGTAAAAGGTTTAGGTTACAAAAATTTTAGTCATGTAGTAATTGAGATTGTGCTTCGTTTTGAGGCCTATATATACAAATGTGAGAGAATTGGCAAATTTAACCATTTCAGTGGTGTTGAAATTTCTTTATTTCTGTCATGTTGGCTAGAAGAATACTGTTCCACCTCATTTACATTTTTACGTGACAGGTCGTGATCTATTCACCAGCTCGAACTGCAACTCAGCAAGGTTCTGGAAAAGTTGGAAAGTGGAAAATCAATTTCATGTCCACCCAGAAGTAAGACCTAATGACCTATTAGTGCATCTTGTTTGAATTGGAGGATACTGGAAGTTTCTATTAACATAATTTATAGTCTTAACACAGGTGATTTTTGGTTGGATACATATGCTTCCTAACATACTCAAATTATGTACATACAGTACCTTTCAATATGCTTCATTCTTAATCATGTGCATAAACATTGAAAATGCTAAGTACATTGCTCACATTGTATTCAGTGGTGCCAAACACCACTGGTTTCGATAACTACCTAGTCTTTTTGAAGCTTATTTATAGCTACCCAATTACCCTTGGACATTTAATCTACTGCAATATATTCACTGTTACTCCCGTAACATAAAGGTTCCGAGATATAACGCAACCTGTATTTTTCTTGAACAAATGGTTTATTGGATAGTTGGATCCGATACTACACCCTGAACATGAAGCTTTTCAATAACCAGTGCAACAAGACAAAGTGAGGAATTGAGAATAATGAATTTCCTTAAAAGATTAGATTAAAGACACCATGTATTGCCTGGACAATATAAATAATAATTATTATTATTGGAGTGCTAGGCAACTTATTCGAGGGTTTGAAAAACTTCATTGAAGCAACCCTTGGGTAAACTTTTGTAATTGCATTTAAAGTTATAGTTCCTCCTGTTTTTTTTATTTTTATTTTTTGCAAACAACCTGCTTTTCTTATATGTACCGAGTGGTTAAGGGTCTTTTAAAGTGCACATATTTGTACATTCAGGAGTGAATATTATGATATTATGTGATTACTTGGTGGTTCTGTGTTCAATGAAAGTTTTGGGCGGATATTCTTTTATGCAGGGTTTAAGTTTTCATTTAATTTGAGTCAGCTGACACTGTATAGTATAACTCATTATAAAAAAGTCTGTTTTAGTATTGTAAGTCTGTTTTAATATTGCAAGTACTGTGGATTACAATATTTTAGACTGACTGTAATGTTTAGGCACTGGCCAAAAAGAGACACATTGGCACAAAGTGTTGGTTACCGGCAAGCCTACATAAACTAGGTTTTTATTTGTCTTCATCTTTATTTAATATCTAATTAACTTAATATGCTTTATAATGGACATTAGTTGCATCTTGAACTCTCAAATACGTTTTTTGACTCTTCTACGCAAGACTTGCATCCTTAAGACTCTGATTAGGCATGTTATTTTTGAAAATAGCAATTCGCTATGCTCCATTGTAAACTCTGGAATGTGGCAGAACACCGGCTAAAACAAAACCACAGGGTCGCCTTGGCCAAAAGGCACTAGGCCATGTACATGGATTAAAATTTAAGCTCTCTTATGTTCCCTCTTCACACACGTAATATAGTGAATTTATGCAAGGTGGATTAATGTCAGTCAGATCTCTTTCTCTCGCCCCGTTCTTGCAAAAACAAATCATCATGTGGTTTTTGTATGGTGCAGGGCATAAGCATACAAGGTTTGCATCCCAAGGTTTGCATCAAGAATTTAAACTACAGCATACACACATATTTTTACTAGGAAACTCTTCATAGAAAAATCTCGCCGATTACGCCGGTACGGTGAGCTTCCACTGTTCTAAAAAGCGGTTCGGATGTCTGCCTAGGCGTTTTGGGCCTTAGACCGCATCGCCTAGGTCATCGAAATTATCTTCAAAAGTTGTAATTCGAAAGTTCATTTCTCCCATTCTACTTCTTATTCATTTTCTTCATTTTAATTCTCTTTTTTCTTTTATAACCAGTACACTAGTGTGTAGTGGCTCCCTTGACCCATTGTGACCACCTGAAAGAATAATGATAACGACACCCTTGACTCATTGTGAACTCTTGGAAGAAGGATGACACTGTAAAGTATAAACATAATAATTATTCAAAATTTAAATAAAATGTTTTGTAAAATTTGGGCACCTCAATCTCTGAGCTCTTGCCTTGGCATCCGCCTTACCGCCTTGAAACTCCCCTACCGCCTTAGTTCCGTCTAGTGCTTTTTAAAACATTGACCTCTGCACTACGCTGACTTCCTTCTTGCTCCTTCCAGCTCTTCACAAGATCCCTGCCTGGCCACCTACACCCAATCCAACACGAGTGGCCCTAGATAGTCACCCGAGACACGCTATTCGGACTCCCTTGATTCACTCAAGCAGAGCCACCCAACGCCGATCGATCAAGGTGGGACTTTGGATGGCATAAACAAATAAGGAAACAAAGGGAATAAAATAAAAGAGAACGAAAGAAGTTTGTAAGGGTCGGTTCACAAGCTCTTGACTAAACTTTTGTGGTGGTTACTACTTACTTTCTATTATGGTGGATGCACGGCATGGAGCAGACTGATAGCATGTTTTAGACCATTCTCTTGTTTCTCTATGGTTCCTTTTTGGTATTAGGTGTTTATTATCTCTCTTCACATGAGGGTTGAGAACTCCTTGTTATCTGATCAAGTTTCTCTTTGATAGTTTCTTGGGGATTCTCTTGATGATTGTCTACATGCTTGATGATTCTCTGTGAGTGTTCTTTTTTTTGACGATGCGTGGCTGATCTCTTCCTTCAAGATTTAACATAACCATTAAGTCTTATCCCAACTAAGATGTAACCCCTTTGATTTTTTAATTAAACCACTGCAAATACCAGACAACTTTGATCCAAAACGGCGACCTAATAATAATGATGTAACCTAACAAAATTTCGTATTCCACCTTGTAACTTAGAATCTTTTGTGTTACATGGCATTATCAACATTTATATGGCTAAAATAACAGGCAAGAAACAAGGTTTTTTATGAACATGACATTTTAATACTATAGTTACACCTCAGCTATCAAATTGTTTGTTTTATCATCGTCCCATTCTTATCCTGTTATGGTGGTGGGCTCAACAATGGGTCACAACTCTAAGAAGGCTCCACGAAATATTGCAAGAAATTTTCCAATCGGCTGTCAATCTGAGGTCAACCCTCTAGGTTGATTTCCTAACCCAACCAAAGGAACTTTGTTAAGAGATTGGCCGGCCAAGAGACCGAAAAATCCAATTGGTGGGTAGCGAGACCTACCTCATTCTTTGCACAGCTTAAGCTCATGCAACCAGGGATATTAAACTGTCGGTTTGTGGATGCAAAATGCTATTGTCAGTCATGAGAACATGTAAATATGAAGGGTTTTGGGAAAATGAAGTGAGACTGATGTGTATCAGTCCAAATCTCAGGAGATTATAATAATTTTTTCATGCACTAAACTTTGCATGATCTGTGCAGAACTTTACACATAATGGGCTGAATTATTTATTTTAGGATTATTTTGGTATACTTGTCTAATCTAAATGCACAGAACAGTTTTCCATTGCCCTGTTCTATTTTCCGTAATCCATTTTCTTCCCTGCCTTTTCTAGCTGTAGAGATGATAATTAAAAATGATAGCATGGGTGTGGTTTATGCAGTTGCCTTTTGTCATTAACATCTGATTGTGATATAGGTGGGAGAATCCGCTGATGGGCTGGACATCAACAGGGGACCCGTATGCCCATGTAGGGGAATCAGCACTTAGTTTTGATAGTGAAGTAGCTGCAAAGGAATTTGCTGAGAAACATGGATGGGATCATGTGGTTGGCATTCAATCTTTAAATATTTCTTGTTTACTTGAGAGATTACATAATCACATTTAGACATACACAAGTTTCGGAAACCTATATCATACTTAAAGATAGAAATTTATTTAGTTAAAATATCTACTCTGCCTAGATGGGGTAAATTGTCTAGTTACTTGTAATAAATTATCTAAAGTTGATTGTTGAATGTCCGATAGCTGTTGAACATTTTCGTTAGTAACGGCCAGTGTTTTAAGTGTCGTTATCGTTGCTAGTATTGCCAAGTGGCCTTGGGGAAAAAGCGAGAATTTTTCTCTTATTTGTCATTGTTGTTGCTACAAATTGGGGAATATAGGGGAAGACCAGCAAAAAAAAATGTATTAGGGATTTTTTTATTTATTCTCTTAGTAATACAGATACACCATTATGATCAAAAACATATAAAAAATAAATAAGGCAGCCAATATAACTTTCTACACCAAAGGAAAATAAAAATCAATAAAATAACATCGTAAGAACTAGACAAGGTCTTTGAGTTCTAAATGCTGACAGTTGGAAATAAAAGCGAGAATTTTTTGCTTATTTGTCGTTGTTGTTGCTACAAATTGGGGAATAAAGGTAGGGCTGGCAATTCCGGACCCGACACGACCCGACACAAAGTTAGCAGGTCTGGGTCTAGGTTAAACGGGTTCGGGTCTTAAACGGGTTGACATGGTAGACCCGTTTAATAAACAGGTCGGGTCCGGGTTTAGGGTTTGTACACGGTAGACCCAACGGGTCGTGTCGGGCCTACCTGCAAACCACAATCCGATACTGTAGTATGTAGTACCAGCGGGTCATATTGGGTCAGGTCGGGTCGAGTCAGATTGGGTCGGATCGGGTCAACTGAATAGACCCGTGTTGTAAACAGGTCTTATCGGGTCTACCTGTTTATAAGCGGGTCGGGTACCCTAAATAGAGGGGAAGGTGAGCAAAAAAAAAAGATGTATCAGATATTTTTTTATTTATTCCCTTAGAAATACAGATTCACCATTATGACAAAAAACATATAAAAAATAAATAAGGCAGCAAAATATAACTTTACGCCAAAGGAATTTAGAAAATAAGAATCAATAAAATAACATCGTAAGAACTAGACAAGATCTTTGAGTTCTAAATGCTGACAGTTGGATCCCACGACCAAAACCAGAAAACGGTAACCTTAATCTTGACATTGAGACACTCAACCTGAAATATTGATGGTAATGGCTATGGTAAGGTTATGCTAAAAAAAAGGGGTTGTTGAGATGCTGATCTTATCCGATTTACTTAGCATATACACTTTTTTCAGATGGCCTTGGCATTTCTATCATAGAGAACCATGCATTTTATGTTTGAGAGGGACACTATATGTCCCGTCACTTGGTGATAGATAGTTGCATCTGGTATAACTCAAAATGGGCTTAACAAGACAATATGATTATCTATACTGATATATAAAAATGACGTTCAATCCCGCCATGTGGCATAATGTTGCATTCCTCTTCGCCACATGGCCTCACAAGAAAAAAAAAATAATTTTTTTTTTATAGACTAGAAAGTAAGAAATAAAATAAATTAATGTGCAACATGAGAAGTAAACAAGCGTTAAAGGGGCTCATACATGGTTGATAATCTAATTAGTATAAATGTGTGCATACATTATGGAAAATAAACAAACATTTAGGAGATCATACATGGTTGGTAATCTTATTAGTAGAGATGT
Organism: Chamaelirium japonicum; assembly: GCA_947650365.1. NCBI lineage: Eukaryota > Viridiplantae > Streptophyta > Magnoliopsida > Liliales > Melanthiaceae > Chamaelirium > Chamaelirium japonicum. Next base: position 48,972,941 of record OX393557.1, on the reverse strand, counting down.
GTGCGACTCTTCATTATCCAATCAAATTATGTAGAAACCCAAATATCAGCACACTTCATTACTTCCCTAGACGTGCGATCCATATTTGCTATCTTGTGTGTGAGCGCCCATCCAACAAAATTTATTCTCAGACCCTACGCCCTCTCATCTCCTCCCCAATGATTTCCCCCACTGAGCCACCTGACATCCCTCTATAACATGGGTTCCTTCTCCTGCTCTCGCTTCATCTCCCCCCCCTCCCCACCCCCCCCCCCCCCCCCCCGACCCTGACTCCAAAGGTCCCATCTATCCTCTAACCAAATCCCTACTTGGCACCGGCCTGTGGATCCTGTCGATCCCTCAGTTGTTGGATAACTTGGGTTCGATCAAATCCCTGCTCGACGCAACAAGGATCTTCATCCCTATTGCCTCCCCGGATCCCGTCAAGACTCTATTAGAAACTGAACTTTGTGGCTGCCTCCAAGGTCTCCAAAGCTGCTGCTACAAGGGGAAGCTATGGTCCTAGGCTAGAACCTGATCCTTCTTGCATTATTCTAGAGAGATTTTTGTAACATGTTGTGATCTTACAATTTTTCCTGTTGATTCATTCTGAACATTGGCTCAGATCAACTACTTGATCTGAGCCAAGAATGTTGTTGAGCCAAGAATGTTGTAACCTACAATATACATTAACACTCTCAACTCCATTCTGACATTCTTGTTGAGTGCAAGATATTGAGATATTTCACAGCAAACAATTACTGTTTAATGGAAAACATCTCACAATGGTCTCTCACTGTAGGGTTTGGTCCTTTTGTCAGAATAGGTATTGATTCTGTCCATTGCCGTTTCATTTCTAGCAACTTTCACTCATGCTCTTTTAGGTCCTCACCACTTTCTTATGTCTAATTCACAAATGACAATGTACTTTTTTGACCCATTAGACTTCATTTCCATGTGCTCTTTTTCACTTTTAACCTTTGTTGATCAATAGTATTATTCTTCTCTGTTACAACTACACTGACTTGTTACGAAACCATGAAAGGCCTTAAAAGGGTTAAACTAATCTAATATATTACTGATGCCCAACAGAAATCAGGTAATGAAACAGGGCCTATGAAGAAAGAACAAATGAAGGATAATAGGAAAAGAATGAGAGTAAGAAATAAAAAGGGAGAGGAGAAAGAATGGGATGAATGAGAGGAGTCAAAGGTTACGACTTACAAGTCTCCGTCATTCCCCTCTTCCTCTTGTTAAATGTTTTAGGGCAACCAACAATAGTCCGTACAATAATAGTCAGGTACTAACGTTAGTCCATGAGCAGACTGACTGGATGACGAAATACCGCTGGACTGGGTGTACTAATCCATATTGACCAAATTACTGCAATGTGACTATATGCATCAAATTATTACCTTATGCTCCATTACATATACAACCAAAGCATATATCCCAATCAACACATGTTTTCGGTATACGACTATCATATTGCGACTATCTCTATGTTGAATCTAGTAATAAGAATCTTCACCTCGGCGGGCCACACTTTGGCACGTGCGCACGCAAACACATTGTGATGCTTCCAGTCCACTCTTGAATTAAGCATGTTTATCGTTATCAAATTTCATCAAGACCAACATTAATTCAATATTGCATCATACTTCTACGGAAAAAAATGCAACCCAAGGACTAACTTTTACGACAAAACTCAACAGCTATCTTACAATTGGGCCTAAATATTCGATATCCTTGTTGATATAGATGTTCCCTAGGGCCTCTCACAATTCTTATTCAAATGATGTGCATTTCTCCACCTAATTCTGCCTCATACTCAAGCTATTTAAATTTGAGTCTTGTAAAATAATTTGCACGGTTATTCCGTCGCTGCAGTCACCAATTGGCATACCTTTTCATTCTTACAAACATAACAAAACTTCTTGCCATTAAATTAGTTTTCTTAGATTGAATCACAATACTATTAAGTATATATATGTCAACATTGATGTCGTGACTTCATGAAACCTTTGTTCAGGTCAAGAAGCATCATACTCCTCTTTTAAAGGTATGTAATTCTTCTCTCGACCACATCCTTCTATTTGCTTTAAATTTATAGTCGAAAGCAAATCTCAAAACGTTTGTTTGCTTATATTGTGATCATGCATGTAGCTTTGTAGACTTGCTTTATATAATTCTAGGCGATAGGTGCGACAGATGAGATGGCAGACTCAGCTACTTCATATGTGCATCCATTTGTCCAGTACTTGCCATTTCTCTTCTTTTGATCAATTTCGATATAGTGATATATCATTGGTATGATGGAGGCAAGCTATCAGAACTGTGCGATAGGAAAAACGAATTTGCTTAGAAGTCGGAGGTCTATATAGGCTTATGATGGATATGATCTAGCTTGCGATTTTTTAGAGAGAGACAAAAAACTGTGAGGTCGGAAAAATGTATTTGCTTAGAAGTCGTAGGTCTATATAGGAGGCTTACGATCTAGAAAGCACGAACACTTCTCCAAGCCCTCCGTACCCGTTTCGGGCTCGTGTCGCACACTGACACTCGTCAGACACGCATGTGTTGTTTCTCATGTGCTTTAGGGAGCCGGACACGTCCGGACACTCACGGACATGGCGGGTTGACGGACTATTTGATATAGGGTCGGGTCACAACTCACAAACAGTTGTGATTTAGTTTTGGCTTCAACCTATCCGATCCTTTGAGGTTATAACCTCAGAGGATCAGATAGGTTGAAGTCAATACTGATTCGCAGTCGTTCTTTTGCATTCCATTTGGACCTGAGTGTGATTCACTTGTCAGGCTAGTTGTAATCAACGGTTACAGTTCAATTTTGGCTTTAACCTATCTGATCCTCAGAGGTTTCACTGTTTCAGATATGTTAAAGCCAAAAACTAAAACACATATGTTCTTTTCCATATCATTTAGGGTTGTGTGAATTCACCGATCGGGCTGGGTGTAACTAACGGCTGCGATTCAGTATGCATTAAGTTTTTATTTTAGTTGTTTTCTATGAGGTTTTTTCTGTTATTGAAATATATATAAATTATTAACACAGAATATAAAAATATATTAATTTATTTTGTCATGTCCTTGTCATACCCGTGTTCTTCTTTTTTAGGATTTGCCGTGTCGGCGTACCCGTGTCATGTCGTATCCATGTCCCTGTACCAGTGTCAGTGCTTCTTAGCTTACAATTAATTTTTTAGAGAGAGAGAGAGAGAGAGCAATTATAATGTGAAACCACATTCATGTATGAGTGGATACTTATTGGAGAGTTGAGTATGGGTTTTATATGAGGTTTAAAGCTTGCGTTTGATGATTTGGATGTTTGTGATTGTGCAGGCCAAGGCCTACGCCGACAATTTCAAGTGGAAGGGCCCCCCAAAGTCCGAGGAAGCTTAGATCCTCGACTCTCCAATGTGACGATGAAGTTGTTCCTTCTTAATCTTGGATGCATGCAGTCAGTAGACTTTGATTTTTTTTAATAAAAAAAAAATTTATAACCAACTTATTGTGTATCAACTACTACTTAGGGCTTGAATGTTGTTGGATTCAATAAAGATATCATTGAATCTATTTTTCTCACTCTATATGTTCTCTTATTTACGAATAAACTCCAACTAGCACATGACATTGTTTATGCACCGAAAGGACCAAACAAAGACAAGAATAGCATGTTAAGCACTGCAGTTGGTGGCACAGGCCTCGGCGGTTTGGACATGGGTCGTCGACGGCGACTCTCCTCTTCCGATAGTTGCGTGCCCACACTATCTTCACCCGACCCGAGAACCGATGATGATGATGCTTGAGCAGACGCACCCAGCACTCTCTACCGGAACTACCCTCGGCAGCCGGAGTTGCACAGAAGGGAGGAGGGAGAGTGTGAGGAGGTCAGTGCACCACCCCGCCGGCTTCTTCTGGTGCGGCAGGGGTAGGGGGGAATTGTTGGCCGAGAGGCCCGTATGGGTTGGCATGTTGGAATCGGAGCAGGAGAGCGCCGGGGTGGTTCTACGACGGCCCGGGTCCGTTTCTGTGCTCTGCAGGGCCTGGTGGTGCAGCCCAGCCATCATCTGGACGGTCGGGGTGGGCTTACCAGCAATGGGCCGGAATCGTGCCATCATCTGGAGGGTCTTTTGCTACGTCGTTGGAGTGCAACATATCTCTCTCTCTCTCTCTCTCTCTCTCTCTCTCTCTCTCTTCGGGGAAACCTTGGATTTGGTTGGGGGGTTTCTTAGAGTGGGGAGCGGCCAATGGGACGAGGGCAACATGGGGAGGGGCAAGGGACAATTTTCAGCACATGTTGCGTGCCATACAACCATGGGGCCCAGTGCCCCAGAGCCTACGCTCTGAGTGCCGGGGGCCACTACTCTCACGTGCTGGGGCTACTACGGTACTACCCCATGTTTCTTGAATCGTAGTAGGCTTAAGACTTGTCATATTCTGGAGCGATTCATCGGTAACCCTACAGCAACCTCACTTTGTGAGAGAGAACAAATAATGCTTTAAAGTAAACTTTGTGAGAGATGACGAATAATGCTTTAAAGTAAACATATGTGATACGTGCTTCAAGCCTCGACACTTTTTGGTCGTCTATTCTTTGGTTTTCATTCACCAATTGCCAAACAAATTTAAAGCGTTATTTATGGAGACCGAAACATTCGCCACCATCACGTTGATGAACTAGGATCTTGTGAAGCCCAATCAATTCGACGGCACGAATTTACGTTGGCAAGACAAACTCAAATTTTTGCTGACTGACTTGAAGATCATATACATGCTAGACCCAATCTACCTCCAATTTCAGAACCTGCCAACAATGACACACAAAGAGGATCACTGAACCTAATAGTGAAAGAGTCATTTCACAACTTGAGAATGCGAGTGTTACAGAAAGTCTCATGTATGCCATGAATTGCACGAGACCCGACTTAGCATTTGCAATAAGTAAACTAAGTAGGTTTAAACACTAGAAGGACATTGATAGAATTCTAGGTTGCCTTAAAGGAACCAAAGGACTAGGCCTACATTACTCAGAGTTTTCGACTATATTGGAAGGTTATAACGAGTGCGGTGGATAATAAGACCACTACAAGATGTATGTTTATCCTAGGAGGTGCAACAGGAGATCCAAGAAACAAATCTGCATAACGCATTCAACTATGGAGTTAGAATTTATTGCCTTGGCTGCAACAAGCAAGGAGGCTGAGTGGATTAGAAATCTTCTAATTAGAAATCACATTTACCAGTTATATCACGGTATTGCGATAATGAAATCATATTAGTATGTGTATATAATGGAATATATAATGGTAAGTCCAGACATATAAATCTGAGACATAAATATATGAGTTAATTGATTAAAGATGGAATCTTTATCATAATCGGTATCCGTATGTATGTCAAAATATAATCCGTTAGAAGGACCTAACTCTAATTTATCCTAATCCAATATAATTCTTTGTGCACGCCACATTGGCTGTGTCAGATTCGGTGTCTCCACGTATGTTCAATTATCTTCTCCCTAATTTTCCAATACATTTCACCCGTATGCTATTAACGAGCAGATCGAGCGGAACTCCCTCCACCCTCTACCACCTAATCCCCTTTCCCTATAAAGAGGCCCTACCCCCCCCGAGTCCCCTACCTCTCGCCTCTCCGATCAACCGCCGCCGCCGCCGCCGCCGCCGACGCCGACGAAGAGAGGATGAGTTACTACAACCAGCAGCCTCCCGTTGGCGTCCCACCTCCCCAAGGTATGGATTGATATGGACCAATTTTTTCTCCGCCGGGATTTCGATCTGATTTAGGATTGGGGGATCTGACGGGTCTAAGGTTCGTAATTGTGTTTGGATGTGTTGTGATCTAAGGTTATCCGCCGGAGGGGTACCCGAAGGACGCCTATCCGCCGCCGGGGTATCCGCCGCAAGGGTACGCTCAGGGGTATCCCCCACCCCAGGGATACCCGCCGGCGGGATACCCTCCGCAGTACGCTCAGCCTCCGCCGCAGCAGCAGCAGAGCAGCGGCCCTTCCTTCATGGAGGGATGGTAAGATCTCCCGCTCTGTATGTGTATGTCACTCACTGTACCTGGCCGTCAACGATCACACTAGATCACGGCGATCAAGGGAGAGCCGACGGGCCGCCTCGACTGCTCCGCCGGTTCCAGCGCACGATAGCAGTCCCAAGGGCTATCGTGCGCCGAGTCCGCGTCGGTGGGGGTCGTTGGGCTGTGGTCAAATGACTTTATTAAAAAAGAGCCAAAAAAGCCAATGCTGTTTGAACAAACTGCATCGAGAAAAATATGAGGGACAAAGGAATCAACTTGCAATAAGCCCTCCTACAAATTCTTTATTGCAACAGCTCCCTTCTGAAATACCACCGAACCAAATAGAAATAAAGGATAGAGAAATGCTATTCAGCCCGAAAGTTTTTCCGATTCCGCTCAGCCCGATTGATGTGGCAGCGTGCAACTGGTGGCTGAAAAGATTTAAACGTCGCTAGCTGGTTTCATCCGGTTTCATCCACCAGTTGCATGTTGCCATGTCAATCGGGCCGGCGGAATCGAAAAAACCTTCGGGCTGAATAGCATTTCTCATAAAGGATAATAGCATCGAACCCAAGTTCATAAATTTATATTTCCTACTAACAACTTAACAGGAAGCGCTTTTTACATGAAAAACATTTAAAATCACTCCATATTTTTTATTTAAAACCACAAAATAATTTTTTTTCTTATATATTTTGATAAAAACAAAAATATTCTATCAACCGCTCAAATAGTTATTCTTTTTTACCTAATTGTTACTCTATGTGCGAGATAGAATTAGCTTGGTTTTCCATAGTTAAATGCATTTTTGTTACGAAGATAATTATATTGTGACCAAATGAGTAGAAATATCGTAACAATCAATCGACAATTAAGATATTTTGCCATACCAAATTGTTATTCTTTGTTAACGGATTGTTACTCTTTACTAATTGTTACTTTTTTGCTACGATTGTTACACTTTATACGTAGGAGAAATGCTATTCAGCCTGAAGGTTTGTCCCGATTTCGTCGGCCCAATTGACGTGGCAGCTTGCAACTGGTGGCTAAAACCCATTAGCGATTTTAAAATCTTTAACAGCACCAGTTGCGCACTGCCACATCAATCGAGCCGGCGAAATCGGTAAAACCTTCGGGCTGAATAGCATTTCTCTATATGTAGGGCTAAAATTGTCATTTAAAAATTTTGTTATTAAATGGGCGCGGCAAAAGGAGCCCGCGTTAGTCAAAACTAACAAATTTTTGCTTTTTACTGATTGTTACTTTTTTACTATGATTGTTAAACTTTATTTGTAGGGTAAAATTGTCATTTAAAATTTTGTTATTACATTTGCGTTGGAGAAGGAGCTCCCATTAGCCAAAGTCTAGCTACAGGGGCTTAACGTACATACCCATAACGTTAAACGAAAACCTTTTTACGGAGCTAACACTAATAACCCCCAAAAACATTGACAAATCAGACCCATGGACTAATGGCGAAGCCCGCTTGGTGCCAATGTTGACGCATTGAGCCATGGGCTCCGCCACCTGTATATGGGTCTGGTTTGTCAATGTTTTTCTCTCCATATAGCATTACTCATTAAAAAAAAAAAGGGGTAAATTACACTGACAACCCCTGGATTATCCGACTCCCCCTCTTGTTTTTTAAATTACACTGGCACCCCTTATAGTTTAATTGTCTGTATCAGATAGTCTCACCTGTTAGTCAACCGTTAGAGAAATAGATGGGGAATAGTGACATAAGCTAATGTCAGCCCACTTTAATTTGGAAATGCCTAGTTTATCCTTACCTTTAAACCCTCACATAAGAGTGAGAGAGAGAAACCACAACTTTGGTCGAAATGATGGAGGAGTGAGGAATGTGGTGGTGGGAGAAGGAGGTGGTGGCCGAAACCCCATCCCCCTCCTCTTCTTCTTCCTCTTCCCCTTGGTCGAAATCACTCATTCCCCCCTCCCTCTATACTTTGGCCTAAAATATAGTGGGAGTGGTGGAGGTTGAGGGAGAGATGTTGGTGTAGTGATATGGTAGTCGAAATCAAGGAAGATGGAGAAGTGGAGTAGTGGTGGAGAGGAGTTGGAAGGGTGGTGGAGATAGTGGCCGAATTTGATGTAGAAAGGAGGGGGTAAATTCAGAATTTTGCATCATCAGTTAACGTCGTTTAGGAGAACTCTTACAGGGGGTGGTAGTGTAATTTAAAAAACAAGAGTGGGTGTCCGTGTTTTATCCTTAAAGAAAAAGGTAAATTATACGGACACCCTTGGATTATCTGACAATTACATTGGCACCCCCACTCATTTCTGAAATTACACTAGCACCCCTTGTCAGGTTTATCTCCCAAGCAGCAGTAACAGATGATATAACCTTCCGAATATACCCCTTCCTCCTCCCCTCTCCATCAAATTCAGCCACCATCTCCACCACCTTTCCAACTCCTCTCCACCACCACTCCACCTCTCCATCTTCATTGATTTTGGCCACCGTATCACCAGTTCACCACACCACCATTTCTTCCTCAACCTCCACCACCACCACAACCCCCACTTCAATTTCGACCAAGGCATGGGGGAAGGGGGGAATGGACTGTTTCGGCCAAGGGGAAGAGGAAGAAGAGAGAGAGAGAGAGAGAGAGAGAGAGAGAGAGAGAGAGAGAGAGAGAGAGAGAGAGAGAGAGAAGGGGGGGGGGGGGGTTGGAGATGGGGTTTTGGCCACCACCTCCTCGTCCCACCACCACATTCCACACTCCTCCACCAGTACGGCCAAAGATGAAGGGACAAGGGGGATGGTGATTTCGGCCAAGCATGGGAGAAAGGAAAATAGATGGCCAGATAATGGGTAGAGCTTGCTGGAGAATGATTGGATTTGGGTAGAGCTTGCCGAAGGACGATCGGATTTGGGCAAAGATTGCTGGAGGATTATCGGATTTGAGCAGAGATCGTCGGAAGATGGTGGACCTGGATGGAGTTGGTTGGATATGCGAGCATCAAAAATTAGGGGTGTGCAGCGGTTCAAAACCAACCTATTTAGGCAAAACCCAAACCGATCCAACTTTGGTCGGTTTTGAGGATTTTCAACCCGTTCCAAACCGAAATGAGGTTGGAATCCGATCCGATCCAATTAAAGTCGGTTTCGATGGTCGGTTTAGGCTTTGGCCCATACTCTTATTGGGCTTTATTTTCTCCTTTCTATTAGGACTTAATTTCAACTTAAAAATAATAATTGTTATCAAATCATTAATCCTAAATAAGATTTTTAACTAATTTTGAGTTATCATACAATATTGCAAAGGTTGTTGGTAGAAGGGTATTTGAGGACATATGGTATACTTAATAAAATACTATATGTATATACATATGTTGGCTTGGTTCGGTTTAGGTTGCTTTTAGATTAACAAATCCGCCGACCAATCCAATCCGATGCATTGAGTGTGTCGAAACAGATAGGTTTGGTTGGTTTAATCGGTTTGGTTTGGATCCTACACACCCCTATCGAAAATCCCTTTCTCTCCCCTGTCATCTATCCTTTATCTTTTATCTTAAAAACAAGAGCATACTAGTTTAAAGAGGTGAGGATAAACTATGTATTTTTAAATTAAAGTGGGCTGACATCAGTATATGTCAGCATTCTCCATTCATTTTTCTAACGGTTGACTAACGAGTGGGGCTAATTGATACAGACAATTCAGACAATTAAACTATAAGGGTGTCAGAATAATTGTAGAAACTAGAGAGGATGTTAATGTAATTATCAGATAATTCAGGGGTGTTAGTGTAATTTACATTTTAAAAAAGGGAAATTTTATTCATACCCCAAAAATCTGTAATTAGCCCCCCTATCCCTAGCGTTTCTCAATAACTTACTCAACAATCCTTTAATACCAACAATGCCCTTTTTTTTGTACCCCAAACCCCAAAGCCGCTGCTCAGCGTCTTTTGTACCCCCAACCCAACCCAATGTTTGTTTAAACTTAGCCCAAGCCCAACCCGTCGGGTTGGCCGGGTTGTGCGGGGTGGGTTCGGGTTAACCCGCCCAAAGTCGGGTTGGGTTCGGGTTGGCCCGCCCAAGTTGCAGCTAGGGGTGGCAATGAGTCGTGTCGAGTCGGGTCGGGTTCGTGTCGTGTCTAGTTTCGTGTCGTGTCCAAAACCCCTAGACCCGGACCCGACCCGTTTAACTAATCGTGTCTAGATCCTAAACCCGTACCCGACTCGCTAATAAATAGGTAGACATGATAAGACCCGGTAAGACCCGTTTACCACCCGGATCTATTTAGTTGACCCGATCCGACCCAATCCGACTTGACCCGACCTGACCCGAAAGACCCACTGGTATTATATATTATAGTATTGGATTGCTGGTAGACCCGACCCGACCCGACACGACCCGACCCGTTGAATACTAAACGGGTCTTCCCGAGTCTATCGTGTCCAGACCCTAAACCCGGACCCGACCCGTTTATTAAACGGGTCTATCGTGTCGACCCGTTTACGACCCGAACCCGTTTAGCCTTGTCCCAGACCCGCTAATTTCGTGTCGGGTCCTGCCGGGTCGAGGAGAAATAATTCGGGTTGGGCTCGGATTAGCCCGCCCAAATTCGGGTTGGGTTCGGGTTGGACTCGGGTTGGGTTCAGGTTGACCCGCCCAAGTTGCAGCTCTACTTGTGCCTTCAAGTATGAGCCAACTGCATGGAGTTTATTTAAGAGTGGGGTGTATTCAAGAGTGCATATAATTGGGGTATATTTAAGGGGGTATGTGTTTGATTGGGGTATAATCAAGTTGGGGCGGGCCATTTAACTGGGGTGTATTGCAGGTGGGTGTAAGGGGGAAGGGTATTTTTGGGATAGGAATGGGGTATGAAAAAAAAAAATGGGGTGTGTTCAAGTTTGTTGGAAATGGGGGCTAATTACAGATTTATGGGGTATGAATAAAATTCCCCTTAAAAAAACGTTGGTCGATGACGTGCGAACAACTCCATGTCTCCGGTTTGCCGAATAACCTTATGGTGTCCCGTACCGTAAGTGGCGGATCAGATTCGTCAGGGCCTTCCGTATCTCTGATGGAAGGCTAACTGAGATGCACTTACTACTTAGTCCGGCCACCTTACCGCACGGGACACCTTACCTTACGAATTCAAAAAAAAAACATTTTTAATCTCGTGCTGATCTGTCAGCTTGGCCGCCCTCTGCTGTTGCTGTCTCTTGGATGCCTGTTTCTGAGAAGCTCGCCGGCCCGGCACCGGAGGAGGTGGTCGTCGTCGTCGTCGCGGTTGTCATCCGTACCTCTTCAATACCAAAATGTTTGGCTCATAAGTTTGTGGGTGTTTCGTCCAATCAGCTTGGCAGTCGGTAGCGTGTGGGTTTCTCTTGATTGGAGTCTGATACTTATGAAGATTTTAATGTCTTTTTCCATCTACTATATGGGATTTGATGAAGTGGGTTTCACCTCCTTGGCCCATTCCAAGGGTTTTTTGGTCATTTCACCATGATTGAATAAAGCGTAATGACATATATGCCCTTGGAATGGGCCAATTAGGTAGGTTGGAACAAAATCGTTCGTGGGTTTGAAGATTGCCCATAATCCCTAATTTTTGGGTTACAAAGCATAGGCATTGTGTGTGATGATCTTGTTGGTGGGATTGTTACAAGCTACCAACTCAATTATCCATTGATTGAGGGCTCGATGTGCGCTGAAATCAGCAGCCACGATGTGCGCTCTGACTGCTTTTGCCCAAAGTGCCCTTGTGCATCGTGGTTGCTGCGTCCGCATCACACGCCCCTGGGCACTACTACCCGATTCCGCTGTTGGAGCGGAGTCGAGCACTATATTGGGGGATGCCAATGCCATCTTGAATGATAATGATGATGCCATCTTGATGCGATAAGATTTGGATGATGATGATGATAAACACTGATGACTCGGTCATGAGGTTAGTACTACTCTGAGTCTCTGATGGTTCTCTTGCAAAGAACGACCAATGCGAAGAAATTCAAAACTACCAAAGTTTTGTAGGGCTCATTGCTGGTGATGCAGGCTTTTTGGCCTGCGGCTTGGATTGATCAATTAGGGGATAAAATGAATCTTAGTGCTGGTCATAGCCTTGCAAGCCTTAAGATTGTCGGTTTATTTTCTTCAGTTCGCGTTCATGATGTAGTAATTGGGTTGGGAATCATGAAACAATGTAGGGTAAATGACACTTCACCCCCTTGTCTGAAGTTTAGCTCAAAATACTTAACCTCTCTATGGTTAAAAAAACTACATTTTGCCCCCTTCAATTCAGTTATGATCAGATAAAAATTGCCAAATGAGGAAATTAAGTAGTTGACTAAAGGGGGTATTATTGTGCTAACATTTCAAAATTTAGGGTGCGATTTTTTGGAACAAAATAAACTCCTGGGTGGTTAAGTGTTTTTGAGCTAAACTTCAAGGGGCCAAATTGTAATTTACCCAACAATGTAGGTAAAGATTTTTCTAACATCGCCCCCTCAAGGTTCGATATCTGGATCCATCCCTGGACATGAACATACCAATGGGCGCTTGTCGAGTGGTACTTCCTCTCTCCCATGTTAGAGATCAAGTCTCTCTGTTTGATTGCCATACCGGAAACCGTGGAGCGAAATTCCCCTCAAGACCATTGTTGTCTTATTTGTGCGTGCGAATAGTAACTGTTGATGTTTCATGTTCATGAGATTATGAAATTTAATAAACATAGCCTTATGGTGCTGTGACTGCCATCTTCGTTCCAATCTTCAGACCTCTTTGAGCCCATGCTCTAGCACCCCGTCCTCTGACGAGAACGATTTTGTTCCAATCTTCTTAAAGCGGTTGGAGCCTTCCCCTCTCTCTCATTGGTCCATTGAGAGGGCTTTTGGTCATTTCACCATGATGAATAGTGTGAAATGACATACATGCCCTTGAAATGGACCAATGAGAGAGAGGGGGATGCTCCAATCTCTGTAAGGAGGTTAGAACAAAATCGTTCACTCCTAACGGTCTGACCGGTCTATGAATATCTTCGGTGTTGTGGTCGCGGAAAAAGATTCGGGTCGTCTTTATTGCGGATCACACGAGATTACAAATTTTCTTTGATCAGGAGATTGTGGGAGAGATCCTCTGGAGGGTCCCTTTGATCCGCGTCTCCACGTGGTATTCGTGCGAGAGCTCTGAAGGGGTTGCCCAGGACAGAGGTCTTTACAGGGTGAGGGTTTTTGAGAGGCTAAGGAGTTTCCGCCGTTGATTTTGTCCCGTCCGTGCTTCGCGCTTTCTCGGCTAGGGAGGCTTTGGGCTTCGTTCCTCGGTCTTCGTGTCTTCCTCGATCCTTGCTCGACCTCGGTGTCCTTGATCGTCGGTTCGCGGCGTCGATCGTGTTTTTGGCGTCAGCTTTGGCTTTAGCTTTCGGCTTTGGCGTAGCTTTGGCGTGGCTCTGGCTTTTGCTTTGCTTTGGCGCTTGCGCTTGAACGTAGACGGGTAGAGACTTGCGATGCTTTAGTTCTTCCGGACTTTGCGTCGTATCGGCTAGAACGTGCGGTGCTTTGCTCGTGACCGTCGTAGTTGCTTGGCTTTGGCACGTGCGTTGCTTTAGCGCGGGCTTTACCGGTGCGTTTGCTTTGGCTTCTTGCGTCGGCTTTGACTTTAGCTTCGACTCGATCTTCTTCTCGAACGACTGGCGTTACCTCTTCAAGGCTTCTTTACTCTTCCGGCTTCCTCGACGGTTGTGACGTCGGTTTTGGCTTTTCGGCGGGGGTAGCACCGATGCTTGTGCGACGGTTGTGGCGTCGACTTTCGTTGATGAAGACGGCGGGTGTAGCACCGATCTTTGTGCGACGGTTGTAGCGTCGGCTTTTGTTGATGAAGACGGCGGGTGTGGCACCGGCTTTAGCACGACGGTTGTAGCGTCGGCTTTTGGTTGACGAAGGCGGCAGGGGTAGCACCGGCTTCAGGCCTTCTTCTCCCGGCTTTCTTCTTCGTGCGAGGAGTCGATGCCTTGATTGAAGACGACGAGTGTTGTCGGCTTCGATCTTCTTCTCCGGCCTTTGCTTATGGCGTCTTCGGAGCTGATGAAGATCGTTGGAGCAATCGGGTGATGACGGCTCCGGGTCTTCTTCTCCACGCTTTCTTCTTCGTGCGAGGAGTCGAAGCTTTGATCTCCGAGTGCAAGGTCTTCACGTTGATGAGGACTTGAAGGGCCAAGGACTCCCGTAGGATATGCTTGCCGTGCCTCGTGAAGCCTTCGGTCTTCGAGCGTTGGAGCTTCTCTTGCGAAGCTCTTTCGTCTTCGGCTTTTGGACCTGGCGACGGTTGTGACGTCGGCTTCTTCTCCGGGCGTGTTTGGCTTGATTGGAGTTGAAGGCTTCTTTTGGAGATGGCGGGTGTAGCACCGATCTCTATGCGACGGTTGTGACGTCGGCTTCTTCTCCGGGCGTGTTTGGCTTGATTGGAGTTGAAGGCTTCTTTTGGAGATGGCGGGTGTAGCACCGATCTCTATGCGACGGTTGTAGCGTCGGCTTTTGTTGATGAAGACGGCAGTGGTAGCACCGATCTCCGTGCGACGGTTGTAGCGTCGGCTTTGTTGGTGGAGACGGCGGGGGTAGCACCGATCTCCGCACGACGGTTGTAGCGTCGGCTTTGTTGATGAAGACGGCGGGGGTAGCACCGATCTCCGCACGACGGTTGTAGCGTCGGCTTTGTTGGTGAGGACGGTGGGGGTAGCACCGATCTCCGCACGATGGTTGTAGCGTCGGCTTTTGTTGACGAAGACGGCAGGGGTAGCACCGGCTTCAGGCCTTCTTCTCCAAGCTTTCTTCTTCGTGCGAGGAGTCGACGCCTTTGTTGAAGACGACGGGTGTTGTCGGCTTCGATCTTCTTCTCCGGCCTTTGCTTATGGCTTCTTCGGAGTTGATGAAGATCGTTGGAGAAGTCGGGATGACGACGACTCCGAGTCTTCTTCTCCAAGCTTTCTTCTTCGTGCGAGGAGTCGAAACTTTGATCTTCGAGTGCAAGGTCTTCACGTTGATGAGGACTTGAAGGGCCAAGGACTCCCGTAGGATATGCTTGCCGTGCCTCGTGAAGCCTTCGGTCTTCAAGCGTTGGAGCTCGTCTTTGCAGAGCCTTTTCCTCTTCAGCTTTCCACCTTTGATGCCTTCCCCCACCCCCTCTATTTATAGGCAAAGGTGGGTGGTTGGGGGAGATATTGCTGAAATCTTTTTGTTTCATCCAATATCTCCCCCCATAACCATCGAGATTTTGTTCCTTGATTCGGGGAAACAAACTCAACCCCCTCCCTTTTAGTTGGGGTGGTTACGGGCTAGATGTGACTCGATCTTTTAAAGATTGAGTTGTTATTCTTGTTGCACTTTTGGATCGGATGGCGACACAACGTCATCTTGTCCGTTGGATCGAGGGATCGTCGCGGATCTACGGCTACGTAGACGTCCACGCCACCTCCCCCCGCATCGAGGCGGTTTTGATTTCTTTTTCCTTTCTTTTCTTTTTCTTTTCTTTTTCTTTTCTTTTCTTTTTCTTTTCTTTTCTTTTTCTTTTATGGCCGGCCCCACCTCTCCTTGATGAGGGGGGCACGGTTTTCAAGAGGGGGGGGGGCCGGTGGGCCCCCCTCTTTGTGTTCGAGTCGCGGGTCCGGTGGGACCCGTTTGCTTCGAGTTGGGCCGCGATGCGCGAATTGGGTTTGCACGCGGGCCGAGTGCGCATGCGGGCCATTTGTGTGCGGGCCCAATTTGCATGCGGGCCGTTGTGTATGGGCCGAGGTTCGCATGTGGGCCATTGTGTGTGGGCCAAGTTGCATGCGGGCCGTTGTGCGTGGGCCAGATTTTCGCATACGGGCCGTTGTGTGTGGGCCGAGTTTCGCATGCGGGCCGTTGTGTGCGGGCCTGGTTTCGCATGCGGGCCGTTGTGTGCGGGCCGTGTTCGCATGCGGGTCGGGTCCAATCTGTAGGCTAATTTCGGTGCCCACAAATGCCCCTTCAAGTTCGAGTGCGCCCGCGGGAAACGCGTAGCGCTTGGACTTGACTTGCGTGTTCGCTCGGAATTTAGGTATTTACAATGACCCTCGCCATTTCGTTTCCCCCATCGTTTTGCTAGCGCGGGGGACGAAGGGCTTTGGCGGTTTGGAGACGAAAATCTCTTCTAGGGTTTTGTTCATCTGTCTTGTTGTCGCGGACTTCCTTTGCTTCGAGGATGGCGCGAATGTTGACGGCGGCCGCTGCGCGGAGTCCCAGGATAGCAAGGCGACGGGAGCGTGAGGACGGCCGCGATGCGTCTCGACGGAAGGTTATTGCCCCTCTTCGGTGCGGGAGCTCAATGGTGGAAGCCGATTGTTGTGGCCGAATGTGATGATGACTATGCGTCTGGCACAGCGCAGGGAGGAGACAGATTCGACGAGGTGCGGCCCCACTTTCTTCGTGTTCTCTTTTTTTCTCTCGTGGTTACATCGGATATGGATGTCCACCGTCTAGATTCATGGGATCACGTCTCTATCCTAATAACCGATTGTGCATATATATAGGGGGTTAAATGGAAAATAGATTTCATTTTTTTTCTTCTTCTTCGTCTTTGCCGTCGGGTCCGCGGGGTCAGCGGCGCAGGCGCGAATGGAGGTGGGCTGCGGCGTGCTTAGGCCGGCGCGGGCGGGCTGGGGTGGTGCGGAGCGCGGGGCGCAGGCCGGCGGGTGGTGGCAAGGTGCCGGACGCAGGCGGGCTGCGGCGCGGGCGGGCTGAGGTGGCCGGCTCAGCAGCAGCGGTGGCGTGCGGTGAGGAGTCCGGGCGGCACAGGCGATCGTGCGCGGGGCGGTGGCCGGTGGTCGGCGCGGCGCAGGGTGCGGCAGGCGGGGCACGTGCGGCTGGCGGTGATGACTGCGAGGCCGGGTTGGAGTGGCGCGCGGGGCGGAGCCCAGGTGCAGTGCCGGGGCAGCGGGTGGCGCAGGCGGCAGCGGCTCGGCGGTGCGGCACGCGGGGCGCAGGCCAGGCGGGCGGTGCGGCGCGGGCCGGGGTGCAGCGGCCGGGCGCGGGGCTGCGGTGGCCGGCACGGCGCGTGGGACAGGGTGCAGTGACCCGGCGCGGGGCGCGGGGGCCAGCGGAGCAGCAACGGCGCGGAGGCGGCTGGCGCGGGGCGCGGAGCGGCGGGCGTGGAGCGGTCAGGCCGGCGCGGGTGGCGGCTGCGGGGCGCACCGGCGAGCGGGGCGCGGAGGCCGGCGTGCACCGGCTCCGTTTCGGGCCTTCAATGGAGAGAGAGGGGAGAGGTGGTGGCTCCCCTCCGGTTCTACCCCTTTCTTTTTTTTTTTTTTTTTTTTTTTTTAACAGGAGAGGGGGGCTGCGGCTTTTTTGCTGCGGCCCCCTCTCGGTTTCCCTTATTGCAAAAGGGGCTGTAGGTGTCTGGCGTGGGTAGACGGCTGGTCACGCGGTGGAGGGCTCGGCCGGGGGCTGCGGGGTGCGGCCGGTGCGCGGGTCGGAGGCGGGGCGCGGCCGGGGGCTGCAGTGTGCGGCCGGCGCGCGAGCCGGAGACGGGGCACAGCCGGGGGCTGCGGTGTGTGGCCCGCGGTCGACGGGCTCCAGTCGCACGGGTTGAAGACCACAACCCTGTTTGGGGGCTGTGGGTTTTTTTAAGAGGGAAGGGGCAGTGGCTCTTTTTGCTGCGGCCCCTATGTAATTTTCCTTTTGTCATTAAGGACGGTGACCCCTGGGTTTTGTTAACCGATAGCAGTAGCAGCAGAGTGGCCCAGCGGCGGTTCGGGTGGGCTCAGAGACCGGCAGCGGTGTTCGGCTGCTGGCATCCGGTGCGCGAAGGCCGGCCGGAGGTCATGCGGTCGAGGCCTGGTAAGACGCGGGGGCCGGTGGCGGTGTCGACGCCGGCTGCAACGCAGGCGGGCTCGGGGTCGAGGCTTCAGCCTCCCTGGAGGCCGCGGATCTTGGTCGCGCGGTCAAAGGTCCAGAGGCTATGGTAGTTGACTTGGGGCGCGGAGGCGGCGCGCGTGAAACAGCACAGGAGGCACAACTGCAGCGAGGGCGAGGTGCGATTGCGGTGTCGGCAACAGCAGTGGCTGGTCGTGGCCAAGCTTGGCACGAGTGGCACGACAACGACGGTGGCCGGCGTGCGGCCAGGGGCTGCGGTGTGCGGCCGGCGCGCGAGCCGGAGACGGGGCGCGGCCGGGGGCTGCAGGGTGCGGCCGGCGCGCGGGCTGGTGGCGCGGGAGGGCGCAGGCCGGAGGCGGGCTCGGCCGGGTTTTAGCAGGAGAGAGGGGGTGCTGCGGCTTTTTGTTGTGGCCCCCCTCTCAGTTTACCTTTTCGCAAACAGGGACTTTCTCTTTTTTTTTTTTTTTTTTTTTTTTTTTTTTTTTTTTTTTTTTTTGCAGAGAAGGGGGTGCTGGCCTTTTTGAGGAAATTGTGGTTGTGGCCCGCCGTTTCCACGTGTTTACAAGGCTGTGGCCCTATTTCTTCTTCTTCTTCTTCTTCTTTCTTTTTTTTTTTTTTTTTTGGTCTTGACTGATGATCCCCTCTGGACTTGGCTCGCTTTTTCTTCTCGATCTTTGGACCCCCTTTTTTTTTTTAATTGTCTTGACTTTTCTTCCCAGATTTTGACTGCCTTTTTCTCTTCGGATTTAACCCTCTTTTTTTTTTTTTTTTTGACTTCTGGACTTGATCTGTCTTTTCTTCTGGAACTGATTGTGCATCTTGATTTGACTTGGACTTTTTGTTTCCTTGCAGGACTTGTCCCTTCGAGTGCTTTCTAAAGGCCGGCTGGATCATTGAGGAGGCCTATCGCGGGAGCAGAGCGACTAGCGAGGTTGCACCTGGGCTGGCTGAGTGAGGTGGACTGGATCTTCCTCTAGACGACCATGGGTCGCTGGAGGCCTATGGAGAGAGCTTTCCTGGTGGTGACATCAGCTTGAAGGACGTTGAGACGGGCGTTCTGGAGTTCGACGAGAAGCAAGACAAAGCCACTAGCGTTGACAAGGAGCAGCCTGCTTTGGTCGTCTTTTGCATGCCGATCTTGACCTTGGTGACTGCTCCAACAATCCTTTTGGCTTCGTGGAGGTCACGAAGGATACAGTCCTTGGCTCAGGGCCCCTTTTTTTTTTTTTGCCTTGACTTGATTTGTTTGTGTATGTATGCGTGACTGATTCGTGCTTTTCTTCATTTCTTTCTTCAGGGCCGGCCGTTAAGAGAGCTTTTCGTCGTCTGGATGGATCGTCGATGCGGTCTCCCGCGGGAGTACGCATCTTTATTTCCCTTTTGCGCAAGTCTTCTGCCGCCGTTACGAGAGCTTTCCGACTTCTGGATGGATCGTCGATGCGGTCTCCCACGGGAGTACGCATCTTCGTTTCCCTTTGCGCAAGTCTTCTGTCGCCGTTCTTTGAAGCAGGAAGCGTGTGTCGAAAGTTGGATGAGCTCATTCTCACCGATGAGGGATCTTCACGGCAAATCGTTCGACCGAGTCCGGAGTTTCCATTCAGGAGTCAGCTCCCACGGATGTTTTGGCCGCAGCTTCTTTGTCAGTTCTTGTGGCGTCTTTGACAGCCGACACGGGGATGGTCCAGGAGGCGGCTCCCGTGTGTGGGTCTTCAGGACAGGATTGCGCCTTGTCTCCGTGCTTAAATGCTTGCCAGCGAAAGTGTAGATCGCAGAGCCTTCTTTCTAAGCTTCTTTTGAAAAAGTTGTGCTGGAAGTTTATCCAGGCGACGCTCGCACCCCTCCAGGAGGAGGGTCTTGACGCTTTTGAGTAGCTGGTGGGTTTTCTGGTGGATGGCTCCTTGTTTGAGGAGCATATGTGCACCCTTTTGGCGGATAGCTAGGCTCAATGCTTGCAATGGGCTTCACTAGAGGAGGACACTTCATTGGCGTTGGCAAAGGCCGAGGAAGAGGGATGTCGACTGGAGGGGCTTCACACGTTTGATACTGCAGACTTGGTTCGGGTGCAGAAGAAGGTGGAGATTACTCGCACGTCGCTTCAGAAGTTGAAGTCCCTCCTTGCGAAGCAGCGTGCAAAGCTGGCGACGCGTTGAGCTGGCAGGGCGATCGAGAAGGCTTCCGGAGCGAACCTTGTGAAGCAACGTGCAGAACTGGCGACGCGTCGGAAGCTGACGGTTTCTCTACCCCTGGAGTTGCAGCGCGTGTAAGCTGCGGGAGCTGGTGGCTTGACGGAGGCTGACGGCTTCTCGATCCCCCGGAGTGGGACTTGCGTCTTTTCTGGGCTCATTTTCTGGAATGGTGGTTTACTTTTTTTTGTTTGGACTGAACCTTTACAGGCTGCCTACGTACCCTACTGAGAGGGATCAAGTCACACGTAGTTCCTTTATTACTTTTTTTTTTTTTTTTTTTTTTGGGGCAAGGGGGGTAACCTTGCGCTAGGCAAAGTACCTTTTGAGGGACTTGCCGCTGGTAGGCAGAGTCGCCGCTGGTTCACAGTTGTCATCCGCCTTCTTCGCTTCAATGTAGTTAGAAGTGAAGATCCTTTTGACTGGAGTTTTGATGATTGCTGGAGTTTGACTGGATCCGGTGTCTCGGCGATTTGGAAGAATTTGTTCGCCAATTTTGCGGAGGCGTGCTTGAGTCTTTGTCAGGCGATGTGGTATTGCAGCTGAGGGTAGTGAACTCATATGCACTGTGCTTTCTTTGTTGCGGCTGGATTTGAACATCAATTCGGTGGAGTTTTGCCCCCGAGTGTTTCCTGGCTTGATTGCGAGTTGCTCGGAGCTGGTGTACTCGGAAGACTCGGTTGAGCTCGAGACATGCAACAGACCATGTAACGGTAGTGCCATCTCTTGCAAAGTGATGAAGTTGGCCTTGGAGAATTGTGATGATAGTTCCTTTGCTGGAATGGAAGGCGATCGTCCTGGCTTGCGAAGCCATTGAGGCGCGAGCCACAGGGCTGTCGCATCTAGAGCAGGCAACGGAACGTGTGGCGTTGAGCTTGATTTGGAGTTGATGTGAATTTTCCGTTTTGAAGCCGATGCTTCTTTATCTTTGTGCACTGTCTGGCCGGAGGATATCACTGGTTTTGCAAGTGGAGAGGTTTTGTCCCTCGCAGCTGCTTTGACTTTCCGGGCTCGTAGAGCTTTTGCTGGAGGAACTTCTGCAACGGGGTCTTTGACCTGGTGGAATTCGATGTCAGCAAGGTGTGCTTCGTCCTTATTGAATGGCTTGTCGTTGGCAGCAATGCTTCTCTCCATGCTTTCGATATTGGTGCTGCCTTCTTTATCGTCTTCCTGGAGCACTTGGTGAACTTCCATCATGCAGCAGGAAAGTTTGAAGTTTTGATCAGCTTCGAGGAAGCGATTGGGAAAGAACTCCTGGAGTGTCACCAGCTCTGGGTATGTTTGCTGGAGAAGATTTTCCGGACTTGCTGGAGGTACTTTGGATGTCTTTCGTTCTGGAGCTTCACTCTTTTCCTTGAAGGTCTTTCTTTCGGGGAGTTTTCTTGTCGTCCGATCTTGCTCGTGGTTGGCCAGACATGCTATCCTGTAGCTTGACTGTCGTGGCCTTCTCCTTCGAGGCGTCATAGCCCATGCGTTTTTATCAAGAAGATCTTTCTCGCCAGGGTGAAGAATTGGTGTTGTAATCAAAGGCTCTTCTTTGATCTGAAGGACTTGCTCTTCTATAGGCTTTACCGATTCATCTTCTGATCCCCAGCCGGTTGGCTTGACTTCTTTTATTGGGATTGAAGGAAGCTTGGAGTAAAAGACATAGAAGTCGAACTTACCTGATGGCTGGCCTAGCAGGCTGACTTCAGGGTCTCTTTGCTCGTTTCTTGCTTTGAGCACATGCTGGGATGTAGCTTTGTTTGGAAGAGGGAGTGTTTGCGCGAGAGGCGGTTGCCCCCAAAGCAGTGAGGATTTGGCCCTGGGCACTGCAGGAGCATACCGTTGTCGTCTTCTTGGAGCTGGTTTCGCCATTGATCTTTGACAGACGATGCGCAGCCTTGCTGAAGTGCGTTGTGGAGCAATCAGTGCTGGCGGGAAGGAATCGAAGGTGATTGACGTCATATTTGACTCGACGATATCACCAGAGTCGATCTCGATCATCCCTTGCTTGGCGAGTGCCATGATCTTATCTTTAAAGACAAAGCACTTCTCGATGGGATGGCTGACCATCCGGTGGTACTTGCAGAAGAGCGGATCGTTGACTCGATGTGCTTGTTCCGGCCTTTTTGGTGGCGGAAGCTCGATCATCTTTTCTTGCATCAACTGATCAAACATGGAGGAAACTTCCGAGTCTGGGAAGGGATACTCCTTAGCTTCAAGCTCCTCGAGGGTCATCCTTGGTGGCCGTTGAGGCTGAGGAGGTGGTATGGCGGCTCCTTTGCCTTTGTCCAGCTTGCCACCGATCTTGAGTGGTTTGGAAGTCGAAGCGAGGTCGGTGACATTAACTTGCTTTGATGCCGCCGGTTCGTCCTCCTCTTCCACCTTCTGGAAGGCTATGGCCTTTGAGTCCCCGCGATTTGCTAAGCTGAGCTCCATGTCGTGGGCTCGAGTCGCCAGTTCTTCGAAGGACCGAGGCTTGATCCCTTTGAGGATGTAGAGCAAGCCCCAGTGCATGCCTTGGGTGCACAACTCAATAGCCGAGTCTTCAGACAAGCGATCTCGCGAGTTTAGCGCAAGGTTTCTCCAACGATCAATGTAGTCGATCACCGGCTCATCCTTCCTTTGCTTGGTAGCAGTAAGCTCGGTCATGCTGACGATGCGTCGAGTACTGTAGAAGCGGTTGAGGAACTCCCTCTCCATTTGATCCCAGCTGTCAATGGATCCTGGAGGAAGATCAACATACCAGTCAAAAGCATTACCTTTGAGGGTGCGAACGAACTGCTTCACCATCGCGTCGTCGTATGTGCCGGCGTTGTTGCAAGTTTCGACGAAGTGGGCAATGTGTTGCCTTGGATTTCTCTTCCCGTCGAAGTGCTGGAACTTTGGTGGCTGGAACCCGGTAGGGAAGCGCAGCTGTTGGATCCTTGTGGTGTAAGGCTTTGAATATGCCACCGTAATCGGAGGTAGGCTACTGCCGTGGGAACGCATCATGTCTGCCACCAGTGCTTGTATCTGCTGGGCATTCATCGTCGCTGCCATCGAAGGTTGCGCGGCCGCCGAGGCTGGCACGGGAGCCGAGGGAAGTGCAGGAGTAGTTGCTAGTATTGTCGGGCCAACTTCTGCAAGAGCAGGAGTTGGAGACGGGGCTGGAGCAGCTACTGGAGAAGCAGGAGGTTGACCGAATGTTGCGACATCCCTGGCACTCAGCCTTTGAAGCAAGGTGTTGATGTAACGATCTTTCTCTTCCATTAGTCGGGTGAGCTGAGCCATGTGTTCACCCATTTGCATGACTTGGAGCTGGAGAGCGGACGGAGGATGATGTCGCAGGACGTCTCGATGTTGCATGCCCGCACCCTCGCCATCGTCGTCGGACACGTAGTTACGCTGACTTGCTTCTGCTTGATGACGGATGTTTGCCCCCGGCAAGGGAGGTGCAAAGTCCGCTGGAGAACCCGAACGGGTTCGGGGTTGGGGCTGGTCCTCCCCAAACTTCTGGACAGATGTTCCAGGATTGAGGCTTGTTTCTTCATGCACCAAGGCCTCATTGGTGATTTGGCGAGCACCTTCAGCAGCAGTTTCTGGCGTGAAGAAGTCCGCAAGAGTTTGAGTACGCCGAGTGTAAACGCGTACTACCGGGGGAATGTCATCCACCGGGTTTTCTGGATCGCCGTGTTGGAGTAGTGGAGACTCGGCGATAGGTGAGAGGCTTGTTGGAGCAAACGTATCATCGTTCGTTCCGGCCATTGCGAACTTGAAGCAACTCCTTCAAACGTACGGATGAAAGGAGAGGATGGTCCCACCGGGCGTGCCAGAAATCTGTGGTCGCGGAAAAAAGATTCGGGTCGTCTTTATTGCGGATCACACGAGATTACAAATTTTCTTTGATCAGGAGATTGTGGGAGAGATCCTCTGGAGGGTCCCTTTGATCCGCGTCTCCACGTGGTATTCGTGTGAGAGCTCTGAAGGGGTTGCCCAGGACAGAGGTCTTTACAGGGTGAGGGTTTTTGAGAGGCTAAGGAGTTCCGCCGTTGATCTTGTCCCGTCCGTGCTTCGCGCTTTCTCGGCTAGGGAGGCTTTGGGCTTCGTTCCTCGGTCTTCGTGTCTTCCTCGATCCTTGCTCGACCTCGGCGTCCTTGATCGTCGGTTCGCGGCGTCGATCGTGTTTTTGGCGTCAGCTTTGGCTTTAGCTTTCGGATTTGGCGTAGCTTTGGCGTGGCTCTGGCTTTTGCTTTGCTTTGGCGCTTGCGCTTGAACGTAGACGGGTAGAGACTTGCGATGCTTTAGTTCTTCCGGACTTCGCGTCGTATCGGCTAGAACGTGCGGTGCTTTGCTCGTGACCGTCGTAGTTGCTTGGCTTTGGCACGTGCGTTGCTTTAGCGCGGGCTTTACCGGTGCGTTTGCTTTGGCTTCTTGCGTCGGCTTTGACTTTAGCTTCGACTCGATCTTCTTCTCGAACGACTGGCGTTACCTCTTCAAGGCTTCTTTACTCTTCCGGCTTCCTCGACGGTTGTGGCGTCGGTTTTGGCTTTTCGGCGGGGGTAGCACCGATGCTTGTGCGACGGTTGTGGCGTCGACTTTCGTTGATGAAGACGGCGGGTGTGGCACCGGCTTTAGCACGACGGTTGTAGCGTCGGCTTTTGGTTGACGAAGGCGGCAGGGGTAGCATCGGCTTCAGGCCTTCTTCTCCCGGCTTTCTTCTTCGTGCGAGGAGTCGATGCTTTGATTGAAGACGACGAGTGTTGTCGGCTTCGATCTTCTTCTCCGGCCTTTGCTTATGGCTTCTTCGGAGCTGATGAAGATCGTTGGAGCAATCGGGTGATGACGGCTCCGGGTCTTCTTCTCCACGCTTTCTTCTTCGTGCGAGGAGTCGAAGCTTTGATCTCCGAGTGCAAGGTCTTCACGTTGATGAGGACTTGAAGGGCCAAGGACTCCCGTAGGATATGCTTGCCGTGCCTCGTGAAGCCTTCGGTCTTCGAGCGTTGGAGCTTCTCTTGCGAAGCTCTTTCGTCTTCGGCTTTCCGACGCTTCATGCCTTCCCCGACCCCCTCTATTTATAGGCAAAGGTGGGTGGTTGGGGGAGATATTGCTGAAATCTTTTTGTTTCATCCAATATCTCCCCCCATAACCATGGAGATTTTGTTCCTTGATTCGGGGAAACAAACTCAACCCCCTCCCTTTTAGTTGGGGCGGTTACGGGCTAGATGTGACTCGATCTTTTAAAGATTGAGTTGTTATTCTTGTTGCACTTTTGGATCGGATGGCGACACAACGTCATCTTGTCCGTTGGATCGAGGGATCGTCGCGGATCTACGGCTACGTAGACGTCCACGCCACCTCCCCCCGCATCGAGGCGGTTTTGATTTCTTTTTCCTTTCTTTTCTTTTTCTTTTCTTTTTCTTTTCTTTTTCTTTTCTTTTTCTTTTAGGGCCAGCCCTACCTCTCCATGAAGAGGGGGGCACGGTTTTCTAGAAGGGCCGGCCCCACCTCTCCATGAAGAGGGGGGCACGGTTTTCTAGAAGGGGGGGGGCCGGTGGGCCCCCCTCTTTGTGTTCGAGTCGCGGGTCCGGTGGGACCCGTTTGCTTCGAGTTGGGCCATGGTGCGCGGGTTGAGCTTGCACGCGGGCCGAGTTTCGTATGCGGGCCGTTGTGTGCGGGCCCAAGTTTCGCATGCGGGCCGTTGTGTGCGGGCCCAGTTTCGCATGCGGGCCGTTGTGTGCGGGCCCAATTTCGCATGCGGGCCGTTGTGTGCGGGCCCATTTTTTTTGTAAAAATCGGGTTTGACCCGAAGGCCGTCGGGTGCGGGCTTATTTTTTTGTGTAAAAATCGGGTTCGACCCGTGGGCTAATTTCGATGCCCACAAGTGCCCCCTCAAGTTCGAGCGCGCCCGCGGGAAACGTGTAGCGGTTGGACTTGAGTCGCGTATTCGTGTGGGATTAGGTCTTTAAAAGGACCCCTGTCTTTCGTTTCTCTTCATTATCGGCGATTCCCGGCGGCTTGGAGTTGAGAGCTCTGCTAGGGTTTCTTGCTTCGCAACGATGCCGCGGAGGATGAAGATGGTGACGCCATGGGGTTCTTGGAGGAGGGAAGATCGTCGGCCCGTGGACGGCGGAGGGTCGCAAGCAAGGCGCGTCTTCTTCCTCCTCCTCCTTCTTCTTCTTCTTCTTCTTCTTCTTCTTTTTTTTTTTTTTTTTTTCGCATGGTGGGCGTGGGCCGGTGCGGTGGCCGGAGGGTGCGAGGCGCGGCCGGGGGCTGCTGTGGTGGCCGGCGCGCGGGAGGGATGGAGGCCGGGGCTGCGTGCGTGCGACGGGCGCGGCCGGGGGCTGCTATGGCGGCCGGCGCGTAGGATGGAGACGGGCTCGGAGCGCGGGGCCGGGTTCGCAGGGCGCGGCGGGCGCAGCCAAGGCCGCGGGCCGGTGCGGCAGGGCGCGGGGGCCGGAGCGGCACGCTGCGGGGGCCGGCGGCGCGGGCGCAGGGCGATGGGGCCGGCGGCGCGGGCGCAGGGCGCTGGAGCCGGAGCCGGGCGCGAGCGGGCAGGTGCAGCGGCGGGTTGTGCGGGCGGCGCGGGGGCCGGGCGCAGCAGCGGGCTGTGCGGGCGGCGCGGGGGCCGGAGGCGGCCGGGGCTGCGGGCGCAGCGCGCGAGCGGCGCGAGGGCGCGGAGGAGGCCGGGGCTGCGGGCTCAGTACGCGGGCGGCGCAGGCAGCGGGCGCGGGGGCCGGCTTTGGCACGTGCGTTGCTTTAGCGCGGGCTTTACCGGTGCGTTTGCTTTGGCTTCTTGCGTCAGCTTTGACTTTAGCGTCGACTCGATCTTCTTCTCGAACGACTGGCGTTACCTCTTCAAGGCTTCTTTACTCTTTCGGCTTCCTCGACGGTTGTGGCGTCGGTTTTAGCTTTTCGGCGGGGGTAGCACCGATGCTTGTGCGACGGTTGTGGCGTCGACTTTCGTTGATGAAGACGGCGGGTGTAGCACCGATCTTTGTGCGACGGTTGTAGCGTCGGCTTTTGTTGATGAAGACGGCGGGTGTGGCACCGGCTTTAGCACGACGGTTGTAGCGTCGGCTTTTGGTTGACGAAGGCGGCAGGGGTAGCACCGGCTTCAGGCCTTCTTCTCCCGGCTTTCTTCTTCGTGCGAGGAGTCGATGCCTTGATTGAAGACGACGAGTGTTGTCGGCTTCGATCTTCTTCTCCGGCCTTTGCTTATGGCGTCTTCGGAGCTGATGAAGATCGTTGGAGCAATCGGGTGATGACGGCTCCGGGTCTTCTTCTCCACGCTTTCTTCTTCGTGCGAGGAGTCGAAGCTTTGATCTCCGAGTGCAAGGTCTTCACGTTGATGAGGACTTGAAGGGCCAAGGACTCCCGTAGGATATGCTTGCCGTGCCTCGTGAAGCCTTCGGTCTTCGAGCGTTGGAGCTTCTCTTGCAAAGCTCTTTCGTCTTCGGCTTTTGGACCTGGCGACGGTTGTGACGTCGGCTTCTTCTCCGGGCATGTTTGGCTTGATTGGAGTTGAAGGCTTCTTTTGGAGATGGCGGGTGTAGCACCGATCTCTATGCGACGGTTGTGACGTCGGCTTCTTCTCCGGGCGTGTTTGGCTTGATTGGAGTTGAAGGCTTCTTTTGGAGATGGCGGGTGTAGCACCGATCTCTATGCGACAGTTGTAGCATCGGCTTTTGTTGATGAAGACGGCAGTGGTAGCACCGATCTCCGTGCGACGGTTGTAGCGTCGGCTTTGTTGGTGGAGACGGCGGGGGTAGCACCGATCTCCGCACGACGGTTGTAGCGTCGGCTTTGTTGATGAAGACGGCGGGGGTAGCACCGATCTCCGCACGACGGTTATAGCGTCGGCTTTGTTGGTGAGGACGGTGGGGGTAGCACCGATCTCCGCACGACGGTTGTAGCGTCGGCTTTTGTTGACGAAGACGGCAGGGGTAGCACCGGCTTCAGGCCTTCTTCTCCAAGCTTTCTTCTTCGTGCGAGGAGTCGACGCCTTTGTTGAAGACGACGGGTGTTGTCGGCTTCGATCTTCTTCTCCGGCCTTTGCTTATGGCTTCTTCGGAGTTGATGAAGATCGTTGGAGAAGTCGGGATGACGACGACTCCGGGTCTTTTTCTCCAAGCTTTCTTCTTCGTGCGAGGAGTCGAAGCTTTGATCTTCGAGTGCAAGGTCTTCACGTTGATGAGGACTTGAAGGGCCAAGGACTCCCGTAGGATATGCTTGCCGTGCCTCGTGAAGCCTTCGGTCTTCAAGCGTTGGAGCTCGTCTTTGCAGAGCCTTTTCCTCTTCAGCTTTCCACCTTTGATGCCTTCCCCCACCCCCTCTATTTATAGGCAAAGGTGGGTGGTTGGGGGAGATATTGCTGAAATCTTTTTGTTTCATCCAATATCTCCCCCCATAACCATCGAGATTTTGTTCCTTGATTCGGGGAAACAAACTCAACCCCCTCCCTTTTAGTTGGGGTGGTTACGGGCTAGATGTGACTCGATCTTTTAAAGATTGAGTTGTTATTCTTGTTGCACTTTTGGATCGGATGGCGACACAACGTCATCTTGTCCGTTGGATCGAGGGATCGTCGCGGATCTACGGCTACGTAGACGTCCACGCCACCTCCCCCCGCATCGAGGCGGTTTTGATTTCTTTTTCCTTTCTTTTCTTTTTCTTTTCTTTTTCTTTTCTTTTCTTTTTCTTTTTCTTTTCTTTTCTTTTTCTTTTATGGCCGGCCCCACCTCTCCTTGATGAGGGGGGCACGGTTTTCAAGAGGGGGGGGCCGGTGGGCCCCCCTCTTTGTGTTCGAGTCGCGGGTCCGGTGGGACCCGTTTGCTTCGAGTTGGGCCGCGATGCGCGAATTGGGTTTGCACGCGGGCCGAGTGCGCATGCGGGCCATTTGTGTGCGGGCCCAATTTGCATGCGGGCCGTTGTGTATGGGCCGAGGTTCGCATGTGGGCCGTTGTGTGTGGGCCAAGTTGCATGCGGGCCGTTGTGCGTGGGCCAGATTTTCGCATACGGGCCGTTGTGTGTGGGCCGAGTTTCGCATGCGGGCCGTTGTGTGCGGGCCGTGTTCGCATGCGGGTCGGGTCCAATCTGTAGGCTAATTTCGGTGCCCACAGGTGTAAATGCTATTTGGTACAATAGTTTTTCAATTTTTTTTTTTTTCCGACCCTGATGCGGAACTCCATCACAACTGTCCCTTGCACCCAACCTGACTTGTGAGTCGCACACAGCCCCCCACTGGCAGGCAGAGGGACGATTGCGATCGGGTGACGTCACACAAAAAAGTTGTCCAACCAAATCTCTCCCGAGTCCCGACTCGCCCTATCGACAAAGGGCAGCCCACGCCCAAGTAACCGGGCATCGCACTTATTGTATGAATCTTAGCAAACACTCTATTCTCATTTGTCCCAACCGTAGCTGCCATGGGCTCGGCTTATAGTCCCGACTAGAGGTGGCAATGGGTCGGGTCGGGTCGGGTTCGGGTCGGGTTGAGACATAGGTATAAGGGCAAAACATCCAACCCAAACCCAACCCGTTTAATAAACGGGTAAAAAACTTAAACCCGAACCCGACCCGCCTAATAACGTGTTGACCCGACCCGTTTAACCCGTTTACTAAACAGGTCGGGTCGTGTCGGGTCGGGTTGGGTCAAGAGAACCTATGTAAACCTGTCGGGTTGGGTCAAGACGGGTGGGATTGGGCCGGGTTGGATCGGGTTGGGTCAACAAAACCTATGTAAACCTGTTGGGTTTGGTCAAGACAGGTGGGATTGGGCCGGGTTGGTTCAAGTTGGGTCAGGTCGGTTCGGGTTGGCTCGGGTCGGGTCTGGTCGGATTGACACGACCCATTTGGTAAACGGGTCAAGTCGGGTCAATCGGGTTGTAAGGACAAACCCGAACCCGACCCATTAAATAAACGTGTCAATCGGGTCGACCCGTTTATGACCCGAACCCGTTTAGAGCAAACCCAAACCCGCTAACTTCGGGTCGGGTTGGCGGGTCGGGTCAAGGATTGCCACCCCTAATCCCGACCTCCCGATTGAACTGGGGTAAAAGTGTGAACCGGCTGGTTATATGATAAAACCATTTTCAAAAATAAAAAAAACAGTCAGATTATGGCCACCTAGGCTTCCAACATGTGAACTATGGATGAAAGACTCTTACTATTGATCCTATGATTTGTCTGGTTCAACCGGCTGAGCCGTCAGTTTGAACTGATCTAGATCGGCCCGGGAACCTTTTCGGTTCGATGTCCAGTTCAGTTTCGAAAACATTTCTGTAGAGAGGGTTGAGAAGCCCCACGTATATGGGAAATTTTATTCATACCCCATAAATATGTAATTAGCCCCCATTTCCAACAAACTTGAACACATCCCATTTTTTTTTCATACCCCATTCCTATCCCAAAAATACCCTTTCCCCTTACACCCCACCTTCAATACACCCCAGTTAAATGGCCCGTCCCAACTTGATTATACCTCAATCAAACACATACCCTCTTAAATATACCCCAATTATATGCACTCTTGAATACACCTCACTCTTAAATAAACCCCATGCAGTTGGCTGGTACTTGAAGGCACAAGTAAAGCTGCAACTTGGGCGGGCCAATCTGAACCCAACCCGAGTCCAACCAAACCCAGCCCAAATTTTGGCGGGCTAATCCGAGCCCAACCCGAATTATTTCTCCTCGACCCGACAGGACCCGACACGAAGTTAGCGGGTATGCGTCAAGGCTAAACGGGTTCGGGTCGTAAACGGGTCAACACGATAAACCCGTTTAATAAACGGGTCGTGTCCGGGTTTAGAGTCTGGACACGGTAGACCCGAGAAGACCCGTTTAGTATTCAACGGGTCGTGTCGGGTCGGGTCTACCAGCAATCCGATACTATAATATATAATACCAGTGAGTCTTTCGGGTCAGGTCGGGTCGAGTCGGATTGGGTCGGATCGGGTCAACTTAATAGATCCGGATGGTAAACGGGTCTTACCGGGTCTTATCGTGTTTACCCGTTTATTAGCGAGTTGGGTACGGGTTTAGGATCTAGACACGATTAGTTAAACAGGTCGGGTCCGGGTCTAGGGGTTTTGGACACGACACGAACCCGACACAACCCGACCCATTGCCACCCCTAGCTGCAACTTGGGCGGGCCAATCCGAACCCAACCCGACTTTGGGCGGGTTAACCCGAACCCACCTTGCACAACCCGGCCAACCCGACGGGTTGGGCTTGGGCTAAGTTTAAACAAACCTTGGGTTGGGTCGGGGATACAAAAGACGCTGAGTAGGGGCTTTGGGTTTTGGGGTAAAAAAAAAAAAAAAAAAGGTATTGTTGGTACTAAAGGATTGTTGAGTAAGTTATTGAGAAACGATAGCGATATGGGGGCTAATAACAGATTTTCACGTATATATACCGAACAGAACAGACAGCACCCAACCAAGATTCAGCCGCAAGATAGATAGAAGCTTCTCTGAATGGCATTCATGTCACCATCTTGAATAAGCGCCTCCATGTGATCAAAGTCTTCAGAGAGAGAGAGAGAATGTGATCAAAGTCTTCACAGAGAGAGAGAGAGAGAGAGAGAGAGAGAGAGAGAGAGGGGTTTAAGTATTTCCTTGAGGTTCACATTGTATCGATAGCCAGACCAAAGCTATGATCTGTGGGACTGGAGGTTTCCGGCGTGTCGACAAGGACCCATTGGCGCGGTGGACGCCGAAGGGGCACGGCGAGAAGAGGCGCGGTGGCCGCAGCAAGAACCCCTATTCGACGCTGGGGCTCGACAAGTTCTCGGCGGTGCGGGCCGAGCTCGAGGCGATGAGGGAGAGGATCGTGGCGAAGGCCGGTTCCCGGGGTGTCTCCATGGTGGTGCACTTCATGTACTCCAACTCGCACGACTGGATCCCGATCGTCGGTAGGCTCCATGATCCACAGCAACGAAACGCGGAGCCGCCTAACACCAATAACCGGCGGCCGCCACCGACACCAAAGTCCGGTGCGGTCGTGCAAGCGGCGAGGGGAGCGGAGACTGCACCGGAGCAGAAGAGCCTCTCTTGGTGGGTTGAGGGCTGGAGGTGGAGGCATAGGTACTATTGGCCATTGGTGATGGTTGTGATATTGTTGAGCTTGGTGATGTTTGGGAGGATGGTTGCAGTATGCTGCACCTCTATATGGTGGTACCTGGTGCCCATCTTAGAACCTAATCTGGTGGCTGCACCCCCTTCGCAGGCCAAGAGGGTGGGTGGTGTGCCGGGATCGGCTTCACCAAGATCCGAACCCGGCCATGTGATTGGAAAAAGAGGGTGATTGCATCTTGTTCTCCACTTCCCTTGTTTCTTTTTATGAAAAATTATAAATCATCTCCGTTGATGACGGATTTGATTGGGGGCCAAACTCTCAAGCTCATCATCTATCTATATTTTATTTTTTTTAAGGGGTTTTTTTTTTTTTTTTTGAGATCGGCGGGTGTCCCGAAACCTTTCGGGCAATGGCCCACTTCAGGCTCGGACTAATCCCTCCGGGAGTGAAGCCCGACCCACTCGGCAATTCCCACTTCACTCCTAGGTAAATCGAGGGGAGAAAGAGTTGAACCCACAACCTCATCACCAAAGCATCAGTTGCTTTGCCAACTCTCCTATCCCCTGGTGGGGGGGGGGGGGGGGGGGGGGGGGGGGGTATTTTATAACAGAAACAAGGATGAAAATGGATTCACCTGCTGTCTTCATATCTATTTCCATTGTTCTTTCCATTTCAGTTGGTGGTAATGAATCGACTATATTTTCTCACCCGGTCTATTTCATTTCCTCTCAAATTTGGATGAAAACCTCGTTTTCGTAAGTCGGTTGGAAATGAACTGATAACTTAATTTTCCTCCTCCCAAAAAAAAACCAGTGGAAATGACTAGATAAAACTAGGGGTGTGCAGGATCCAAACCAAACCGACCAAACCGACCGAACCAAACCAAACCGACCGAATTTGATCGGTTTCGACACACTCAACGGATCGGATTGGATCGGGATTTCTCAAAACCGATATGATTGGATCGGTTATCGGATTTATCAATTTAAAACCGACCTAAATCGAACCGAACCGAACCGGACTCCGGTTATATTTTACAAATTTAGTGGTACTGTGGTAACTGTGGTATCCACTACTCAGGACCACTGGTCCACTATATAGTATATAATATATATCACGTGGTTGAGTGATTCACGTGATGGGCCTGCACTTAGAGTCTTAGAGAGTCAGGACTCAGAGGCTTAAAAAACGAAAAACCCTAGACTCCTACTCTCCGAGTCTCCTAGAGGCTGTGGCGCCGTGGCGGCTGTTGCTAGACGAGTCGGTGGCGTCGCGGCGACGCGTCTTGGGCCCTCGGCAATCGGCATCTCCTCGACGAGTCGACGGCTACGGCATCTGAGCATCTCGGGCCCTTGGCAATCGGCATCTGAGCATCTCGGGCCCTCGGCAATCGCCAATCGGTATCTCCTCGACGAGTCGACGGCGACGCGGCGTGATTTCTCTGATCTGTGATCTCTCGCAAGTGCTGCTCTTCGTGTGGGTAGGCGTCTTCGTGAAAACCCTAGCGGTCGCCAATTCCGATTGTGAGTTTTGTGACTCCTCTGATCTCTCTCTCTCTCTCTCTCTCTCTCTCTCTCTCTCTCTCTCTCTCTCTCTCTCTCTCTCTCTCTCTCTCTCTCTCTCCCTCTCTCCGGTTGGAAACTGGAAAGCAAATGGGCCAAAGCCCAAACCGACCATCCAATCCAATCCAAACCGACTTTAATTGGATTGGATTGGATTGGATTCCAATCTCAATCGGTTTGGATCGGATTGCAAATTCTCAAAACCGACCTAGGTTGGATCGGTTTCGGTTTTGCCTAAATAGATCGGTTTCGAACCGATGCACACCCCTAGATAAAACATATTTTTCTCACTTAATTTTGTCTCGAAGAAATAAGGGAGAGGAAAAGAAGTCAATGGACATATATCATATATGTCATTATGTCAATAGAAATCATTTCTGTTTTGGTTTCCGTGAGTGGAAATGAAAAGAACACACCCTTAATGAATAATCTTACATAGTTTTGTATTTGGTGTAATTGCAGAACCAGCTCTGGGCACCTGTGTGCAACCGGTGTCGCCGATTCCACCATCCAAAGTTTTAACTCAACTAGGATGGGTTAAGTATGGAGTATGGTTCTAATACATAGGCTCCCAAAAAAAGATTGACAAGAATTTTCTGACTCGGCTCTCAAGCTGATGTCAATCTCCTCTGAGATTGGCACTGGCAGATGTAGGTAGCAGGAAACTTAGGTCAACTGGCGTGTGCGTAACCATATTGGTTACGCAGTTTAAACTCTCCAAGGCTCACCGACAAGGGAAAAGATAATATTTGATATAGAAAATTATATTCATCTCTGTGACACATTATAAGCCGATAGTCTCGTTGGGTTCAACTACTCACAAGAATTGCTAAGCTTAAAACTACAGAATTAGCGACAACTCCACATGAAATAGGTGTCCACCGATACATTGGTTCACGGCGCTCCTCCATGATTAAATGACCAGGTAAAATACTTCCAACATCTCTCTAATGATCAAAACACATGCAACACAACCAAAATATATATAGTTCTGAACAACCACTGTTTGGAAATTTTGAACCATGCTAATCCCCTTTGTCATAAATTACATTCTAAAAATTGAAATCAGCAAAGTGAGTGACCATATACAAAAGGAATCCATCAACAGTCATAATACGGTTTTCGAACCACACGATGAATTCGATGGCCGGCTCGACATAGATGGTGTTGGAACTTTTATCAAGCATGTTGGCATGAGATCCGCCAAATCGAAGTGACCAAAAGAGATCGCAGGCCTAAAACAAGTTGCAGCACACTTTAGCCCAGCCCGTACCTTGAACCCTAAAGCTTCTCGATCATCAATATCAATGCATCCCCCTCAATCCTGCATGTGTTTGAAATAAATGTAAATGAAGATAACTCGGAGGAAATAACATATAAGGTCCAAACAAATCGACAGATGAGGAGACATCAGACTATTGTAACCAGAAACCAGTACCAAACATTTGATACATTGGTGCAGGCCCTGACTTGGACATTTATCTCACTGATATCAGGCAGCTCGAGTTCCGTGTGTGCAAGTTTCAGATACAAGTAAGCCTCAACGGCAAGATTTGAAATAGAAACAACATTTCCAATGGCTATCCACAAAAGTTACTAAGTCCACAAATGATGGTTACTAAAGTTTTTAACACACCCCTGCGTTTGGATGAGGTACTTTTACTAGGGAAATTCAAAATGAAAGTAATTCAAATGACATGTTTGAACTCTTCATTTACAAATTTTCATTTTGGCTACAAACTTGAGGTTGTCACTATGGAATTGCAAGCAGTGCACGGTGGTGGTGGCGGCGGTGATGGTGGCGACCGGCGATGGCCGTGTTTAGCAGCGGCGACAATGACGGTGGGCAACGGTGATGGCGGCGACCAGCGATGGCTTTGGCGAGAGGTGGCACCAGTGGTAGTGGTCTCCGGTGACGGCATGCAGTGTCCGCGATGGTGGCAGCAGCGGCGGTAGATTTAGAGGACACAAATCCCTCCTAGAAGGAATTTTATCAAAAACGCCTATTGAAACAGCTGAATTCCTCATGTAAATCCCTTCAAGGACTTCATAAATCCCATTTTGGTTTCCCAACAAGGAAAATGGCCTCTGCGGAATTTTAAATTTCTCCCTGACCCCAAATTCCTCCTAAAAGTACCGCATCCAAACACACCCTTAAGAAATATGGAATTTTTTCACCCCATTTAAATGCAAATAGAGCTTAAAAAAACTTCAGAGTTGAGATGGCCATGTGTGTTTGGTACCAAAGAAAATCTTACCCTGAACCTTCTTGGCCGTGCACTATTGGAGTCGAAACGCGTAATCTCTGACTGTTGTCTTCGAGCTTCATGTCTTGTATTTCCGACCAGCACCTGTATTTGGCCACCCCTCTCTTGCATGTGACTCCTCGACGGTCGTTGCTCTACACTCCGGAAAAACCCCTCTCTCTCCCAAGTAACCTCATAGTCTACTTTCAGGCGTGATCCTTCCTGCATGATAGCATAAAACATCTGTTGGCTTACAGTGCTCTTTCTCTTCAATGTATACAAAAGGGGAAACTTTATGATATAATTAAATCCGCATCATCCACATCAAATTCACCGACAACAAACGAGGAAGAAACAAAACCACCAGGAGAAACATGCAGCTAAAGGACAAGCACCTCTAGTTAATATGAAGTTATTGGGCAATGGACAAATTTGGAAGTGTGTTTAAAACCTCAGAGAAAATGTCAAGCATTTGGAACTATTTGCTTGAAGTTTACAGTAAGATGAATAAAAAGATAAACGAGAGTGAAAGTCACAGATTAAGAACTTGTAATCAATCTAAAACAGGGGATTACAGTAACAAAGCAACTGATGGTAGATTGTTCCATCTTTGGTAAGAGTAAATTTTCGACAGCAGATGGTTAAAATGGGTCAAGGACCTCAAACATCTACCAAAAATATGAGGACTTCGTTAGAACTTCTAACAACCAAAAATGATAATCCCTCGTTGCAGATTATGGACATACTAGGTCACATCCCCAGTAAACCCAAAAGATTGAAAGACTAACCGAATCAGTAGTTAACGATTATAGCAAACAGTACTACAAGCTTACACTAAGAAGGAAAGGATATTCCATTGCAACTTCTTACCTTCTGCATCGAGCGTCCACACAGCACTTTCATTGCATTACAGAAGTCGTCATGATTATCAAATTGAACCCAGACCTTGCATTTAAGTCCAGAGACAATCTCTCCTTTATCATCTGACTGCTTACCTAGATCATCGTCTCCAGCAACATTAAGTTTCCTATTTGATGCAAGGCCGTCAAAGGTTGGTGAACAAAAAGTTTATCTAGTGAATGCATAGGTTGATGAAGGAAAAAGTAAAGGATTCAAATCCACGTGACCAGCAAATCTAAAATCAAGAGTAAGCATATTTAATGACATGTTGCTTCCAAGATTTACACTAAAATAATGCAAATAAATTTACTGAACAATTATATAGTTTAAGGATTGACGATTTCACTTAAACCCAAACACCCTTTGAGCATATTCTCCCTGTCCAGCCCTAATCCACCATTCAACATAACCTTATACTCTTTGTGGTGTAACTGACATCAGCATGTTGCCTGCAGCTGCCTAAGCGTAGATTTTGTGGAGTATGCTTCTTGTATATGTAGTGTGTCGATCAAACTAGAGCTTCTTGTATATGTAGTGTGTCGATCAAACTAGAGCAGTAGCTCACACTAAATTGGTGGCATACAGAAAAATTATTGCAGAACAAAGGACTAAGTAAGATAACCAAAACAAAGTTATATAATGCAGAAAGGAGGACAAATCACAACCATTGCGCGAGAAATAACACATATTGATTATTTTCCTCGCCTTGGATTTTCACTCTACAAGAGAGTGGAGGGATCGCTGAAGATATTTCCAATAAGATTAGACATGCTATAGTGTAGGCTCCAACATATAATTGGGTTATAGACACATGCTAGGGAAAACTCGACGAAAAAGAAAAATTATAAGGCATCTCTGTTTTACCAATCGAAGTGTTGGATACTTAAAAAAAAGCATAAAAAAGTATGAATGATGAAGCGATGATGATGTTAAGGGAAATGTCTGGTAAAATTAGAAAGGATAAAAGCAGAAATAAGAAATTCAAGTAAGATTAAGTGTAGGATCGACGGTAGGATTTTGAAAAACTGAATTAAGATGGCTTGGTCATAATCATACATCAGAGGCGGTACTTGTGGAGAGGGAGAGATTAATACAAGTAAATACGGCAAGGAGAGGTAGGCCTAAGAACACTAAGATGGGCTGGTGAAAAAGGATATAGACTATATAAGAGACTTGACCTGTAGTTCGGTAGAAATGTACGACGAAGGATCCTGTAGACTCACAATAGCTAGAGTTATAGGAGTTAGATTGCTCACATTGTACTGTAGAAAAACAAAACAATTAGGAGCAATCTAGGAAGCACGGACAATTCCCCAAGCCCCCCGTACCCGTGTTGGACACCAACACTCGTCGGACACGCATGTGCCGTGTCCCACGTGCTTCCGGGAGCTGGACACGGTCGGACAGTCACTGAACACTTATTGGACACGCACGGACACGGCGGATTGACGGACTATTCGATATAGGGTCAGGTCACAACTCACAAGCTATTATGATTCAAATTTGGCCACAACCTATCTGTTATGCTATCAAAGTCGAGACTAGTCCCCATGCAGCATTTTGCAGACCGATTAATTCCGATTCTGTCATTGCTAAGCGGAATCCCGACTAGTCCCCGACTAGCCCGATTAGTCCCCAGGCAGCATTCTGCAAGCAAATTTTTTTTTTGAAAGGAGTCTTTGCATGCAATTTTGTTTGGATTTTTTACATTGGCTCAAAGTCTTGAGTCGCAAGACTCACAACTATGGCTCTTCTCTGTAATCATTTGTTGAGCATTTGAGAATCTCAAATAAAAACATAGACAAATAATTAGTTTATTTGTTGATATCCATATAACACTATAATCAAAATTGGGGTTGTTCACAGATTAAACATCATCAAACAAATATTGCGATGAATTCTTAGTTCTAAGTCTTTTGACGTGGGCTATGCAGTCAAAGTCGGTAGTCGGCCCTAGTCGGCCAAGGGCCGACTAGGACTAGTCGGGACTAATTCGGGACTAGTCGGCCAAAACTTATTCTAACCCCTCCCCCCGTCCCTAAACATATATGATATATGAACTAGTATAAATGTCAATAAGTATATGATATTAGTCGGTTAATAACAATACATACCTTCACACTTCACAACATGGGTATAAATACATAAGTAACAGTCTAACAGAACACAGTTGTATTGGCTTCATGCCCATGCCAAAAGACTCAGAACTAAGAATTCATCACAATGTTTGTTTGATGATGTTTAATCAGTGAACAACCCCAATTTTGATTATAGGGTTATATGAATATCAACAAATAAACTAATTATTTGTCTATGTTTTTATCGGAGATTCTCAGGTGCTCAACAGATGATTACAGGGAAGAGCCATAGTTGTGAGTCTTGCTACTCAAGACTTTGAGCCAATGTAAAAAAATCCAAACAAAATTGCTTGCAAAGACTCCTTTCAAAAAAAATTTTGCTTGCAAAATGCTGCCTGGGGACTAGTCGGCAGTCGTTAGTCGGGGACTAGTCGGGTCTAGTCGGGGACTAGTCGGGCTACCGCCCAGCAATGAAAAAATCAAAATAAATCGGTCGGCAAAATGCCGCCCAGCGACTAGTCGGGGACTAGTTCCGACTTTGATAGCATAGGACGTGGGCATGAAGCCAATACAACTGTGTTCTGTTAGACTGTTACTTATATATTTATACCCATGCTGTGAAGTGTGAAGGTATGTTAGACTGTTACTGTTACTTATATATTTATACCCATGCTGTGAAGTGTGAAGGTATGTATCGTTATTAACCGACTAATATCATATACTTATTAACATTTATGCTAGTTCATATATCATATATGTTTAGGGAGAGGGGGAGGGGTTAGAATAAGTTTTGGCCGACTAGTCCCGAATTAGTCCCAACTAGTCCTAGTCGGCCCTTAGCCGACTAGGGCCGACTACCGACTTTGACTGCATAGCCTATCTGATCCTCTGAGTTTATAACCTCATAGGATTAAATAGGTTGAAGCCAAAACTAAATCGCATCGGTTCTTTTGCATGCCATTTGAGCCTGAGTGCGATTCACTTGTCAGGCTGATTGTAATGGACGATTACGATTCAGTTTTGGCTTTAACCTATCTGATCTTCTGAGGTTTCAGATAGGTTGGAGCGAAAACTGAAACACATCCGTTCTTTCCATACCATTTAGGGCTGTAAGCGATTCATCGATCTGCTGGGTGTAACTAACGGTTGCGATTCAATATGCATTAAATTTTTATTTCAGTCGTTTTCTATGATATTTTTTCGATTGTTGAAATACATATGAATTATAAACATATATAAAATATAAATAAAAAATATTAATTTTTTTGCCGTGTTCTTTTTTAGAATTTGCCGTGTCAACGTACCCGTGTTGTGTTGTACTCATGTCCCCGTACCAGTGTCAGTGCTTCTTAGGAAGCAATAGTAGAGAAGTGAGTATAGAGTAACTACATGTACTTTTCATATTGTATTGTGTAGTCCACGAGATCAAGTGGGAAGCAGTGCAGTCAAAGCACTGCCTAGACATAGCCTAAGCAGGCGCCTAGGCGTTTTGGAGCCCCCAGCGCCACCCAAGGCGGGCGGTGTTTCCTAGGCAGCCTGCCTGGGTGGCCCCCCTAACCGCTTGATTGCCTAGCCACCTTGCTTGGGCAAGGTTCCTGGTTTTTCAGGGTAGCTTTTTTGGGGAAGATGTAGCCACTCAGGTACTGTCTTCATAATGATGGTTTAATAAGAGATCTTGTTGTTGAGGCTAGTGAAAACAATGACAAACAAAAGCAAAGAGAAAGAAGCACAAAAACACTTGAAGATTTTGAAGTTTGTGGTGATTCTTATAGGAAGTCATGTTTCAAACGAAATGGACCTTCATGGAAATTGTGACGATAGTTTTGATGTATTGATTCTTGCTTTACATTGACAACTTTTTTTTTTTTTGGCCAATGTCAACTTTTGTTTTGATCCGTGTTAATTCCATCATCTTAAGCACTTAAAAAGCATCATATTATATTTTTTATTAAATTTTTGTTTGTATGAAAATTAGGATAAAATACGATTTTATGGTATGAAAAATTTATATATGTGCATATCTATATAATATGACACAGTGAATGGGTAGTTGGGGAGGATAAGTGGTGGTCCATATTTATTTGAAGGGGAATAAACAACGTATCATGGCCATCCAATCCCCCCTGCCTCATGAATCGCACTTTTATCCATCATCTCTCTGTGCCACATGCATGATCACAGAACGTGATCCGCCAGCTCCCCATGAAATTCTCACCGTTGGATCATATAATCCAACGCTGTTGATTCCCAAAATTTTAAATCCATTACCCAGCGCACCCTTTAATCTAGCCCACACCATAGATAGCCATCCACGTGCAACCAATCAAACAAGCTAGAGCACCCAACCCCGTTCAATCAGAGAATTGCACACATCGTGCGGTGAATTGACGCGAACAAGGGGCCTGACATGTGCGGCGGGCGGCAAAGTGACGCGAGAGATAGTTGAGCGTCCGTCAGTCCTAACAGGTTGTTCCCTCTCCCTCCTCTCACTTCCCTCTCTCTTCCTCTTCTCCTTTATTCCCCCTCAAACCCTAATCCTCACTGTCTCTCTCTCTTTGAGTATCTTTGTTTCGAGGCTTCCCCGGCGGCAGAGGTTGTGGTCACCTCCGACGGCTGAGGAGAAGCTCAATGGAGAGGAGGTGCAGTGGAGCCCGCCCCACAGCCAAGGCGGAGGCGCCTGCCATGCCTCCAGCACCAGAGGAACTCCATTGTCACACCACCTCACCTCCTCCTAATAAGGAACCTAAATTTCTTCCCCTGCAAATCCAAATAATCAAGAAA
This sequence comes from Chamaelirium japonicum, assembly GCA_947650365.1. Classification (NCBI taxonomy): domain Eukaryota; kingdom Viridiplantae; phylum Streptophyta; class Magnoliopsida; order Liliales; family Melanthiaceae; genus Chamaelirium; species Chamaelirium japonicum. Next base: position 48,931,250 of record OX393557.1, on the reverse strand, counting down.
ATTTCAAAATCTCCCCCTGCAGATCCAAATAATCAAGAAATTTTTAAAAATATTTGATTTTTAGGTCATATCTCTCTAAAGCTTTGATTACTTTTTAGGTCTCTGTTTTCTTATTGTTTTTTTTTATCCCTTACTTCTACGTTGGTGTAACAGAAGCTTCCGTTGGTCAGCCTTGGCACCGATCGCGACGACGTCCTCTCCTACTCCCTTGGCATCCTTGGTCTGGCGTCGCTCTCGGCATCTCAACCCGGGGCTACAGTGGTCGCAGAGAGAGTTCCATTTGTTGTTAGTGTACAGCCTCAAGGCACCCAGGTTCCCCATCTGCGTCATCGTCGCTATTGCCTCTAACCAATGTCATTGTCGCTTTCACACCATCATCGCTACTGCCTTTAACCACTGTTCTAACAAGCGGTTTGGGTGACCGCCAAGGTGTTTTGGGCCTTAGACCGGATTGCCTAGGTTGAGACCCGCTTTTCTCAATGTCCATAATAGAAAAGCCATCGAAATTATCGTCAAAAGTAGTCATTCGAAAGTTCATTTCTCCCATTTTTCTCCTTTATTTTCTTCATTTTAATTCTCTTTTTCCTTTTATAACTAGTACACTAGTGTGTAGTGGCTCCCTTGTCCCACTGTAACCACCTAAAAGAATAATGATTACGACACTCTTGGCTCATTGTGAACTCTTGGAGGAAGGATGACACTGTAAACATAATAGTTACACAAATTCTAAGTAAAATATTTTATGAAATTTTGGATGCCTCAATCTCTGGGCGCCCGCTTTCCGCCTTACAGCCTTGAAACTCCCTTACCGCCTTAGGTCCGCCTAGTGCTTTTAAAAACATTGCCTCTAACTAGGTTAGCATTGATCATGAACACCCATAAATTATAACTTTGCAACCTTAAATAAAAAGTTATATGAAAAAAAGTGCAAATTACTAGATTCAAAATGTGTTCTTTATTGCATTTGTCCACACTGATCATAATTCCAACAAAACTGCAAAAATGACCCTAGTTGCAAAGAAAGTGGAAGTAGAATATATCTAGGGCATAGAAGTTCTTCATCAAGTGGGATAGCATTGTAAAGAAATGAAGTCAAATACAAGAGAATCGATAGATTATTTTGTTAGGCTGAGTCCCGAAGAAGTCGTTGCACCCCTAGCATCGACACTGTCACTGTGGCTTGGTGACTAGCCACCAGTGCCTCGAGCGCATCAGTGTCATCATCTCATGTTATCCTTATGTACATGGATCATTTACTTTATGTATTTTGGCATATGTGGCTTTAGTCCCACATGGATAGTTATGTATGTGTTGTATGTGGCTTTAGTCCCACATGGATAAATGTGTGTTGTAGCGTGCATGGGCCTATATATAAAGGACCCATGCCACCTTATTATGGAGATAAAAATGAGTATGAAGCTTGCTATGAGCAGCCAAAACCCCCTCTTCTTTAGGGTCTCTCTCTCTCTCTCTCTCTCTCTGTATGCAGCGGCTACCCGACTCCCTCCCCCCCCTCTCTTCTCCTCTCCCCTCCCTCAGCGATGATGTCCGGTATCAGTCGAGTCCTTATGTTTTCTTCTTTTGGAACCTAGGATGAGTCCAAAAAGAAAAAGGACAACAAATAAAATTAAAATAAAAGACAAATAAGAATCTATTTGACCCGAAATTAACCCCAACCTAAATTTAGCCTCCACCAAACTACCAAAGTGAATGTAATCCAAAATTAGACTCGATTGAACCTAATTCCAAACAAAATTTTCCCCAAACTCTCAAGCTCTCCCCGAGCCCTATAATCTGACTTCTACTAGAAGTCTAGTATTGATCGTCCTTTCTTTTTCACAAACTATTTGCCGTACCCTGCCATGTATCTAAGTTATAAGGTCAAAGTCATCAGCATGCCACGACATTTGCAACCTACACGGCTATACCACCGATATTCACATAAGCTAGTATCAATCTCTTTAGCCTCATTTTTTACTTTTGCATTTATTATTTGACTCACCATAATTTCATGACTTCCGTGTTCTATTCTTCTCTCGAACTTGATCGTTCTAAGAATCCAAAAAAAAAAAAAACTCTAATAGTGTGTTAATTGTGCAGCTTTGCCCCTGATGGTACCTTCTCTTTTTTTTTTGGTAAACATGGCACCATTTCACGGCAAAAACAACACTTTTTCAATCCTCACGGCCACCAGTGTAATGTAAGGGGAAAAAAACATGTAGCACATGGAACCATCATTGCTTGCTAATGTTGTACTTGTGTGCGCACATAACATCCTAGGGCTTAATTTAAAACAGCAGACCTAATGTAGAAGAAAGGTAAAAGACATTCGAAAGCAAGACAATATACACTAAGAAATTACAATTTTCAAAACTTATAAATGGTGTACCTTATAGCCCCAAGCACTGAAAAAATGGTGTGTGTGACCAACATAGAAGGCTTCGACGACACGCGCGGCTCGGCAAACCATCTGGACGGAATGCCTAGGATAACAACTGTGTCCGGCCGCCGAAGCAAACTCCTCGAAAAACTCCCTGTAATACCATTATCAAGTTGAGATTTTTCAAACAATGCTAAGGGCAAGTGATCAATACTTCTTGAAATGTTAGGGTTTGGTCTAATTACGATTCTCCAGCAACTGCGATGCATAGATATCCTCCCAAGATTTCTTCATCCGCTCGAAATCGTCCGACAGCGGTATCTCGACGCTCATCCGGAACTTGACGCCCTCCAGGCTCAGCTCGATCCCGCCCAAACGATCCACGACGGAGCTCCTCCAGTCCAAGAACCCCTTCCGCTCGACCTCCTCATCGGCTTCTCGGTCCTCTCTGGTCTTGCTCTTGAGGAACCCTAGATCGCGGACGTAGAGGGTCCCAGAGGCGACGGGCTCTTCGCGCTTGCGCTTGTGGAGGTCGACGCACTTGCGGAGGAGAAGGTCCTCTTCGGGGACGGAGAGGGATAGAGATGAGCGCAGGAAGTCGAGGAGGGAGAGGCGGAGCTGCCACTCGTCGATGGGCTTGACGGCGGGGTCGGAGCGGAAGAAGGTGAGTAGGAGCTTCAAACGGGGGGAGAGCGAGAGGCCATTGCCGATGTCTAGGGTTTCCGCGGCCGGGAGGGAGCGCAGCGGGTGACGGCGACCGGCGGAGATCATGGCGTCGGGAACTTCACTGTTTTCTCCTGCTGGGACGGTGGACTCGGAGATTAAACAGAAATTTTTAAATAACGGAATATAAAAATTAATATAGTAATAGAAGGAACAAAACTTTATAAATCGGGAGTAATAAAAAAAACACCATCTAAGATGGCATAAATATCTTAGGCCATTTGAGATTACGTAAAAAGTTGTTAATTTGTTTGGTGAATTGAATTGTCCTTTATTTACGCCAGACTGCGTGGCAATGGGCCGGGTTTTGGTATCGGTTTGGCTTGGGCATAGATTTGTACCTTTCTTACAACTTATCAGCAATGTTTTCAAAACCGGATTGTTCATCGAACCGGAAAAAGCGACCGGGTTACAGGTCATCGGTTCAATCGCCGGGTCAACCCATGGTTGAACCGTGAAATCATTGTAGACACACAAATTGTGTCTAACCCGGACCCGACTTGCATGCACCAATGTGGATGCAAACCCGACACGCACTCGGACCCGGACCCGACTCGCATGTACCAACTCGGAGGCAAACCCGACACGCAAACCGGACCCGACCCGCACCAAATAAGGGGCTGGGTGGTCCCATCCCCAAGTGGGGCCCACCCGGCTCCCTTATAGAAATCCGAACCCCTCAAGGGGTGGCCGGCCATGCAAGAAAAAGAAGAAAGAGAAGAAAAGAAAAAGAAGGAAAAGAAAGGAAAGAAAAGAAAAGGAAAGGAAAGAAGAACCGCCATGCGCGGGGGGAGGTTGCGTATGACGTCTACATAAGCGTAGATCTACGCCGATCCCTTGATCCGACGAACAAGAAACGAAGACGGGTCGCCTTCGACTTTATGTGCAAGAATCAAATAAATTCAAAAGAGATTGAGCCATAACAACTCCGCCAGAAAAGGAAGGCAAATAAAGGTTTATTCCTCTCTTCAATGGAAGAATAAATCTTGGATGGTTATAGGAGAGATATTAAAGAGATTCAAATAAATCTTTCCATATCTCTCCCCTCCCCTTATTCACCTATAAATAGAGGGGGAGGGGGAAGGCTCAAGAGGTCGGAAGCTAAAGACAAAGCGAAGAAGCTCTGCAGAGGAGGAGATGCGCCCTTCATCGACCCAAGGCTTCACGAGGCATGGGCAAGCCTATCCCTTCGGGACCGGCTTAGTCCATTGAAAGCCCTCATCAAAGTGAAGACTCTTGCACAAGAAGATCAAGCCTTCGACTCCGTGCACGAAGAAGAAAGCTCGGAGAAGAAGAACCCTTCGACTCTGAAGATGCCAGAAGCAAAGGCCGGAGAAGAAGATCGGAGCGGCATTACCCCGTCGTCTCCAACAACCCTTCGACTCCAAAGATGCTAGAAGCAAAGGCCGGAGAAGAAGATCGGAACAGCACTACCCCGTCGTCTCCAATAAGCCTTCGACTCCGATCAAGCCCAAAAGCTCGGAGAAGAAGCCAACGCCATAACCGTCGCCAGGTCGAAGACAATGAGAAGGCGAAGGAGCTCTACAGAAGAGGAGACATGATCTTCATCGACCCAAGGCTTCACGAGGCACCGACAAGCCTATCCCTTCAGGACCGACTTAGTCCATTGAAAGCCCTCATCAAAGTGAAGACCCCTGCACAGGAAGATCAAGCCTTCGACCCCGTACACGAAGAAAAAAGCTCGGAGAATAAGAAACCTTCGACTCCGAAGACGCTAGAAGCAAAGACCGGAAAAGAAGATCGGAGCGGCACCACCCCGTCGTTTCCAATAAGCCTTCGACTCCGATCAAGCCCAAAAGCCCGGAGAAGAAGATCGAAGCGTCATCACTTCGTCGCCTTCGACAAACACCTGCTCCATCCACGAAGAAGAAAGCTTGGAGAGGAACACCGGAAGCGTCGCTACACCCGTCGTCTTCAAAGCAAAGTCGATGCTACAACCGTCGCACGGAGATTGGTGCTACTCCCGCCGTCTTCAAAGGAACTCTTCGACTCTGATCACGCCAAAGAAGCCCGGAGAAGAAAAGAAGCAAAGTCGTCGCCACACCCGTCGCCTTTAAAGCCAAAACTGATGCTACAACTGTCGCACGGAGATCGCTGCCACCCTCGCCGTCTTCAAAGGAACCCTTCGACTCCGATCACGCCAAAGAAGCCTAGAGAAGAAGAGAAGTCGAGCCGACACCTAAACCGTCGAGGAAGCCAAAAGTCTTGAAGTGGTAGCCACCGCCTCTCGAGGAGAAGATTGAGTCAACGCCGAAGCAAACACAACGCAAGAAGCCAAAGCAAAAGCCCCGGTAAAGCCCGCGCCAAAGCAACTCAAGTGCCAAAGCCAAGCAACTACGTCGGTCACGAACAAAAGTACCGCACGTTCTAGCTGATACGACGCGAAGTTCGGAAGAACAAAAGCATCGCAAGTCTCCCCCCGTCTATGTTCAAGCGTAAGCGCCAAAGCAAAGCAAAAACCAGAGCCACGCCAAAGCCAAAAGCCGAAGCCGAAAGCCAACGCCAAAAGCACGATCGACGCCGCGAACCGACGATCAAGGATGCCAAGGTCTAGCAAGGATCGAGAAGGACACGAAGATTGAGGAGCGACGCCGAAAACCCCTAGCCGAGAAAGCGCGAAGCACAGAAGGGACAAAAGCAACGGTGGATATTCCTTAGCCTCTCAAAGAACCCTCACCCTGTAAAGACCTCTGTCCTGGGCAACCCCTTCAGAGCTCTCGCACGAATACCACATAGAGACGCGGATCAAAGGGACCCTTCAGAGGATCTCTCCCACAATCTCCTGATCGAATATTTGCCGCACCCAGCTCGCTACCCCTGAGTCCCCGGGTCCCGGCCTCTGTAATCTTCGTGTGTTTGCAATAAAGACGATCCGAATCTTTTTCTGCGCATACAATCATCATGATATCATAACCATATTAATTAATTATTATTTATATTAAAATATTTTATATTAATATTTTTAAAAAAATTATAACATCGCCTAAAAATAATTAACTTTTAGCAAACATGTCGAAGATGTGAAGAGAACAACAAAAGAAAAGGTTTAATACCCTTTTGATAAAGAACGATTTACTGAACCGTCGAATGGGTCACGTGGGTTGGTGGTTCAACCGGTGGGTTGGCAGTTTTGCCGAGTTTAAACCGGGTTTATGATAATTCTGGTTCTTATGTTACTCAGACCCAGAATTTGGGCCAGTTCACGGGTCTAACGGTTGAATCGGTCGGGCCGATCTGGGTTTTAAAACATTACTTATTAGTTTTATCCATATATTAAATTATTAGTTAAATTACAGTGACACCTCTGGATTATCTGACAATTACACTGACATCCCTTCTCGTTTCTTATATTACATTGCACCACTTGTAGTTTAATTGTCTATATCAGATAACCCCATCCGTTAGTCAACCGTTGGAGAAATGGATGCAAAATACAATTATATGTTGATGTTATCCCACTTTAATGTGAAAATACCTAGTTTATTATTGCCTTTAAAAAGGCAACCTTTGGTTTTTCCACATGAGAGAAAAAGAAATGGGCAAGTGAGAGAAAGGGAGTTCTGGTGCTCTCATCTCCTGCTAAAAGCCCAGATTCGACAAGCCTTACCCATTCTCCAGCCATCTTTATCAAAATTTGCCAATCATCCTCCGCATTTTTTTTATTTATATGACATCAAGTGTGAGCTGTGCTAGTGGGTTGAGGACTGGGTTGAAATTTCAAAATCGATGATGCCAATGTGGAAGGAAGGCAGCTATGACAATCTCAGAGTCCGAGGACAATCCACAAAAATTGTACTTCTCTTGTGAATACAAGACTAGTGGATTCTTTGAGTGGGGGTTCCTTTCGAAAAAATATGCTTCTCCTCGAACGGGGTTCCCTTCGAAAGACTACGCTCCTTCTCGCACAGGATTCCCTTCGAAAGATGTTAGGAAATAGTTGAGGGAATTTGTGTCAAGGGTTCAAGTAATGAAGACTAACCATGGAGTGATGAAGTTGTTAATGTTTGAAACAATGATTTTTGTTGCATGTTTTTTTGTTCTTGTGACGATGAAATAACTTGCTTGTTATAATAATCTTCTTGTTATGATGAAATAGTTAGCTCATTAGTTTGATCTTCTTATTATGATGGTAATGCAATAGATGGCTTGTTTGTTAACATACAAAGAAATCCCTTAAATATGCATACAAACCATTTAGTAACATAAAAACCCCTTAAAAGAGAAAGATAGATATAGACAAACAACCCCTTAACATACAAACCCCTTGAGTTCAAACCCCTTAAGATGATATAAACAGAACAGAACGAAGTAACTAATAGTAATATACAGACACCTTGAGTTTAAACCCTTTAACATACAAACCATTTATAGTGACAGTTAGATATAGAACCAAACACATAATAGAAGGCACGCTAGATAGTGCAACTTCACAGACATCCTCAATCAAAGATAAATACCCATAACGATCAGGATCGATTTTTATTATTTTATAAATATTAGATAAATAGTGAACATGGATATCAAAATAAATATTCATTATCCTGTAATATAATAAAAAATAATCATTTGAGAAGTGTACAATATGAAGAAAAATTGGACAAATATAACTCATGCAATAAGTACAATTTTGTTAACTCGATCATACTCAACATCATATTATGCTAACACAGTCATCCAAGCCACGCTATATAAGAGAGATACATATAGAGTAAATAGATTACATGTACAAGTAGTCAAAAAAAAAAATAACATTGTCACCAGATCCTAAAAAGAAGTAATCACATTGCATCAAAATAAGCAAAAATATAAAGTAATCATAAAAAGAAGACATACAAAATGATGCCCTCATCTGCAAAAAAAAAGAAACCCTCATACTATCACAAGGGAAACCGTCCTCTGCCACCGTATGAATACCCTCTCCCACTGCTACCATATGAATGCTCGCTCCTATTGCAACAAGATAAAATTTTCTGTAAAAAATAAATGTGATTAAAAACTTAACTAAAGTCATTATTGATGCATAATTTTTTTTCCGTACCATGTTACGAATTGACCTGCCTCTTCTTGCTCTAGTAAATAGTCATTTACCTCTTTATCTGACTTGAGCTTTTTGGCACATATGTTTATTATGCCCATATTGCAGATATGTACAGTACCTAACAATACTTGACATCTTCCTTTGGCTACCAGGTGCAACCTCATTTATTTCATTTGCCTATTCTTTTTGGATATTCTAGGTAAGCATTTGAAGGGAGGATCTTGTAATGGATCAAATATGACTCTCTAGGGTCACATAGTCTCATTAGAAAAAGGATGAATCATAGTCCCATATGCCTTGAGATATGTATATTTGGAGAAATATGAATCACACAATTCTTCAAAATTTGTCATCTTATAATTAATGCATGTTATTGCATACTTACAAGGCAACCCCAAGCACCACATTTACAAACTCTTTGTTCTTTTTTTTTTTTTTTTGAAATGTACAAACTCTTTGTTCTAACATGACTGTATACTTGGTGTACCCATCAATGACCTCACACTTATCATGTTCTGCAAACATAATGGAGCACTTTCTAGAGTCTTGCTTTATAGCATTCAATCTTTTGAAAGTATAAGGGATAAATAATGTCTCCTATGAGGTTCCTTTATTACATATTTTGTTGATTCTACTCATGAACCTTGACTTTATTATGTCAATCAAAGGTCAACACAGTTTTCCTCTTAATTCTCCCATCCACTGATTGAATGATTCTGAAATGTTATTTGTTATGTGGTTATTTTTCACTCTAATATCAAATGTATGCCTACTCTACTGTGAATGAGGGTTTTGGCGGAGCTCTTCCAGGGGGAGACTCTAACTGAATAGTACTCGCAGGTTCACCAACCATGCATGTGCCTTAGTGTTTAATTTCTTAATATCATTAATTGCCTTGCTAAAGCCCAAGTAGTTGTAGGACCTTGCTGCTTTCCAAAAAAAATTCTTAATATAATATTTGAATACTTAATTTTGAAGTTGTTGTATAAGTACCTACAACAATACCTATTGATGCCTCTAGGATAATTCCACTAATAGCATCAAATACACCCTACAAACAAGAAACATTCACTAAGTAAAATATATAACCTAAAAAACATACAATGAGGGAGAAAGGGATTAAAAGTGTATTAATTACCTTCCATCTATTAATTATGAATGTCCAAGGTTTATCATGAAAGTTACTTTCAAGAATAGTGTGCAAGTGGATGATGAAAAATGTCCAACTATCTTTATTTTCACTCTTAACAATGCCTATAGCAATTGAAAAGATGTCATTATTCTTATCTAACGCAATAGCTGTCAATAAAACACCATCATAAGAGCCTTTGAGATGACACACATCTAAGCTTATAAATGATCTGTAACCTTCCACAAACCCCTTTTTTATAGCATCAATGCACAAAAAAAATCTTTTGGAAGTCAGATTGACAAGAAGAGATGGTCTATCATATTGTAGTTTCCCTAAACTTCTTGGATTTGCACTTCTTATCATCTCTGCATATATGGGCAGCTTAGAGTAAGACTTTTCATAAATATTGTCTTCTATTTCTTTTCTTGCTTTCTTTCTAGTTATGTATAATTGCATCATACTTACTTCAATCTTATATGTTTCTAACAACTCAACATTTATACCCTCAAGTTTCATATCAGAATTAGCTCGTAGATGAGAAGCAAAATTTAAAGCTATTCATACAGAATTTGCATTTCTATTTGATGTATTTATCACACAACTATGATCATTCACTTATAACCTTCGCTATCACATGGACATGTGACTCTTTTACTTTATTTTCTAACCTGATAAGCTCAATTCCTTTCTTTATACCATACTTCTTCAATTTTGCCCTAAACTTACTTTTGCAATTTTATTTTGTCACAATTTTCCTCCATAATCCTACTCACTCTAATATCACTATCGAGATCAATAAATGACTCGTTTTCACTGTCATCATCGTTGTTTGAAGAAGTAATATCACACTTATTTGAGTTTGACTAATAGTCGAACAGATCATTACCACTGTCATGACCTGTGGATATTATAATATCTAAATCAATATATGCATTCTTAGTAGATCGGGGAAAGAAGATTTATTACCATCTAATACGTACTCAAGATCATCATCGTTAGATTCAAAAACTTCATCTTCATCATACCAATTACCTCCTATAGCAGCGCCTTCATCACCAAGTAGAACACTACTTTCATTTATATCTACATCCATATCAATTTGGGTAACTTGTGATTAATGAGTAATAAAAAGAACATCTTCTAATTGCTGAGTAATAACTTGTGATTGCTAAGTAGTGACATGAACATCTTCTGATTGTTGAGTAATAACTTATGATTTCTAAGTAATAATAAGACCATCTTGTGATTAAGTTAATGCATTATTCACTTTTATAAAGATATGAATAATCTTTTCCCCTTTGTTCATCCCAAATATTTTTAGAACATCTGAATTATTGTTAATACTAATTCTTTCACAAGACCTCTTAACATTGACACTCAAATCTAGGACAACATTCACACCAGAAGTCATCCCAGATAATATTATTTTATATATATCACTACTCAAACAGAGATATTCATAACAATCTGGATCATTATTATATATTATATATCCATGCAACAAATAGTGAATATTCAAACTGTAAGAAACATACATTGAAACCTGCATATTAAATACCACATTTACTTATGATAATATTTACACAATACTATTAGAAAACATGAATGAGAATTAGGATATGATCTATTATCCAACAAGAATCCAAATATATGATATGTTATCCAACAAGAACCCAAATTTATTACGGTTTATACCCATACGACAAACAATGAATATTCAAACTATAAGAAATATTCATTGAAATCTGCATATCAAATATCATATTTACATATGACGATTAGGTAGAAAATATGTAAGGCAATTGGGGAAAGAATGTTGGAATTGGATCCGCTTATCAGAGTCGCAGCAGAAGTAAAAGAAAGATCCGAAGATCATACGGTGTATATTTCATTACAATTAATTATACAAAACAATCTACATGCAAATCTATGATCTTAGCATATGTGCGGACACCCTAGAGGCATACTACGATCTACGGAAGACATGCATGCATCTAGTTAGATGTTTAGAATCATCATACCTTATGGATCTATGATCTGGAGATGACGGAATGATGAAAACCGCACTTGAATCACAAGGAAAACTGTCGGATAGCACCTTGTCCTTCGCGAATTGAGGAATCCTCGAAATCTCGTCTCTGAGTGCAAGGATTACGAGCCGACGGAGGAATCCATTGCGAAGACGATGGTGAGCCACGAGATTTCCTCCTTCTCTTTTTCTCTTCTTCCTTCTCCTTCCTTCCTTTTTCTTCTCCCTTCTTCTTCCTCTCTTTTCCTTGGCTGAAACCACAAAAAAGGAGGAGAAAAGGGGGGGTTCGGATTTTGGAGAGGGGGAGACCTAAAGGCCGGCCCCTCCCCCTCCAATATACTTATAGGGCCGGTCTCCTAGTGCCATGGGCAAGCTAGGGCCGGCCCTAATAGGATTAGGATGAGGGGGGGCGGTTTTTAGGGATTTCCAATGTCTATTGTGAAGCCTGGACGAAAACGCCCTTCACGAAAAGTGAAAAACTGTAAGAGAGATTGAGTGAGGTGCGCTACTCGGAATCGAGTTCCGTCAGCGCCTATGAGCTCCTGGAATTATTCTGCTCATTCTAAGATCCATATTCAATGTATTCTGAGCCATATTTCAGTATTTACCAAAATACCCCTACGACCCGTAACACATGTGAATTAGGTTCTTAGGCTCCGGGCTTGCGCTCCATCGTGCTACTTCGCATCCAACTTATCCAACTAGGTCGGGGAATAATTCCTATACGCAACGATAGGGTGGAACCTTCAGGTTTTGGGATCTCTAGCTCCAACCGGATCCCTGATTAACTGTTCCGGTGACACACCGAAAGTTCCGTTAATCAGCCCTAATCCGATTAACCCGCGTAGACACCCAGAGTGCGACGCGAGTTAAACTCTAGTGATCCTAAACTTATGTTACTCCCTCATAACCCTGTTCTCTACTATACTCCGATAATCCTCAGTCCATCCTATTACTGGTGTCATGATACGACTCGGGCGGTGAGGAGCACCGTCAGATCCCGATCGATCATCTGACTAGGGTTTGATAACTTGTCATCTATAACACCACATACCTTTCGATGCTATGCCTAGCATCCGGAACATCGTCAGTCATACTGACAACCACGAGGCCTGGGTTAACTGTGTGGACAGATTGACTCATCAAAATGTACCCATCCATCACTGGACGTCGGATAACCTGTAGGGATTACATGTCACTCAAGCGCCAGTCGGGTAACCCAACATACCGTGGTATTAGACTATGGAAGGTCCGCACACGTTGACACATCAAAGCACCACACAACTGGTTGGCCCAGTGAATATGGTCCCTCAGGGTTAAGGACAGATTATCTATAGTAGTAAGACGGTTTATGCACCAGTGTCTGAATCACTGAACTGTGCACCGTCTTGGTTCCTGTTCAACACGATCATTGTGCTTGGTCAGGTGAATGGGAATCCCACGTTCCCGTGGTGGAGACTTCACCGCATTCTCTACCTGCCAACAGCTTGTTCTCGGTGAAGCGACCAGCATCACCTAAGCTGTGAACTAGTTCTAGGTCTACACAGAACTGGTCCACTGGGTCTCCCAAGTATGATCCACCATGTACCTTAGTGGCCTACTGTGTTCCCTAGGGTCCTTTTATTATATGAGTATTATCATATACCAGAGTAGTATTCTAATTAAAGCAATAACCAAAGTCATCTTTATTAATGTTAACACAGAAAATCCACGCTAAGGACACACGAGCTATAATAATCTCTCACTTGGCCTAGCGGGGAACAACAGTCTTAACTTTCATGGCATCCACGTGCTCCTCAAAAGCCTTGGTCGGTAACACCTTTGTGAAAGGGTCCGCCATATTATCTGCAGACGCCACCTGAGTCACTGCAACCTCCCCTCGCTTCTGCAAGTCCCGGATAATGTAGTATTTCCGCTCGATATGCTTGCTCTTCTGGTGATATCTTGGCTCCTTGGATTGTGCTACCGCTCCACTATTGTCACAGTAAAGGACAATAGGATCTTAAGCTCCCGGTACGCATCCTAAGTCCGTGAGGAACTTCTTGAGCCACACCGCTTCCTTAGCTACTTCGCACTCTGCAACGTACTCAGCCTCTATCGTCGAATCCGTGATGCATCCCTGCTTCATGCTCCTCCAATTGACAGCTCCTCCTCCTAATGAAAACACAAATCCTGACGTCGATCTCCTGGATTCCGGATCTGACGTAAAGTCAGAATCCGTATATCCAATCGGTATCAGTTCCTGTGAAGAGTAAACTAACTCATAATCTCTCGTCCTACGGAGATACTTGAGTATACTTTTCACAGCAGTCCAGTGCCCTGGACCCGGATTTGACTGATACCTGCCCATCATTCATACTGCATAGTATATATCTGGTCTCGTGCACTGCATAGCATACATCAGACTCCATACTGCCGAAGCATAAGGTATCTTCTGCATCTCTGCCCTCTCCTTAGGAGTCTTAAGACCCTGATTCTTGGACAATTTTATTCCATGTCTGAATAGAACCAGTCCCTTCTTGGAGTTGTGCATACTGAATCGACCAAGATAGTATCTATGTAGGCTGACTGTGACAGCGAGAGAGTCTTGTTCTGGCGATCTCGAGTTACCTTGATCCCCAGAACATAACTCACTTCACCCAGGTCTTTCATGTCAAATTGAGAGGATAATCACACCTTTACTGTAGACAACGTTCTAATATCGTTTCCAATGAGCAGGATATCGTACGTCTACGTAAAGCACTAGAAAAACTACTGCAGTCTTATCGCTTCTTCTATAAACACATAGTTCATCCACGTTCTGCGCAAATCCATAAGACTGGATAGCCTGGTCAAAACACATGTTCCAACTTCTGGATGCTTGTTTCAGTCCATAAATAGACCTTTGCAACTTGCATACCAGACTTTCCTGACCTTTTGCGACAAAGCCTGGAGGCTGAGACATATAGATGTCTTCTTCCAAATCCCCGTTGAGGAATGCGATCTTGACATCCATTTGCCAGATCTCCCAATCATAATGGGCAGTAATGGACAAGAGAATCCGGATAGACTTAAGCATAGCCACTGGCGAAAAGGTTTCGTCATAGTCGATCCCTTCTCGCTGGGTATAACCCTTAGCGACTAGTCTAGCTTTGTAAGTCTCAACGGTACCATCCGGACCTCTTTTTCTTTTGTACACCCACTTACACCCAACAGGTTTAATATTGTGAGGCGATATTACAAGTGTCCAGACCGAGTTTTGGGACATCGATGTCAGTTCTGCCTCCATAGCTTCCTGCCCTGCTGTATGGTCAGAGGATACCATCGCTTCGTTATAGTTCAGAGGATCATCCTCCTGAAACTCTGGATCTACCATGAAGGCTTCTCCAATGTATTTATCAGGAGAACTTGTGGTTCTCCCACTGCGACGAGCCTACGGTGGTTCCATAGGAGTCGATTCTATAGTATCGTTTATCTTAGTGGTATCGACTCCCACTACGTTTTCTGTCTGTGTACTCCCATCAGCACCAAGCAATTCTTCAAGAACTACTTTACTGGTGGGCTTATGGTCTATTAAATAATCCTGCTCCAGGAATACGGCGTTCGTCGAGACGACAATCTTTCTATCCTCAGGATCATAAAATAAACCACCCTTTGTCCCTTTTGGATACCCAACGAATAGACATACATTAGTCTTTGACTCTATTTTATCTCGCTTGTCCTTCCGCACATGTGCTGGACAACCCCAAATCCTAAAGTATTGTAGGCTTGGTTTTCGCTTCAACCATAGCTCCCAAGGAGTTAGAGGTACTGACTTTGATGGAACAAAGTTAAAAGTATATGCTGCCTGTAGACACACGAATTTCGTCGGACCCGAACCCGACTTACGTGTGCCGACGCGGATGCAAACCCGACACGCGGACCCAACTCGCGTGCACCGACACGGATGCAAACCCGACACGCGGACCCGACTCGCGCGTGCCGATGCGGACCCGGACCCCACTTCAAGAGGGGCCGGCCCCTACTAGGGTCCGAACCCCATAGGGCCGGCCCTAGTGGGGACCGAACCCCATGGAGGGGCAGCCGGCCCTGCAAGGAAAGGCAAGAAAAGGAAAGAAAAGAAAAGAAAGAAAAGAAAAAGGAAAGAAAAGAAGGGAAAGAAAAGAAAAGGAAAGAAAAGAAAAGGAAAGAAAAGAAAGAAAAGGAAAGAAATACCGCCATGCGCGGGGGGAGGTAGCGTATGACGTCTGCACACACGCGGATCTGCGCCGATCCCTCGATCCGACGCACAAGACGAAGCGCCCGATCGCCATCGATTTCGTGCGCAAAATCCAGCCATAATTGCACCCGCCAGAAAAGGAAAACAACTAAATGTTATTCCCCTCATCAATGGATGAATAAAATCCGGGTAATTATGAGAGAGATACAAAAGGGATTTAAAATTAAAAAGTTCCCATATCTCTCTTCCCACCTCTTTGCCTATAAATAGAGGGGGTGGGGGAAGGAAAAAATGGTCGGGAAATTGAAGACGAAACGCCAGAGCTCTGCAGAAGAGGAGACGCTTCTTCATCGACCCAAGGCTTCACGAGGCACAGTCAAGCCTGTCCCGAGGGATCGGCTTACTGAAAGTCCTCATCAATGTGAAGACCCTTGCACACGAAGATCATCCCTTCGACTCCATGCACGAAGAAGAAAGCTCGGAAAAGAAGAACCCTTCGACTCCGAAGACGCCAGAAGCAAAGGCCGAAGAAGAAGAGGAGCGGCACTACCCCGTCGTCTCCAACAAGCTTCGACTCCGATCAAGCCCAAAAGCCCGGGGAAGAAGAGGAGCGGCACTACCCCGTCGTCTCCAACAAGCTTCGACTCCGATCAAGCCCAAAAGCTCGGAGAAGAAGAGGAGCGGCACTACCCCGTCGTCTCCAACAAGCTCCGACTCCGATCAAGCCCAAAAGCCCGGAGAAGAAGAGGAGCGGCACTACCCCGTCGTCTCCAACAAGCTTCGACTCCGATCAAGCCCAAAAGCCCGGAGAAGAAGAAGAGCGGCACTACCCCGTCGTCTCCAACAAGCCTTCGACTCCGATCAAGCCCAAAAGCCCGGAGAAGAAGAGGAGCGGCACTACCCCGTCGTCTCCAACAAGCCTTCGACTCCGATCAAGCCCAAAAGCCCGGAGAAGAAGAGGAGCGGCACTACCCCGTCGTCTCCAACAAGCTTCGACTCCGATCAAGCCCAAAAGGCCGGAGAAGAAGAGGAGCGGCACTACCCCGTTGTCTCCAACAAGCTTCGACTCCGATCAAGCCCAAAAGCCCGGAGAAGAAGAGGAGCGGCACTACCCCGTCGCCTCCAACAAGCTTCGACTCCGATCAAGCCCAAAAGCCCGGAGAAGAAGAGGAGCGGCACTACCCCGTCGTCTCCAACAAGCTTCGACTCCGATCAAGCCCAAAAGCCCGGAGAAGAAGAGGAGCGGCACTACCCCGTCGTCTCCAACAAGGCTTCGACTCCGATCAAGCCCAAAAGCCCGGAGAAGAAGAGGAGCGGCACTACCCCGTCGTCTCCAACAAATCCTCGATCCCGATCAAGCCCCAAAGCCCGGAGGAGAGAAGCGAAGCGTCATCACCCCATCGTCTTCGACTAACACCTGCGCCATCCACGAAGAAGAAAGCCTGGAGCAGATCGCCTGAAGCGTCGCTACACCGTCGTCTTCATCAACAAAAGCCGACGCTACAACCGTCGCACGGAGACCGTCGCTACCCTCGTCGTCTTCATCAACAAAAGCCGACGCCACAACCGTCGTACGGAGATCGGTGCTACCCCCACCATCTTCGAAACCATTCTTCGACTCCGATCACGCCAAAGAAGCCCGGAGAAGAAGAGAAGTCCAGTCGATACGTAAACCGTCGAAGCACCGGAGAAGTAGCCCACGTCGTTCGAAGAAGAAGATCGAGTTGACGCCAAAGCTAAAGCCAACGCAAGAAGCCAAAGCAAAGCCCCAGTAAAGCCCGCGCCAAAGCAACGCAAGTGCCAAAGCCAAGCGACTACGCCGGCCACGAGCAAAAGCACCGCACGTTCTAGCCGATACGACGCGAAGTCCGGAAGAACGAAAGCATCGCAAGTCTCTCCCAGCTACGTCCAAGTGCAAGCGCCGAAGCAAAGCAAAAGCCAGAGCCACGTCGGAGCAAAGCCAAAGCCAAAAAGCCAAAGCCAAAGCCAACGCCAAAAGCTCGATCGACGCCGCGAACCGACGATCAAGGACACCGAGGTCAAGCAAGGAACGAGGAATACGCGAAGATCGAGGAACAAAGCCGAAAACCCCCTAGCCGAGAAAGCGCGAAGCACGGAAGGGACAAAGCAACGGTGGACATTCCTTAGCCTCTCCAAAACCCTCTCCCTGTAAAACCCCTGTCCTGGGCAGCCCCTTCAGAGCTCTCGCACGAACACCACGTGGAGACGCGGATCAAAGGGATCCCCCAGAAGATCTTTCCCACAATCCCCTGATCAAAACTCGCCGCAACCCGGACTCGCTACACCCGAGCAACCCGGGTCCCGGCCACAATTGTAATCTCGTGTGATTCGCAATAAAGACGACCCGCGCTTTTTTCCGCGTCCACAGATTTCTGGCACGCCCGGTGGGACCTCTTCTCCTTTCATCCGTACGGTTGAAGAAGCTGCTTGAAGTTTGCAATGGCCGGAACAAACAACGATGCGTTTGCTCCAAGCCTCTCACCAATCGCCGAGTCTCCTCTACTCCGACACAGTGATCCAGTAAATCCGGAGGGTGATGCTCCTCCAATGGTGCGCGTCTACACTCGGCGTACACGGACTCTTGCGGACATCTTCGTGCCAGAAGCTACTACCGAAGATGCTCGCCAAAGCGCCGACGAGGCCCTGGTGCTTGAAGAAACGAGCCTCGATCCTGGAGTCCATGTCCAGAAGTTTGGGGAGGACCAGCCCCAACCCCGAACCCGTTCGGGTTCTCCAGCAGACGTTGCACCTCCTCTGCAGGGGGCAAACATCAATCATCAGCCAGAAGCAAGTCGGCGTAACTACGTCTCCGATGATGACGGCGAGGTTGCGAACATGCAACACCGAGATGTTCTCCGTCACCATCCTCCGACCGCTCTTCAGCTCCAAGTCATGCAGATGAACGAGCACATGGCGCAGATTACTCAGCTAATGGAGGAGAAGGATCGTCACATCAACACTCTGCTCCAAAAGCTAAGCGCGAAGGACGCTGCAGCAGTCAGCCAACCCGTCGCCTCTCCAGTTCCGTCTTCAACTCCCGCTCCTGCAGAGGTTGTTCCGATGATTCAAGCAGTTACTCCAGCGCTCTCCTCGGCTCTCGTCCCAGTGGAAGTCGTCTCCCCTACGCCAGCCTCGGTGGCCACTCAACCTCCGGCAACAGCGGCTGCGATGAGTGCTCAGCAAGTCCAAGCATTGATAGCCGACATGATGCGCTCCCACGGCAGTAGCCTTCCTCCGATCACGGCGGCATACTCGAAGCCCTACACTACGAGGATCCAGCAGCTACACTTCCCAGTCGGATTCCAGCCGCCAAAGTTTCAGCACTTCGACGGAAAGGGAAATCCGAGACAGCACGTCGCCCACTTCATCGAGACCTGCAATAATGCCGGCACATATGGCGACGAGATGGTGAAGCAATTCGTTCGCACCCTCAAAGGCAACGCGTTCGACTGGTACGTTGATCTTCCTGCAGGGACCATCGACAGCTGGGACCAGATGGAAAGGGAGTTCCTCAATCGCTTCTACAGCACCAGACGTACAGTCAGTATGACCGAACTCACCGCCGTCAAGCAAAGGAAGGATGAGCCAGTGATCGACTACATCGACAGGTGGAGGAACCTCGCGCTGAATTCACGAGACCGCTTGTCTGAAGACTCGGCCATCGAGATGTGCACCCAAGGCATGCACTGGGGTCTGCTCTACATCCTCAAAGGTATCAAGCCTCGGTCTTTCGAAGAACTCGCAACTCGGGCTCATGACATGGAACTCAGCCTAGCAAATCGCGGGGAATCGAAGAACAAGGATTTCTTGAAGATAGAAAAGAAGGACAAGCCACCGGCAACGAAACCGAAACAAGTCAATGTTGCTGACGTCGCTTCAACCTCCAAGCCGCTCAAGATCGGTGGCAAGCCAGATCAGAAGAAGGGCGCCGCCATACCGCCGCCTCCGCCTCCGAGACAAAGGATGACTCTAGAGGAGCTCGAAGCCAAGGAGTACCCTTTCCCAGACTCGGAAGTCTCCTCCATGTTCGACCAACTGCTGCAAGAGAAGATGATAGAGCTCCCTCCTTCGAAGAGGCCCGAGCAGATGCATAGCGTCGACGACCCTCTCTTCTGCAAATACCACCGGATGGTGAGTCATCCCATCAAAAGATGCTTCGTCTTCAAAGAAAGAATCATGGCGCTCGCTAAGCAAGGGAAGATAGAGATCGACTCCGGGGAGGTTGCTACGGCCAACATGACGTCCATCACCTTCGGCTCCTTCTCGCCAGTACTCGTCGCTGCTCGGCGAAGCATGCCCAAATTGCGCATCAACTGTCAAGCTCCAATCGTTAAGTCAACTTCCCAGCCAAAAGTCTCGAAGCGACGTCAGTATACTCCTGCGCTCACCGAGGAGGAAACACCGCTGCGCTGGGGGGAATCATCGCTCACGCCAGCACCTCTTCCAAGCAATGCTGCATCCCAACGGGCGCTCCAAAGGAGATACGAGCAAGGAGATCCGGAAGTCGGTCTGCTGGGCCAGCCTTCAGGGAAGTTTGACTATTACGTCCTCTACTCAAGGCCTCCGTCCATTTCGATCAACGAAATCAACCCCACCGGCTGGGAATCGGAAGACGTGCCAGTAGAGCCTCAAGAAGTGCCAGCACCTCTTCCAAGCAATGCTCCGTCCCAATACGCTCTCCAGAAAAGATACGAGCAAAGAGATCCAGAAGTCGGTCTGCTGGGCCAGCCTTCGGGGAAGTTCGACTATTACGTCCTCTACTCAAGGCCTCCGTCTGTTTCAATCAACAAAATCAAGCCCACCGGCTGGGAATCGGAAGACGTGCCAGTAGAGCCTCAAGAAGTGCCAGCACCTCTTCCAAGCAATGCTACGTCCCAATACGCTCTCCAGAAAAGATACGAGCAAGGAGATCCGGAAGTCGGTCTGCTAGGCCAGCCTTCAGGGAAGTTCGACTATTACGTCCTCTATTCAAAGCCTCCATTGGTTTCAGCTGAAGAAATCAAGCCCACCGGCTGGGGACGGAAGACGAGTCAGTAGAGCCTCCAGAAGAACAAGTACCTCCGAGGGAACCAGTTGCTGCTGTCGACCATCATCCTAGCGGAGGGGAATCCACCGACGAAGAAGCATGGGTCATGCTACCGCGGCGGCGAAAGCCATGGCAAGAAAAGAAGCTCAAGCAAGACCGTGTGATGAGGGGATTCACCAAGCGGAAGACCTACAAGAAGAAAAGCAAGACTCCGGGAAGGAAGGCGTTCAAAGTGCCGCCAGCAAGCCAAGACGATATCCTTCAGCAGAGTCTTCCAGAGCCGACAACTTTGCAAGAGTTCTTCCCAGATCACTTCCTCCCAGCGGACCAACACATCAAGGTGTCTTGTTGCATGGTCGAAGTCCATGAGGCGTCGGAAGGAAAGAACGAAAGCAAAACTTCTGGAGAAGGCGACTCCGCAGATGAGGGAGACGATTCTGACGAAGGGGGCACTGCCTCTCACGACGAAGCAATCTTGCACATGCCGCTCGTAGAGGCTTTGCATCTTCCGAAGAAGGCTCGCCTGGCAATGGCGGCGGCCTTGGCCGATCCAGATAGCTACAAAAGGAAAAGGAAGGACGACCAGAAGCGCAAAGCTGTAGCCTCGTGTGATGCGACGATAACCTTTTCAGATGAGGACCTGCAACTCGGGACGCGATTGCACAACCGGCCTCTTTACGTCTCGGGATACATCAAGGAGAAGCCAGTGAACCGAATCTTGTTGGACTGTGGCTCCGCCGTCAACATCATGCCTATCCAGACAATGCGGCAACTCGGCATCACCGACGACCAGCTCTCACCAAGTCAATTGGTCATTCAAGGCTTCAACCAGGGCGGACAGTCCACCGTCGGAATCATTCGTTTGAAGCTTTCCATCGGCCCGCTGGATACAACGGTCCTCTTCCACATCATCGATTGCCAGACGTCATATCGCCTCCTGTTGGGAAGACCATGGCTGCACGAGAACGGCATCGTGGTATCCACCTGGCACCAGTGCCTCAAGTACTACGAAGAAGGCGTGGAGAGGTGCATAGTTGCGGATGACAAGCCATTCAACGAGGCCGAGGCACACCTGGCCGACGCTAAGTTCTACCAAGCAAAGGGCCTGGTCACGGAAGTTCTGCCAGCTAAAGCTCCTCGAGCCCAAAAGATTAAAGAAGTGAAGCAGGACAAGACTCCTCTTCCCGCAAATCCGGCGCTACCCTCCGACGAGGCAAGACTCAAGGTCCAAGGAACGCCGAAACTTGGGCGAAGGATGCGCATCAGCTTCGAGCCAAGAGCAATGCAACATACCCCGTTGCCAATCCAAACGGCGCCTGTCCTGCGTCTCGCGCCTCAGTAGCTCCGAAAATCCGAGCGATCGCCTTCTACTCCGACAAGGAAGTTGGCCCCGTCGTTATCTCAGGCCAACGTCATCACTCTGCAAGAAATGACGGTGCCACTACCTAGTCTGACGCAAGCTCCGAACCCGAGCAGACCTGTCGAATCAACAGACCTCGAGCAACTCGGATTCAAACCGGAAGGGAGTTGGGGGCAAAATGCTGCCAAGTTGCTGTTCAGAGCCGGCTACAACGAGGAAAGCGCCATGGGCACACTTCCACCAGCAGCAACTCCACATGGGATGACGAGAACTCAAGCTCGGCTGTTTCAAAACGGAGAACAAATTCCCCCGAACCGCCGAGGCATCGGCTCCAGTCAAGCTCCGTTGGTCATCAGAACCGCAGCAAAGAGGACCTTCACCTCGAACTACATCGAGGCAAGGATAGTGGATGAAGCAGCTGAAGGATCGACAATCTCCGATGCACTCTCTACCTACCTCAGCCATCCAGGAAGCAGGAGAAGACGACGACGGGCTCGATGCCAAGCCTTGTTCCGGAAGCAAACCAGAGGCGATAAAGACTGGTCGAATAGAAAACGCACATCCATCTTCGAGAGGCTCGGGCCAGTCAAACAATCAAAGAAGAAGTCGGCATTCGATCGTTTGGGGATGCCAATCGAGGACTTCGTTTCGACACCCACTCACACACCCATGGCTGCCGCCCATCATATCTCCATTACGGATCCAGGCAACGGTGACACTTCTACTTCGGACGACGAGTTGCCCGATGCCCCGCCAGTCCTCGAAGAAGGGGGGCAGTCCACCGTTGATGACTTGAAGGAAATCAACTTGGGCACGAAAACGGAGCCTCGGCCTACATTCGTTAGCACGCTCTTGACTCCTGAGGAAGAAGCCGCATACGTCAAACTGCTTAAAGAATACAGAGACGTCTTCGCATGGTCCTACAAGGAGATGCCGGGCCTCGATCCAAAAATCGCAGTTCACCAGCTCAGCGTCAAAAACGGAGCCAGCGCTATCAAGCAAGGGCAAAGACGCTACCGACCAGAACTGGTACCCCAAATAGAAGGCGAAGTCAACAAGTTGATCGAAGCCGGCTTCATTCGAGAGGTCAAGTACCCGACATGGATCTCTAGCGTCGTCCCAGTCAAAAAGAAGAACGGCCAAATCCGAGTGTGCGTGGACTTCAGAGACTTGAACAATGCATGTCCAAAGGACGACTTCCCCTTGCCAATCACGGAGCTAATGGTCGACGCGACGACAGGTCACGAGGTGCTCACTTTCATGGACGGATCATCGGGCTACAATCAGATTCGGATGGCACCCAAGGACGAGGAGCTCACGGCATTTCGCACACCAAAAGGAATCTACTGCTATAAGGTAATGCCGTTCGGCTTGAAAAACGCGGGAGCCACCTACCAGCGAGCTATGCAGAAAATCTTTGACGACATTCTTCATCAAAACGTGGAGTGTTATGTCGACGACCTCGTGGTGAAATCCAAGAAAAAATCGGCACATCTACAAGATCTTGAGCTAATCTTCAAACGACTTCGAAGGTACCAACTCCGCATGAATCCGCTTAAGTGCGCGTTCGGAGTCTCCTCGGGCAAATTCCTCGGCTTCGTCGTCCGACATCGAGGCATTGAGATAGATCAATCCAAAATTGATGCTATCGTCAACATGCCCGCACCAAAGACAGTGCGAGACCTCAGAGGCCTCCAGGGACACTTGGCGTATATCCGAAGATTCATCGCCAACCTGGCCGGAAAGTGCCACCCTTTTAGTCACCTCATGAAGAAAGGAGCGCCGTTCAAATGGGATGAAGTTTGCCAAGAAGCATTCCAAAACATCAAAGCATATCTACTGAAGCCGCCAGTCCTATCAGCACCGGTCCAAGGGAGGCCGCTCATCCTCTACATCGCCCCGCTACTACTTAAGTCGCACTCTCGTCGGCGCAGAGCTGAATTACTCCCCGATCGAGAAGGTCTGCTTAGCGCTCATCTTTGCCACGAAAAAGCTGCGACACTACATGCTCGCTCACACCATCAGACTCGTCTCGAAGGCTGACCCGCTCAAATACATCATGTCGAGACCAGTGCTTTCCGGACGTCTGGCCAAGTGGGCCCTGCTGCTACTTGAATTCGACATCACTTTCGTGCCACAGAAAGCGGTTAAAGGGCAGGCCCTCGCGGACTTCCTCGCAGAATACCCCCTCCCGGCAGAATGGGAGTTATCAGAAGATCTCCCAGATGAAGAAGTGTTCTCCGTCGACGTCGCCCCATCCTGGAAAATGTTCTTCGACGGCGCAGCTAGGCAAGACATAGCGGGAGCTGGAGTCATCTTTGTCACTCCGGACAACGAAATACTCCCATTCTCATTCCTACTCTCGGAAGCATGTTCCAACAACGTGGCAGAATATCAAGCCCTACTCATTGGTCTCGAACTGGCCGACGAAATGAAGCTTCAAGGAGTAGAGATCTTTGGCGACTCTCAACTCGTGATCCAGCAAGTCCTGGGGGCATACGAAGTCAACAAAGAAGACCTGGTACCGTTGCATGCGCAAGCTGTGAAGCTCCTCGAAAAACTCAAGGCTGTTTCCATCCAACACGTTTCCAGAAACCTCAACCAGCAGGCTGACGCACTCGCAAATCTGGCGGCTACACTCCCGTTCCCAGATGAACGTTCGCTCGTCGTCCCTGTCTGCAGGAGATTCGTGATCGTCGAAAAAGAGGGCCCGCCCGAGGTACCAGTTCAAACCAACGCGGTGCATGTCCTCGAGATTAAAGAACAAGACTGGAGGCAACCGTTTGTGGAGTATCTCGTTCATGGTAAACTCCCCGAAGATCCGAAGCGCAAAAGTGACATCCGTCGAAGATCTCTGAGGTTCTACCACTTCAACGGCGAGCTGTACCGACGGAGCTATGACGGCACACTCCTGAGGTGCCTCGCAAAAGAGGAAGCAGAAGCCACGCTCAAAGAAGTACACGCTGGAATCTGTGGATCGCACCAGTCCGGTCCGAAGCTTCACTTCCGCATCAGAAGGATGGGATACTACTGGCCTACCATGATCAAAGACAGCTTGGAGTACGCGAGAAGATGTCAAGCTTGCCAGATGCACGGGGACTACATCCGTCAACCTCCGGAGCCTTTACACCCAACAATCGTATCTTGGCCCTTCGACGGATGGGGTCTCGACATCGTCGGTCCTCTGCCCAAGTCATCCAAGCAACATCTCTACATCTTGGCGGCAACGGACTACTTCTCCAAGTGGGCTGAAGCGATACCGTTAAGGGAAGTTGTGGGGGAAAATCTTCGTGCCGACCCGAAGACTCTCGCAGCACCAGTCAATTGAAGGTTCGAGTTTAAGATCGTTGATCGATCTGTCAATTGGAGTTGAAGTTACCTCTTTCGATATGTAAACAGAGAGGCAATCAGAGAGAGAGTTTGACACAAGAGATGTGATCTCGGAGTTCAGCCGAAGCCTACGTCTCCGTGCTATAGGGAGCAACCCAAATTCACTAACACTTATGTTGAAGTGATCTCGACAGGCCGAGTATCACTGAAAACTCTGATCTCTTCGAGAGAAAAAGAAGATCAAAGAGAGGTGGAAGATGGGAAGTTGGAAATCCCAGAGCTCTGGTTTTTTAGAACTGAGAGTTCCCCCCCTTTTTTACATTCGAAGGCTCTGCTATTTATAGGCCTCTCTGGGAGGAATTCCGGGGTGAATGGCGGTTTCTGCTGTCGTTTTTGGGGATTCTTCAGGTAAAGCTGGCGGGCCCCGCTACCGTCTTCTGGGGGATTCTACAGGCTTGTGGGCCCACCAGGCAGGGCCGGTGGGTCCCATGGTAGTCTTCGTGGGCCCACCAGGCAGGGCCGGTGGGTCCCGTGGTAGTCTTCGTGGGCCCACCAGGCAGGGCCGGTGGGTCCCGTGGTAGTCTTCATGGGCCCACCAGGCAGGGCCGGTGGGTCCCATGGTAGTCCTTGTGGGCCCACCAGGCAGGGCCGGTGGGTCCCGTGGTAGTCTTCGTGGGCCCACCAGGCAGGGCCGGTGGGTCCCATGGTAGTCTTCGTGGGCACACCAGGCAGGGCCGGTGGGTCCCATGGTAGTCTTCGTGGGCCCACCAGGCAGGGCCGGTGGGTCCCGTGGTAGTTGGTAAACTTCTGCCAAAATTTGCACCCACAGAAGTTACGAAGTACTCCGTCATCAGCTTTATCCAGAACGACATCATCTTCTGCTATGGAGTCCCCTGCTACATCGTAACAGATAACGGGAAGCAGTTCAAGAATGCTGCCGTCAGCCAGTTCTGCGCATTGTACAACATTAAGCAGAATTGTTCGACAATGTACAACGCTCCGGCCAACGGTCTAGCAGAAGCCTTCAACAAAACTCTGTGCAAGCTGCTGGAGAAAACCGTCTCGAAGACAAAGAAAGATTGGCACGAATGCATGGGCGAAGCACTATGGGCTTACCGAACATCCTTCCGCACGCCGACACAAGCAACGCCGTATTCCCTCGTCTATGGCGTGGAAGTCGTTCTTCCGCTCGAGCTCCAGATCCCGTCACTCAGGATAGCAGTCCAGGAAGGCCTCACCAGCGATGACAACGCCCAGCTCCGCCTAGCAGAATTGGAAGCACTGGATGAAAGACGCCTCGAAGCTCAACAGCGTCTGGAGTGTTATCAGGCCAGGCTCTCTCGCTCCTTCAACAAGAAGATTCGTCCTCGATCATTCCAGATAGGGGAACTGGTGCTGGCAGTCAAACGCCCCATCATTCTCTCGTATCGAGGAGGGAAGAAATTTGATGCCAAATGGGATAGCCCGCATTCCGTCAAGGAGGTCTACTCCAACGGCGCCTATCTCCTCACCACGCCAGAAGGGCTGACACTCGGCCCTATCAACGGCAAGTACCTCAAAAGGTACTATGCCTAAAGCAAGGCCACACCCCTTGTTCAAAAAAAAAAAAAAATGAACTACGTGCGACTTGATCCCCCTTAGGGGGGTACGTAGGCAGCCTGAGAAGTTACTTCAGGTTCAGTCCGACCAAAAGAAAAAGACAACAAAATTCCATGGAAAGGGTGTGGCAAAATGAGGCGATATTATTAATGAACCGAAGGTAGTACATTGCATAAGTCCTGAAAAAGAAAGCCACAATGAAACCAGGAACAACTAAAAGAAGGTGTCCAGAGCTTGGAGACGGCGCAGCAGCTCCTCCCTAGTCGCCTCCACTCTCTGAAGCTCCACGGGACGAGCAGCCAGAAGCTCACGACGGGTTGCCAAGTCCGACTGCTGCCTCAAGTGACTCGCCTTCAAAGCGCTCTCCGCGGCCTCGGCCCGCTCCAAACGAGACTCCGCCTTTCTAAGTGAGGCGCGCGCAGACTCCAACTTCCTCTGGGCCTTCGACAGGCTGGACGTAGCCTCCGCAAGTTGATGCTCGGACTGACTTAGACTCGCCTCAGCGGCCTCCAGCTCAGAAAGGGAGCTCCCCTCCAGCAAAGCCCGCCGGGATCGATAAGCCTCGCTATCGGTCACAAGCAGGTTCATCTGATCGACGAAAAGAGAGCTGTCAACTTTGAACTCTGCCAGGCTCGCGCAAAACTCTGCACCGTCCGTCGACCACCAGTCCTGGAGGGCGCCAAGGTCGGCAGTTTGGAAAGGCTCCAACGTCGACTTGATATACTGCCGACAGCTCGTGAGAAGGAACTCTGAGACTCTGCTCCTCGGCCTCAAATCCGGGCGAGGCGCCTCGGAGTAAGTAGGCAAGACCTTCCCTCCTACTGCGGCCGCAACAGGAGCCGCCCGCGCCAACGAGGGTGGCGGAACCGGGGAAACCGCCGCTACCGCTGCAACAACCGTCTCCACCAAAGGACACGAGGGCACAGTCATCGGGGAACACTGCTTGTCGACGCTCGAGACTTCAGCCTCCTCGCCAAAAGACAAGGCGTCGACATCGATGTCGTCCAGGTTAATGTCGCCCCTAGGGAAGTTCTCCCCGCAAAGTCCGAGGAGATCCAGATCATCCGGAGGGATATCTAGCCCACAGGGTTCGGGCACTTCCTGCGCGGCACCGGCGGACGAATGCCCAAGAGGCGCCTTTGAGGAGCTCGCTCCGCGCTCTACCACTATAACAGAATCTGGTCAAAAGAAAGAAACGGTGCTCAGCGTAATAAAACTTCCTGAACGTAGAGGGCAAATAAAATGAAGAGAGCTCCATACCTGTGTGGTCAGACGAAGCGGTCCTAGACGGAGGAATCACCTCATCTTTCAGAAGTCCAGGCTCCTCGGCGTCCTCCGCCAGACAAGGAACTCTCGGGACCATCCCGCGAGGAATGCACACTTTTCTTCTCTTGGGAGGGACACCCTCAACTTCGGCCTTCGGGAAACAAAATGCCCCAGGGGCACTAGTAAGCTCGGCATCCAGCACCGGAACGGAAGAAGGGACACGACGAGCACTGGAAAGGCGACTACAGCTCCTCTGCGCTCTTTGAAGCCCCAGTCGGAGGCGACGGTCCTCCACTCCCGCAGAGTGATTAAAGCAGAAATTCCTTAACCCGCTACTCACCAAGACGTCGACTGGAAAACTCGCAAGTAAAGGAGAAACTCGCCCTTCAACCCACTGGTGGTATTCCGGAGTCGCGGCATCCCGAAATCCGGACTTAGCCCCAGGAAAGAAACTCCCGCCAGTCAAGCGAGCGTAGAGAGAAGCCCACAGACGGTAACCCTCCTGCGGACTGATACGTCCCTGCAACTGCTGAGGCATGCCAGAGACTTCTTGCCGAAACCCCTGTTGACGAGCAAAGCGATGGGGGGAGTACTGCTCCACCTCCACCACATCCCCCTTGCGCCAGACCAAGTAGCCAGGACGGCAACTGACCATATTCCAGTAGAGACTGTCCGGGAGCTCCTCGTTATTATACACAGTCGACCTCTCCAAGGGCAGCACCGAATGCTCTGACAGGAATTCGAAATCGACGCTCCCCATCCTCCTCAAAAGGGTGCGAGCACACTCTCTCGGACGCTCCCAACTGATAAAGGCGTTCAAGATCCCTCCTATCCCGGGCAAGAAAGGCAGCTCAGCTGGATGCCCTCGTCTGGCAAAGATCCCCTTCGGGAAATGCAGAGCTATCCACCCGTACAAATAATGCAAGGGTCCGAATGCAGTCGACCGGCCGAGCTCCTCCTTGGCCTTATCAGAGCCAGACAAGTCCCAGTAAGTCCCGCTGAGAGCCCGATACAAGGCGTATAGTATGGCCGGGGCCAGATTAAAGAGCTCGCCCCTCTCCATCCTGGAAGCGGCAAGGAAGGTCCCCGGACGAATAGCCTCCCCAGAACACGGAAGCACGAACCGGCAGAGGAAGATGACCAGCCCAGCAGCTCGGTAAACCGATCGCCACTCCTCGCTATCCCGTTTCAGGCCAAGGAGTTCCCAGGGACACTGCTTCCCCTCCATTGAGTGCCTCTCTCGAGCCAAGGAGTCGATAGGCCTCACAAAGGAGCGAAGCGGAGGTCTCTGCATCTGAGCGATCTTCCACATCGGGTGAGCCGAAGACGCTGGAGACCTATACTCGCCTCTGAACCAAAAGTCGACCCAAGAAGAAGGACGCACTCGATCTGATTGATCCCGCGCCGCAATGATAGCATGTGCCTTGAACAGAAGAAGGCAAGAACTCGGAGCGTAGCTGCTGTCCAGCAGATCCTTCAAGGCAGGCACCTCCTCTTGGTAGTAGTTCCGTACCTCGGGGCACCCGGAAACGATATGGACGTCACGAAGCGAGATGCCTATCTTCCCCGCCCCAGTAAGGAAGGTGTTAGTTTCCGGACACCAAAGCTCACAAAGTGCGCGGTACATCCCCTCCGGACGACTGTACTCCCGACGGGCCGGCGCCAGAAATTTGGCCAATAAGTTCATCTCAGGTTCCGCGCCAAAGACCTCGTAGAGCTCGTCCATCCACTCGCGAAAGCCGCAAAGGTACTGGACGTCTCCCCGAGGCCAAGAGTCGGTGCCCCATCGGGTCAGCCTAGCGCATATCTTCGAGGCAACAACTGGCGTAGGCACGAACTCTTTATCGCAATGATGGAACGGAAGACTCAAACTCGGCCGCAGAAGCTTCATGGAGATCCCTTCGTCAGTATGAATCTTCTCGCTTAATTTCAGCATCCCGCAAGTCGCATCCGCGACTCCATCTTCCGTGATGCGCTCGTGCACAAAGACACGGAGCAATGACAGAAGGTCTTCCCGCCTTGAGTTGCGATAACGGCGCACCCGAGTGTAAGGAAAGCAAAGGCATCTCCTCCCGTCGAAGAAATCCTCGTCTATCCAGCCCGAGGAAGTCAAACTCTCGAAGACGCGAGCCCTGGAAGACCATGAAGGGAGGCAAGTCAAGACAAGTGCGTGAAAAAAAAAAAAAAAAAAAAAAAAAAACTAAGGGGGCCTGCACCCCTGTCAGGAGGACCACCCGACTCATCGGCCCGCCACCACTGGCGCCCGAGCCTTCGCGATGCGCCCCCGCGGGTCCACACGGCGCCCGTGCCGACCCAGCACGCCAACACAACCGCGCCGGCCCGACTGCGCCGACACCGCCCATGTCGACCCATCGCGCCAGCGCCACCCAGCCAGGGCCACAGCCACTTGCGCACCCGTGCGCCACAGACTGGCTCTGCTACCACTGGCGCCTTCGGAGTCCAGAAGAAAGAGGGGAGAAAGAAAAGAAAGAAAGTGAAAACCTCAAAAAAAAAAAAAAAAGTGAACGAAAAAAAAGGGGGGGCCCACAGCCCCCTCTCCAATCAAAGCCGGACAGCAAAGAAAGAAAAAGGGGGGGGGGCCCGCTGCCTCTCCTCTCCTCTTCTCCGAGCCGATCGGGACCAGGCCCCGACAAAACCGCCGCCGTGCCGCAGCAGCCGGACCCGGCCCCCATGCCCGACTCGCGTGCTCCGCCGCCCTTCTCCGCCCCGAGCCCGACCCGTTCGGCCCCACAGCCGCCGGACCCGGCCCCCGCGCTCCAGCAGCCCCGCGCCGCCGCGCCTCCGGCCCCACGCGCTGCAGCCCCGCCTCCGGCCCCACGCGATGCGGCCCCGCACGCCTCCCCGCGCGCTGCAGCCCCGCGCCGCCATGCCGCCGGCCCCGTTGCTGTCATTGCTGCTTCTACGGGCCGGGACCGAAGAAGAAGAAGGAAAAAAAAAAAAAGAAGAAAAAAAAAGAAGAAAGAAAAGAAAGGAAAAGAAAAAGAAAAGAAAAAGAAAAGAAAAGAAGAAGAAGAAGGAGGAAGAGAGAGGCGGTAAAGGCGACTCGCACCTCAGCCGCGCTCCTCCATCCTCCTCGCCTCGGTCCTCGCCGCATCGCCGCTTCGAGCCCGTCTTCGCAACAACCGCAAAATCGCGCACCATCGCCGCCGACGAAAGAGGCGACACCGGGAAGACGGAGCAAGTCTCGTGCAATTCCAGGCAGCTCACTTTCGACGACGGTCTTCAGAAGCCGGCAGAACCTTCGCGCGGAAGCACAAGGCCGACGAAAGAGGCGAAGACGGAGCAAGTCGCGTGCAAACCCAGGCAGCTCTCTTCCGACAATGGTCTCCAGAAGCCGGCGGAACCTTCGCAAAGAAACGCAATGACGGATGGAGGGGGTAGGTGTCCTTAAATAGACTCCCGACCCTGCCCACAAAAGGAATCAAGGACAAGCGCTCTACGATTCCTACGTGTCCAAACCCGACACGCTCTCACCGACGCACTCGTCCTTGAGGGGGCATTTGTAGACACACGAATTTCGTCGGACCCGAACCCGACTTACGTGTGCCGACGCGGATGCAAACCCGACACGCGGACCCAACTCGCGCGCACCGACACGGATGCAAACCCGACACGCGGACCCGACTCGCGCGCGCCGATGCGGACCCGGACCCCACTTCAAGAGGGGCCGGCCCCTACTAGGGTCCGAACCCCATAGGGCCGGCCCTAGTGGGGACCGAACCCCATGGAGGGGCCGGCCGGCCCTGCATGGAAAGGCAAGAAAAGGAAAGAAAAGAAAAGAAAGAAAAGAAAAAGGAAAGAAAAGAAGGGAAAGAAAAGAAAAGGAAAGAAAAGAAAAGGAAAGAAAAGAAAGAAAAGGAAAGAAATACCGCCATGCGCGGGGGGAGGTAGCGTATGACGTCTGCACACACGCGGATCTGCGCCGATCCCTCGATCCGACGCACAAGACGAAGCGCCCGATCGCCATCGATTTCGTGCGCAAAATCCAGCCATAATTGCACCCGCCAGAAAAGGAAAACAACTAAATGTTATTCCCCTCATCAATGGATGAATAAAATCCGGGTAATTATGAGAGAGATACAAAAGGGATTTAAAATTAAAAAGTTCCCATATCTCTCTCCCCACTTCTTTGCCTATAAATAGAGGGGGTGGGGGAAGGAAAAAATGGTCGGGAAATTGAAGACGAAACGCCAGAGCTCTGCAGAAGAGGAGACGCTTCTTCATCGACCCAAGGCTTCACGAGGCACAGTCAAGCCTGTCCCGAGGGATCGGCTTACTGAAAGTCCTCATCAATGTGAAGACCCTTGCACACGAAGATCATCCCTTCGACTCCGTGCACGAAGAAGAAAGCTCGGAGAAGAAGAACCCTTCGACTCCGAAGACGCCAGAAGCAAAGGCCGGAGAAGAAGAGGAGCGGCACTACCCCGTCGTCTCCAACAAGCTTCGACTCCGATCAAGCCCAAAAGCCCGGGGAAGAAGAGGAGCGGCACTACCCCGTCGTCTCCAACAAGCTTCGACTCCGATCAAGCCCAAAAGCCCGGAGAAGAAGAGGAGCGGCACTACCCCGTCGTCTCCAACAAGCTTCGACTCCGATCAAGCCCAAAAGCCCGGAGAAGAAGAAGAGCGGCACTACCCCGTCGTCTCCAACAAGCCTTCGACTCCGATCAAGCCCAAAAGCCCGGAGAAGAAGAGGAGCGGCACTACCCCGTCGTCTCTAACAAGCCTTCGACTCCGATCAAGCCCAAAAGCCCGGAGAAGAAGAGGAGCGGCACTACCCCGTCGTCTCCAACAAGCTTCGACTCCGATCAAGCCCAAAAGGCCGGAGAAGAAGAGGAGCGGCACTACCCCGTCGTCTCCAACAAGCTTTGACTCCGATCAAGCCCAAAAGCCCGGAGAAGAAGAGGAGCGGCACTACCCCGTCGCCTCCAACAAGCTTCGACTCCGATCAAGCCCAAAAGCCCGGAGAAGAAGAGGAGCGGCACTACCCCGTCGTCTCCAACAAGCTTCGACTCCGATCAAGCCCAAAAGCCCGGAGAAGAAGAGGAGCGGCACTACCCCGTCGTCTCCAACAAGGCTTCGACTTCGATCAAGCCCAAAAGCCCGGAGAAGAAGAGGAGCGGCACTACCCCGTCGTCTCCAACAAATCCTCGATCCCGATCAAGCCCCAAAGCCCGGAGGAGAGAAGCGAAGCGTCATCACCCCGTCGTCTTCGACTAACACCTGCGCCATCCACGAAGAAGAAAGCCTGGAGCAGATCGCCTGAAGCGTCGCTACCCCGTCGTCTTCATCAACAAAAGCCGACGCTACAACCGTCGCACGGAGACCGTCGCTACCCTCGTCGTCTTCATCAACAAAAGCCGACGCCACAACCGTCGTACGGAGATCGGTGCTACCCCCACCATCTTCGAAACTATTCTTCGACTCCGATCACGCCAAAGAAGCCCGGAGAAGAAGAGAAGTCCAGTCGATACGTAAACCGTCGAAGCACCGGAGAAGTAGCCCACGTCGTTCGAAGAAGAAGATCGAGTTGACGCCAAAGCTAAAGCCAACGCAAGAAGCCAAAGCAAAGCCCCAGTAAAGCTCGCGCCAAAGCAACGCAAGTGCCAAAGCCAAGCGACTACGCCGGCCACGAGCAAAAGCACCGCACGTTCTAGCCGATACGACGCGAAGTCCGGAAGAACGAAAGCATCGCAAGTCTCTCCCAGCTACGTCCAAGTGCAAGCGCCGAAGCAAAGCAAAAGCCAGAGCCACGCCGGAGCAAAGCCAAAGCCAAAAATCCAAAGCCAAAGCCAATGCCAAAAGCTCGATCGACGCCGCGAACCGACGATCAAGGACACCGAGGTCAAGCAAGGAACGAGGAATACGCGAAGATCGAGGAACAAAGCCGAAAACCCCCTAGCCGAGAAAGCGCGAAGCACGGAAGGGACAAAGCAACGGTGGACATTCCTTAGCCTCTCCAAAACCCTCTCCCTGTAAAACCCCTGTCCTGGACAGCCCCTTCAGAGCTCTCGCACGAACACCACGTGGAGACGCGGATCAAAGGGATCCCCCAGAAGATCTTTCCCACAATCCCCTGATCAAAACTCGCCGCAACCCGGACTCGCTACACCCGAGCAACCCGGGTCCCGGCCACAATTGTAATCTCGTGTGATTCGCAATAAAGACGACCCGCGCTTTTTTCCGCGACCACACTGCCGTCTCTAGGGCATATCCCCAAAAACTAGGTGGCAATATTGCATAACTCATCATAGTCCAAACCATGTCTAACAAAGTTCGGTTTCTCCTCTCAGATATATCGTTTTGTTGTGGTGTCCCCAGTGCAGTCAACTGGGATACAATCCCATGCTCACGTAGGTATCCAATAAATTCATCCGATAGGTATTCGCCTCCTCGATCCAATCGAAGAGACTTGATACTTTTATCCGTCTGCTTTTCTGCTTCAGCTCTGAACTCCTTGAACTTATCAAAGGATTCAGACTTCCACCGCATTAGGTATATATATCCAAACCTCGAGTGATCCTCCGTGAAGGTGATGAAATACTCGAAGCCTCCTATGGCACGGACACTTATGGGCCCACATACATCAGTGTGTACCAACTCTAATACCTCCTTAGATCTGCTACCTTTGGCTCGGAAAGATCTTTTAGTCATCTTGCCTTCCAAGCAAGACTCACACATCGGTAGGCTTTCTGAAATATCTGGACTTAAAAGTCCTACCTTAACCAACCTGTGAATCCTGTCTGAGGCTATGTGTCCAAGCCTTAGATGTCAAAGGAGTATTGGATTATCTGAGGGATTTTTCCTTTTAAATGAATTAACCACACATGTTTCAGTTATGTTATCCTGCTTATGATTGGAGTTAATTACATAGAGACTATTCTGTGTCTTTCCTTTACAAACAAAGAAACCATTCAATTTAATTGATACATCAGAAGCATCAAATAAAACTAAAAAACCTTCATTATTCAATAAGGAAACAGAAATTAAATTACGTCTCAAGGATGGTACATAAAGTATGTCTCTACGTAATAAACTTCTTCCATCAAGGAACTGCAAGATGACATCTCCAACTGCTTCAGCCTCTGCCACGGCCTCAGTTCCCATGCTTAGGATCTTCTCCCCATCACCCAGTTTTCTTGTCTCCTTGAACCCCTGCAAATTATTGCAAACATGGTTAGTGGAACCAGAATCCACAATCCACAATCCATGAAACTGGAGAACAACTGGATGCTACAAGGGATTTCACTATATGGATTTGAGATATACCTGTCTCAGCCTTCTTAGGAGCCGCGCGGTAGTCGCCCTTCCAGTGCCCCTTCTTGCCACATCGGAAATATTTTTCTTTGGGCTTCGCCGAACCATTATGCTTAGGAACCTGCAACTGCACCTGGCCCATCTTCACGGGCTTCTTAGACTTTCTTTTCTGAAACTTGCTTTTGGCTTTCAGAGAAGAATTCCGCTCTACGTTCAGGGATTGGGCTCCTGCCATTATCTCGTCCTCTGCCGCCTGGAGCGCCGCTAGGAGCTCTACGTTAGACATCTCCAACCGGTTAAGGTTAAAGTTGGTAACGAAGCCCTCAAACGCTCCTGACAGAGATGCGAGGAAAATGTCAATCTGGATCTCTGCATCCAAGATGACATCGAAGGAACCAAGCTCGTTCACATAGCCAAACAATTTTAGCATATGATCCCGAACTAAAGTCCCCTCTGCCATCTTCGTGGACACTAATTTCTTGATGGTCAGGTAACGAGTTACCCGACTACGACCCTCGAACATTTCCTTTAGGTACAGCATCATGTCTGAAGCAAAGGTCATGTCTTCGACTTGCTTCTTAAGGACGGTCTGCAAGGATACCACTATGTAGCACTTGCATATCTCATCAACATCTAACCAGTCTTTCCATTCCTTCAATTGGGCCTCAGTTGCACTTGGTCCCGACATGGCCGATTGAGAGGTACTTAGGGCAATTGTGTGTTTGCCAACCCCTTAGGACGAGCATCAAGTTACGCTTCCAGTCCTCGTAGTTTGGTCCCGTAAGTTTGTTATCATTAAGTATGGAGGCAAGGGGGGCGAGTTTGGTCATGATTTCTGTAAACAATTGTTCAAAGCAAAATTAGGGTTTACTATAATCTATTTCATAGAATTTAGAAATAGATAATATTTACTCCAACCGCTATGTCTTCACTACCTCAAGTGGAGACATCCCGGAATCTAAATTCCTTGGGCTCGAGCACTGAGACTATCGGCCTTGAATTGGAGACAGCATCTCGGTGAGAGCATGCAACCGCTTCTGCCAACAGGGTTTTTATGACCCAGTTTTTATCAGAATTACCCATGGTAAACTGAAAGACCTCCCAGTCTCCTTTTGGCCAGCTTTATATGACCCGCGTGCGCAGCAACGACAGCTTCACACAAGCTTTCGGATGTTTCCCACAAATCTAGGTGGTGTCGGCAAGGGGGTTCATAGGCTCCCGCGGTGTAGGAAAAAAAAACCGTCACCCACTGCCACCGGCATCCTCCATGTCCCGAAGGAAACCACTAGGCGAACCAGCATGGAAGGAAATACAGCTCTCACCCGATAGGAATATCGAACTGCGTACCTCCCATCCAGACCCTTAGCCGGTTGATTGTAGAGGCCAGGGGCTCCCCTTTGGAGGGAACCTCTTACACATCCCTTCTTTATGAGGTTTTATGCATATCTAGAAAGGTCACGACCTCCTAGACTTAGACCCTGGTCTACCGTGCTCCCACTAGGATTACAAATATTCCCACAAAGTATTAGTCTCCTTGGAAAATATCATAGTCCCTACCTTGAATACTCAGCTTTCGCCTTTCTTGCAAGGATCACATTACATAGATTCCAAGGATCCCGATACTTTACTAGTTTGTCCATAATCCTATGATCTGGAGCCTAGCCTAAGGTCAACGTGGAAAGAACTCCCACTACGATGACGCCTCGTTCACAATTTGATGCCTGATGTCATAGTAGACCTCATCTCATTACAGGTTTCGATGCTGGAGAAATAGGGACATCCGACAATCTCCGCCGGACCTCAACCTAATGGTGGCATAACCAAATCATGATGAGTTCATACTACCATCAAACGTCATCTAGAAACGCGTATCACATAGTGAAATCCTAACCTAACTTGGTCGCTAGGACCACGTGGGGAAAGGGCATCCCACTAGGGTTATCATACTTCTTATGGAGACATTAGTTAATTATCTCTAAACAAATCTAACACTGCGTCTATCTCGGTGCACAGTACTTGGCTACCTGAACTACCACGAGGGCGGTTACCACTTTTCCTTTTAGCTAGCCACCGGATTCGCACGTGTTAGAACTATATAGAGACACTGATGAATCCAGAAGTTTAGTACTAACCCTACGCCTGATCTAGAGACAAACTCACAAGCAAGATAGATAATCATCGGGGTTCTCTAAATACTAAATAAAGAGAAATAACAGAAATAGCATCCAAACCAAATCAAGTTCAGGGTCCAACCCCTGAACCTGAATAGCACAGCCAAAATATCCTGCTCTTCCATTCCGCACGATCTTTGACGATGATCCTCATCATCGCCAACGTGCACCCTTTCGTCGGGTCTTTGCACGCCATGGTACCGCTTGCCCGAACCGTAGATGTAGCATCATCTCCTTCTTCCTGTGTTCGAAAAACTTACACGCTCCGAGCAAGTGCTCGTTCGTGTATAATTTCGCTAGAAAGAAAAGAAAACAATCCTAGAAACATGGCCAGGGAACCGAGGATGGTCAACCCCCATCCTCGCCCATCTAGAGTCTTAAAATCCACAAGCACAATAATAATCAATGCAAAATTAAATCCGGGGTCCGACCCCCGGAAGCATGCAATCACAGATTACTATTCAGCGTGGCACCTGCAAAAAGACGATACATAGCACAATCCATATGCATTATCTAGCCGAACCCCGACAAAAAACATATGCCATCATATATTCACATGATATTTTCACAAATTCATGCATGAAACACACACCAAAGCGTGCTCTAATACCAATTATTGGAATTTGATCCGCTTATCAGAGTCGCAGCGAAAGCAAAAGAAAGATCCGAAGATCATACGGTGTATGTTTCATTACAATTAATTCTACAAAACAATCTATATGCAAAACTATGATCTTAGCATATGTGCGGACACCCTAGAGGCATACTACGATCTATGAAAGACATGCATGCATCTAGTTAGATGTTTAGAATCATCATACCTTATGGATCTATGATCCGGAGATGACGGAACGATGAAGAACCGCACTTGAATCGCAAAGAAAACTGTCGGATAGCACCTTATCCTTTGCGAATTGAGAAATCATCGAACTCCCGTCTCTGAGCGCAAGGATTACGAGCCGACGAAGGAATCCGTTGCGAAGACGATGGCGAGCCATGAGATTTCCTCCTTTTCTTTCTCTCTTCTTCCTTCTCCTTCCTTCCTCTTTCTTCTCCCTTCTTCTTCCTCTCTTTTCCTTGGCCGAAACCACAAAAGAGGAGGAGAAAAGGGGGGGCTCGGATTTTGGAGAGGGGGAGACCTAAAGGCCGGCCCCTCCCCCTCCTCTATACTTATAGGGCCGGTCTCCTCGTGCCATGGGCAAGCTAGGGCCGGCCCTAATAGGATTAGGAGAAGGGGGGCGGTTTTTAGGGATTTCCAATGTCAATCGTGAAGCCTGGACGAAAACGCCCTTCACGAAAAGTGAAAAACTGTAAGAGAGATTGAGTGAGGTGCGCTACTCGGAATTGAGTTCCGTCAGCGCCTATGAGCTCCTAAAATTATTTTGCTCATTCTAAGATCCATATTCAATGTATTCTGAACCATATTTCAGTATTTACCAAAATACCCCTATGGCCCGTAACACATGTGAATTAGGTTCTTAGGCTCCGGGCTTGCGCTCCATCGCGCTACTTCGCATCCAACGTATCCAATTAGGTCGGGGAACAATTCCTATACGTAACGACAGAGTGGAACCTTCAGGGTTCAGGATCTCTAGCTCCAACCGGATTCCTGATTAACTATTCCGGTGACACACCGAAAGTTTTGTTAATCAGTCCTAATCCGATTAACCCGCGTAGCCACTCAGAGTATGACACGAGTTGAACTCTAGTGATCCTAAACTTATGTTACTCCCTCGTAACCCTGTTCTCTACTATACTCCGATAATCCTCAGTCCCTCATATTACTGGTGTCATGATACGACTTGGGCGGTGGGGAGCATGGTCAGATTCCGATCGATCATCTGACTAGGGTTTGATGACTTGTCATCTATAACACTACACACCTTCCGGTGTTATGCCTAGCATCCGGAAAGTCGTCAGTCATACTGACAACCACCAGGCCTGGGTTAACTGTGTGGACAGATTGACTCATCAAAACGTACCCATCCATCACTGGACGTCGGATAACCTATAGGGATTACATGTCACTCAAGCGCCAGCCGGGTAACCGAACGTACCGTGGTATTGGACTATGGAAGGTCCGTACACGTTGGCACATCAAAGCACCACACAACTGGTTGGCCCAGTGAACATGGTCCCTCAGGGTTAAGAATAGATTATCTATAGTAGTAAGACGGTTTATGCACCAGTGTCTGAATCACTGAACTGTGCACCGTCTTGGTTCCTGTTCAACACGATCATCGTGCTTGGTCAGGTGAATGGAAATTCCACGTTCCCGTAGTAGAGACTTCACCGCATCCTCTACCTGCCAACAGCTTGTTCTCGGTGAAGCGACCGGCATCACCTAAGCTGTGAACTAGTTCTAGGTCTACACAGAACTGGTCCACTAGGTCTCCCAAGCATGGATCCACCATGAACCTCAGTGGCCTACCCTAGGGTCCTTTTATTATATGAGTATTATCATATACCAGAGTAGTATTCTAATTAAAGCAATAACCAAAGTCATCTTTATTAATGTTAATAAAGAAAATCCACGCTAAGGACACACGAGCTACAACAAAGAAAACATGCATGAAAATTAGGGTAGGATCTGTTATCCAACAAGAATCCAAATTTAGGAAAAAAATATTACACTCGGGTAGGATTTGGCCCTCATGTCCCTCTCATTAAATTTTGGGACCATAACAAAAAAAAAATCACACTATAACCCTAATAAAAAATTAGAAAAGATAGTTAAAAACCATAATAAACAAATCATCACTCACTTTA
Organism: Chamaelirium japonicum; assembly: GCA_947650365.1. Lineage (NCBI taxonomy): Eukaryota > Viridiplantae > Streptophyta > Magnoliopsida > Liliales > Melanthiaceae > Chamaelirium > Chamaelirium japonicum. The sequence continues at coordinate 48,890,912 of OX393557.1, read as the reverse complement.
ACTCTAAAAAAATTCATCATATCGGAGTTGAAAACCTAGTATAGTGGGTTAGAAAGATCCATCACATAGAAAGTGAGAAAGAGAACAAATCAAAACCCAAAGCACAATGAGTTTAGCATATACCTAACAGTAGGTTAAAACTAGAGAGAGATCTTCCACGCTTAACAATAGTCTGATTGATCGGCGCTGCCCTCGTCACTATTTCTTCCCTCACCATCCTTCAAACCACCATGAACTTCATCGCTGAAATAGAAGCCGCTGCCCAAGTTGATAAAGCAGTAAAATTGGAGGAGGATGGTACAAAAAGTCTCTGATAAAAGTTGAAGGTTATTTAGAGGGGTAAATTCAAAATTCTATGCCCTCCGTTAATACTGCTTAGGAGACAGATCTGACAAGGGGTGCCGGTGTAATATCAGAAACGAGATAGGGTGTCAGTGTAAATTACCCTAAATTATTTGACGAAATAATTAGTCTATGACAGTACCATTTTAAAGGGCGCTTATTGGTTCATGTTACAACGTATTTAGTTGGGTATGAGTTCGGATAGGTTGCAGTTAGTTTAAAGTCCGACCCACATTTTATATAGGGTAAATTTAAAAAAATGCCTTTGAACTATACCTAAAATTTTGTTTGCCCTTCTAAACTATAAAACGCGTCAAAATACCCCTTTATTGTTAATTGTTTTCACTTTACCCTCTTCTATCAGTGTCCCATTTGTTAAGAAAAAGGTAAATGGTCACCTGACCATCACATGCCACGCCTAAACAGTTATAATATCTATTTTACCCTTGTATATATGAATTGACTTGTTTTGCCCTTGAGTTCTCAATACACCATATTCAGGTGCTCTCTCTTTCTCTCTCTCTCTCTCTCTCTCTCTCTCTCTCTCTCTCTCTCTACACTATATCCAGATCCTCTTTCTCCCTCTACCCCATATCTAAGTGTTCTCTCTCTCTCTCTCTCTCTCTCTCTCTCTCTCTCTCTCTCTCTCTCTCTCTCTCTCTCTCTCTCTCTCTCTGAAAGGTAAGATAATTGTATTGATTTTTAAAACGATTTACAACTGTGTGTCATCCCGAAAAGAGACAATAAAAGAAAAACAAAATACAAGATGCATTCAAATGATCTTTATAAGCTCCCTCTCCACGCTAGAAACTTCGCTTTGTCTTCCCCCTTCATGCATGTTACCTCATAGCCAGAGAAGATTCTTTTTAGTTGGGCACTAATGGCATGTTGGATTTGCTGAATCGATCTATCATGTCCCCCAAAAATCCTTTCGTTTCGTTCTCCCCATAAGGTGTAAACAACACAAGCAAGAGAGGTTCTGACAAACTATCCCTTCATGCTCCTATCTCCCCCAAGACTACTTAAACTATTAATAAGATCAATCAATCCTTTATTACAATCTGCCAATACTCTCATCAACTTGCTGAAATGATTCCAAACTTGTTGGGAGTAGTTGCATCGAAAAAAAAAAAGATGGCCAGCTGATTCCTTGTCGTTCTTGCATGGTGTACACCTGTTGGCCAATCTTACTCCTCTAGATTTGAGAACATCTTGCGTTGCTAGCCGGTTAAACAATGCCCTCCACACGCTAAACGTCATTCTAGGTAAGACGGGGATCCTCCAAATCAGATTAGTCCATCCCACCTCCTCTTCTTTATCTTGAACAGCTCCCTAAACCATGCAAAAGCTAAAATTATTGTTGCACTTCGCCCATTCAACTTCGCATTTCGTTTCGGCTAGCAAAGTTTGCACTTATGAAATTCCATTGAATGCTTTAACCTTTATACTAACAGCCGTTGGTAGGTTCCATCTGCCATTGAGAATAAAATTGCAGACTTTTGCTCCTTGCCACTGCTGATCATACATGTCCTGCTCTCCCACAATCGCAGCTGGGCTTTGTCCATCGATCAAGGATTGAACTAGAAGTTCACCTCCGAATCTGCTATGACGAGGTACCTTTGTTTGGTCTCTCTAGGTGCAAAACCATACATCCGTTGAGAAGTTGTTTTCGCAATTTAGGAAATCTGAGAACACCGTCAAACCAAAGTTTTGAATATTAAAACATTTTAAATAGGCACCGGCCTTGAAAAGGATGAAAATGATGAATCGATCAAAATGCACATAAATTGAGTAAAATAATTTCGTAAACAATAACATATAATACCTCTTACACTTAAAAAGATACAATCGTCATACGAGCATGAGCGGATGTGTGAGCAAGGCAGTTTGATCACAAGCTGATTCTTTATTGTGTTGCTGAAATGATACTTTCTACATCTCTGAAGTATTCACTGGGTTGTGGATGAGCATATCGTCCAAACTCACACGTTACACCAACCTCACAATGTAAATTTTTGCTCATAAATTTCGTCAATAAAATAGATATACATCATACACAGTAATTGTTCTTAATTATCCCACTTAACTTGTAACACCTGTGGTGTTAGAATTGAGAATAATAGAAATCCTCAATGGCTAGTTTCGTCTTTTTACAGCCAGATTTTTTCTTTGGGCTTTTTCCCAATAAATGGATCGTAAACCTATGAGATGTTTTACGTTCACATTCTCCGTAACTTCGAGCATGTTACGATGGTGCGTTCCGTGCAACGATCATGTGTATGCGCAGCCAGTTTCGGCAGCCCGGCAGGTAAACCCTAGAAAAACGATAATTGGTCGATAGTTGTAGCTGTTTTGTTTCTTGCAAGAGATCGGGTGATCGGATCGTAACGAAACAAGATACGTTAGATGAGGCTCTGAGAGAGCCTTCCAATGAGCCTGAGTTAGGGTCGATCCGACACCCGGGTGAATAGTTATTGCTATTTTAAGTTTTGGAGTCTTTCCTTCTTTTCAGGAGATCTAGAAATTAGAAAATTATGTACCAAGCGCTGACGCGTTCGCATTGACAAGACCTTTCCAAAGAATCCTCTCGAGCCCTATTCTGACTTCCGGTTTGATAGTTACAAGTGATTATTCTTTTCAGCTCGGTTAATGGGCGAATCGCACCCGGATTCCAACCGAGCCCAGTTCAGGGCTCAGGACCGAGCCCGACCAGCCCTAGAGCCTGCCACCCGGTCTCCTAGCATAACTTAAGCTCTCCTGACCTCCCTCCCCAGTGATTTAAAATCCGAAATTCGGATAAAAATTATCGGGCAGGATTGGGATGATATATCGATCCCTATCTTTCTTTCCTTTATCCCCTCCCCCTTTTTAGGAAGGTTTTAACCAACCCTATCCTCCATCCCTTCTTATCTCAGCCTCCTCCTTTATCTATAAATAGAGAGAGAGAGAGAGGGGAACGTGAGAGAACGTGAGAGAAAGAGAGAGAGAACGAGAGGAGAGAGAGAGAGAGAATGGGAGAAATAGAGAGAGAGAACGAGAGGAAGAGAGAGAGAACGGGAGAGAGAGAGAGAGAGAGAGAGCGAGGCAGAGAGAGAGAAGGAGAAGAGGCCGAGCGAGAAAAATCGCGCGGAGCATCCCGACCCGCCCCTCGCCGGAGCTTCGACGAGCATGCCGGCATCCAAGGTCAGCCCCTTTCCTCCTCTCATCCCCTCCGCGACCCAACCCCGCGACCCCCGGCCCTTCCTCCTCCCTTGCCGCGGCCCACACGGGAAGTGATCGCCGCCGCACCGAACCCCTCCCCGGCGACCTCCGACCTCCGACCAAGCTCCATGCGAGCCCACTCCGGCCGACCTCTTGGACTCCGACGGCCGCTTCGGCCGCCTCCCCCCGTGCCTCCTCTGTGGGGGTGGTGCGGGAGAGGCCGGCCGAGCGCTCGCTGGCGCTCCAGGCCACCCCTCCCGTCGGCCTCGTCGCGCAGAAACCAGCCCCTGCCCGCTGGTTTGTGGAGAAGATGAAGTTGGGGGGGGGCGGGGGCAAAATTATAATTTCCCAGGTTTTAATTAACCCCAGACCCGACTTGTTTAACCCTGAACCCGACCCGACCCAACATGGCACTGCAGACCCGACCCGACCCAGCAGACCTGACCCAACCCATGCAGTGAATCGGTCTGGTTCACCTGAACCAGACCCGTGAACCAGTCGATTTTGGTTCGACTGTCATTTCTCCGTCCGAACTCGGAATTGGACGAAACCAGCGCCATTTCGACCGGCTCGAAAATTCCTACCTGTTGGTCATAGTCTAGAATAGTAATTATACTGTTTAATCCCCTGTTTTATCCTTTGACCCGATATTATCGCGGTACCGTGGTTTGACCGCCGTTTCATCGTCCGAACTCGGATTCGGACGAAACCAGCGGCATTGTGCTCAAAATATTGAGTCCCACCTATTAAACCTAGAAGATAACCCTAGAACCCCTTTTACCCTAGCAATCCAGGCATGCGATCAATTTTATCGGTTCTACATGGTTTGACCCGAAACCATTCGACCGAAGTCGGATTCCAGCGAAACTGGAACCATCGGAAAGGGTTCTTCGAGCCCAATTCGATGAGTAGGTTTAGCTTCTGTTTACTTGATTGACTTAGTATGGTTTAGGATCGAGTTCTTCAGTCACACGAAATTACGTGCTGTCAAGTCAATATTGGTCCCCTATCGAGGGCGATCGATTATCCTTGGCATAGAACCCTTATCGTAGATTCTTTTGTTTTAATCGATAGAGTTGTGATGCGGAACTGTGGTTATTATCAGACCTTGATCGTGGTGATCCAGCGGAGACGGATCAGAAGCAACTAGCAGGAGTCGTGTGCGATCGACAACCAGGTGACATCTACTACCCTTGCGTGGTCTTTAATAGTGGGAAATGAGAATGACTAAGGGTAGGTGTCCATGACACTGCACGCGGGCCCCGCCGGGCATCGTCGCATGTGGTCAAATGGACCCCGCCTTGCATGCGGAGTCGCGAGTCCGGCGACGCATGCTTAAAATATTAATAAAATAATAATAATGATTGCTAGCTTTTGATTGTATGGACACCGTAATTAGGATTCCCTTAAATTAAATGATAAATTGAATAACTAATAATTATCAGAGCCCACCCTTCTGAGAGGAGTATGGCAACCCTAGCACACGGGTCACTGGGATGAGTGTTTTACTTTATTGATTTATTATGTCGCATGGGTTGCGAGAGCAGTACGGGATCAGGGGTAAATTGTTGGAAATTGTTGAGCATTAAATATACCTTTTGTAGCTTTAGTATATATGTTGAAAGATGTTATATGAGAATCTACCTGATTAGAGGGTAGGGACCCCGTGCGTGCAAGGGCCGTGAACCACCCTGCGCGTACAGCCGAAGTTAAGTAGGTTAGGGGTCACGGGCAAGGGTTGTGGTAAAGCCAATAGGAGGTGCCCTCGAGTAGGGATTGGCCTAGCAACCCTGTCCCGGGGAGTTGAAATCCCCATAGTAAAGTAAGTTGGGCGGTAGAGCTCCACCGTGAAAGACGGGAAACCCCTTATGATCCTTTGGGTGACTAGTGCATGGTGTTGGTGGATGCACGGCGAGAGAGTTGGCCCTCTACATCGAAATAAAAGGCCCTATAGTAATGCCCGACCGGGGGCAGGATGAACAAAATATCCGGGGTTCACATTTTGATAGTGTGTGTTTTATCTATATATGAATTTAAAATTGAGTGACTGTTTACATGATGACTTCGTGACTTTATTTGAACGTCTTATTTAATTTGTTCTTTAATGCTGTAGAACATTGAATGGACTTTATGTTAGATAACCTAGTGACAGTAGGAATTGCATGTGAATATAGACTACTAATAGGTTTAGGTATCATTCGGCAAACATTGACCATACTAGAACTGCTAGATTATATCTTAATTTGTTACAATTGGTCGTCTCATATTATTAAAGACTATTAGGATGTCACTAGCCATTAATTTGGCTAATCTCTCAATTTTCTATTGGGGGCTACTCTTTCCCACGAGTAGGCTCAGTTGCAGGTCCGGAGGCTCAGGAGTAGCAGTAGGAGCCCAGAGGCGGAGTTAGAGTTGCAGTGTTACCTTTCGGCTTAGTATGTCAATCTTGTAGTCTTTTCTCTTCAGACATTATAATTGTATTGGAATAAGAGTTCTTATTAGTTAGTTAGTATTCTATGGTTGTAGTTGCAATGGTTCCAACTGAATTCTTTTGGGTAGGCCTCTCTTCAAGGCCCCAAGCCTATGATAGATCATGATGAAAATATAAGTGCATATAAACGACTAAATTGATTAACCCTGTAGATAGGAACCCTATACTGGTGCACCTGAGTGTTAGGACGTGGATGAGACCACTTGGCTAGCCGTAGGAGGCTTGAGTCTCGTGCTCCCTCAGATAGACTCCTGTCAGTATGTAGTGGCACCGACAGGTCACTCATATTGAGAGGATATGACTTTTGAAGGTTGAGCTTGACTAGATAATATCTTCTCTCTGTTGATAATTTCTCTTTCTTTGCTTTTTAATAAAAATGGTTTTTTTGAAAAATCAAATTTAAAAGATTCCCCTCTTGTTTCTCCCTCCTTCTTGTTTTTCATATTAGAGAGCGAAGAAGCCCTGTGAGAACCCAAATTGATGTAATCAATTGACCAGACCCAAATCCCATCTTTTTCTCATTTCACACCCCAGGGATCGGTCTTCAGATTTCTGGGGCGTGACATAACTTGGATGGGGGGGGGGATGGAGATTATATTTTCCCATCATACGCTTAATTTTGCCTCTTTAGGGACTGAAAACAGCCCACCGACCTGAAAGTCAATGGGGGAAGTCTGGCCCAACCCGAGTTACACTCATCCCATTCAAATATTACAATTATTTTCACATATTTCTATTTTACTAAAATGAGTATAGAAATAGACAAAAATAATTAAAATATTTGAATATGGTATAATAACACATGTAATACATATGATACCATATATATTATGTTATATTAATATTTATACATAAATAATTGGTTAAAACCTGTACAAAAATATATAAAATAATAAATTAAAATATTTGAATAGAATAGGATATAACATATATAATGAATATGATAACATATGTATTAACCTATGTACATATTATAAATGTGAGCTTTTAGGGTGTATTTTGTGTGGACCACCGTACTAAGCTTTTCCGTCATAAGTACAATGATAGCCTTGTGCTTTGGTACATTGCTTATTTGTTGCATGTTCATGGTTACAAAACCATGGTAGGCTAATTATTTTATCACACCGACCCGAAAATCTGGCCCGAAACCGACATGGCTAGGCTTGGGCTGCAACCATTGACCCTTGGGCCAGCCCGAAAATAGTGCTAAGCACGAATGGACTGATCTTTTGGCTGGCAATATTGGACCCGACACGACAAACCCGACACGAAGTTAGCGGGTCTGGGTCAGACTTAAACGGGTTCGGGTTGTAAACGGGTTGACACGATAGACCCGTTTAATAAAAGGGTCAGGTCCGGGTTTAAGGTCTGGACACCGTAGACTCGGGAAGACCCGTTTAAAACTCAATGGGTCTTGTCAAGTCGGGTCTACCCGCAATCCGATATTGTAATATATAGTACCAGCGGGTCTATCGAGTCAGGTCGGGTCCAGTCGGACTGGGTCAACTGAATAGACCCGTGTGGTAAACGGGTATAGCGGGTCATATCGGGTCTACCCGTTTATAAACGGGTCGGGTATGGGTTTATGATCTAGACACCACGATGAGTTAAACGGGTCGGGTCTGGGTCTAGGGTTTTAGACACGACCCGAAACTAGACACGACACGAACCCGACCCGACCCGACCCGACCCGACCATTGCCACCCCTAATCTTTATTAGCTCGACCCGGCCCGTTTTACACCCGTAACCCCGACGCCTCTCTTTGTTACAGAGAAGGGCCAGAGAGAGAGAGAGAGAAATCCTTTCTTCCTCATGGCGGCCTCACTCTCGAAAGCCCTAAAGCTACGCAGAGCTTCCCTCTTCATCCCCCGTGACGCGATACCATCATATTTCTCCCCCTTCTCTGCATCTCGAGCGGCAGCGTCACCACCACTGCCTCCTGCTGTAACAGCAGCAGCAGCCTCTACATCTCAAGCCCAAGGTCTCTCTCTCTCTCTCTCTCTCTCTCTAATATGAACCCTTCTCTCCCCCAAGTTTCTCGGACGGTACCTAAGTGCTGTTCCTTTCAATCCAGAGAAGGAAAGAGGAAGATGGTCGAAGTTGCTGCTCTTTATCCCCGGCGCAATCACGCTCGCTCTCGGTACATGGCAGATCTTCAGAAGGCAGGATAAGGTCATCTCTCTCTCTCTCTCTCTCTCTCTCTCTCTCTCTCTCTCTCTCTCTCTCTCTCTCTCTCTCTCTCTCTCTCTCTCTCTCTCTCTCTCTAACTACTGGAAGCTGGTGGTTCCATTAATTTTAGTTTTGATCATCTATTGTTTGCTACAGATAGAAATGTTGGACTATAGGAGAAAAAGATTGGAAATGGAGCCCATATTGTGGAGTAGAATGGCTTCTTCGAGTCAGGACTTGGATTCGTTGGAATTCCGAACGATCCTCTGCGAGGGTGTTTTCGATGAGGGCAAGTCAATTTATGTTGGCCCTCGTTCTAGAAGCATCTCTGGGGTAACCGAGAACGGATACTACATCATCACCCCTTTGATTCCGACGACAAGCGAGCCCGACAGGTAACCTCAGGAGTGATATTTACATTTCTACAATTTTGGGCATAACTGTGAATAAATTTTCTCCAATAAGACTATGATGTGAATGTGATATCAAGTATCTACGAGATAATTGGTAGGTTTGCAATCATTCATGTCATCACTGTAAATGATTACTTTACTTGTGTCCTTTTCAGTGGTTGAAAGAGACGGTCATTGAAAACTTGCAAAAAATCTATTGGAGGAGATTGAATATTTCATGTGAATTTGAGAGCGAGAAATTGAATGAAAGTCATTTAAGTGGAGTGGTATTTGTAGTAGAATTATAGAATCGACATACAATAAGAGGACATTAATGGCTAGTTTCTTGTTTGACACACATAGAAGAACCAATAGTACACCCTTTGAACTCACGTTGGAAGATGAAGCATTGCCCAAATAAATGAACCAAGGCCAATTATCTGTTCATGGCCATAATTGTCGAACAAGTCCAGCTGTGGAGTCTTAATAAGTAATAAGTAGTACAAGTTGGATCCATGGTTTAGTCATGGATTGATTCATGAGTGACATCCACGAGGAAGGGTAGGAGATATTGCAGTACTGATGGTGGTGTGTTTTATGATGAACTAAAGTTCTCATCAAAATAAAACCTTGCATCACCGATGATGATGTTCCTATTATTCAAACTGAACGTGAAACATCCATTAGATTTTTTACTAGGAGCAGTAAAGGGTGTATGACTTGGACACAATGTTCATTGCACAAAATGATAGAATTGTTGCATTGTTCACAGTTCGAAGTTGTGTAAACTAAAATACAGCTCAAGACCCCCCCCCCCCCCCTCTCATTCATCACTTGTTTTTATACTTCTCAATGATTAGTGTAAGGATTTAATCAAGAAAAGAAAGACTAAACTTTCCCCTAAGTTCTCGTTTGGTAGCCATAAAGTTTTAACTAATGAAGGGGATAGTAAATGCTAAGCTGAGGAATAGGATTTCCCTTGGTGAAGAGAGGAGTGTGATGCTGATCACTTTTCCACCGATTGATGTGTTTCGTGCCGGGTTGATTTTACATTCCTATTCCTTAGTTAAACATTCCCGGCTATCAAACATGCATCGCCTAGCTCATGTGAGGGAATCCCTGTATGTGCCCCTTCCTTTGTTAAACTTCCCGCCTTTCAAACGGGGCCTAAAATATTCTTGAGGCAAACTATATGTTTTTATCCCTAGATTTTCTATAGCAATCTGGAAATGAACTATATGTTTTTCATCCCTAGATTATACCTTCAAAAAATCCATAATAGAAGAGAATTGTGTTGTTTATTGGGGTTGGGTGTGTATGTGGGGGTGGGTGGGTGTTGTTTAGGAAGGGGGGAGGGGGGGGGTGGGCATGCGAGTGAAAACCGTGGGCATATGTGGATATGAGGAATCTATTTCATTGCCTTCGTTTGTTCCTATTTTTAAGGACCGAAATTGTAATCGATCTCTTTGTGCCCTTCGAGAGATCGAGTTCAACTTCTAGAGAGTATGATCCCATCACCACCACCACAAAAACAAAAATATTCTAGGATTAAAAATAAATGATCATAAAGCTTTATCCCCGTATATTTGGCATTAGCTGTCCAGACCCTTCTTTGGCAATCGTTCCTGTTAAGGGCAATCTCTATTGTTAGTACAAGTTATTTCATAATTTTTCTAACAACTTCAATAAATGTTATTTTAGCTACTTTCTTCATTTTTCTTGATCCCTCCACAATAATCTAAGACCCTATCCTTATTGGGGTCACCTCCACTCTCCATGATAATGCCCATATTGTTCTCCAGCATGTTGTCCTCAATTGGTGCAACTCCTACACTCGTCTAGTACACTCATTCTTACTCATCCCTCCTATTTTTATTGCACATCAACCTTAAAATTATCATCTTTTCTATGATCATCTTAAATGCTTTAAGGCCTGAGATATTGAAACATAATATATTGCTAGACTTATTGTTCTTTTGATAAATTTACCCTTAAGTATTAAAGAGATACGTCGATCGCATAACTAACTCGAAGCTCTTCTCCAATTCATCAAGCTAACTCTAGTTCTATTGGATATATCACGATTATTCATCCATTTTTTAATAATAGTCTAATAGAATACCAAAAACAGTAACATTGTAATGCTTATTGTTAATCAATTTTGAATGTGTATTCATTATCATTACTACTTCTATTAAAATTGCATACTGCATTTAGATCTGTAATTTTTAAGCCCTTATCTTCCAAACCTTCATCCATAATTACTATTTGGCATTCAACTTTATACTTGTCTCATTAACATATACCATGATACTTATTCTTGATTATTAGCATAAAGTTTATATGGGCTTAGTGTGGAACTATCGTGAAGTCTCACCGTGACTGGAAAAGTTATTTGTCTCACCACAACTGCTTCTCATGCTAGCACTTGCTCAGTTGCTCCATCATATGTGTCCTCATTAATTCAATAAAACATTGAGGCACCCCTTTTCTTCTTAAAGCCCACCATATGATATCTTTATCTTCTCTATAAGACATTCCATCATTTGTCTCAACAAAAAATAGCCTCCATTGTTGACCTTCTTGGCATAAATTTGACTTGGTTCTTGAAATTTTTATCATTTTCAAAATCTTTGTTCCTTGACCCTTTCACAACTTCATGGCTTAACTCATGAGTTTTTTACTGTGATAGTTGGAGTAATTTGTACATCACATTTATTTTATATATAAGTATAACGAGGTTTGAGAATTAAGGTTCAAGTTTGGACCGGCCGAAAAACAAAACAGTTAGACTGATTTGGCTGTTTCGACCAAAATATTAAGCACCTAGAAGAAAAACAACAAATTTGGCTTTGATTTATTTTTAGTTGTTTCGGGCTCGATTCAGGCCATTCGAACCCTATTCAGGCCTGATTCAAACTTGATTAGATTGAATCGGGTTCAATTTGGCCGTGTTTGAATATGATTCGACGGATTCGAACCAGCCCAAATTTGCAACTCGAATCCGAATCGCATATTGTTTTGGGTCAGGGTTGGTTCCGTTCTGATCGGTATTCGGTAGAAATCCAAACTAGTTTAGGAGTTCGATTCATGTTTGGATGAACTCTCGAGTCATGATATATGGTTAACATATTACTTCTCCAATCATTTGGCATTCTTCTTGTTTCTACGATTTCATAAATAAACCAATTAATCAAATTACCTCAGTTTGTGCTAAGATTTTTAAATTCAATTGTTATCCCATTAGGCTAGTGCCTTGCCTTTTTGTATCCTTTTCAAAGTTCCACCAATTCAAATTTCATTGAGCAATTGTAAATATGCTAATTCCGTGGTGGTTGTTCTTCTGAATAAATTTGTTTAGGATAGTTCTCATTCAGTAGTTAATTAAAAGTCTTTTCCATCTCTTTTTAATCTCATCCTCTATTGCAAACACTAACTTGATTTTGTATCTTTAGCTTTTATTTCCCTTATACTAGTTAATTTGTATAATCTATTTCTCAACTTTTTTGGAGGCTAGTGTATCATTCAAGTCACTAAAAGCTTGCAAATTTCACCTTACTAGCTTTTTAGCATTCTTCTTAGCTTTTTATATCGTTCCAAGTCCTCCGTATCATCCTTGTTCTAAAACCCCCCTGAAGGATGGTCTCTTTTCCTTGATTGCCTTTTGGACCTCGTAATTCCGCGCCATCAAATCTCTTTAACAATTACCTCTAGAATTTTTAAGAATTTTTTTTATCTTACATCTTAATACAATATATCACCTGATACTATTCAAGATCCAATTCTCCTCGCTTATTAACTTCTCTTTAAAGGAGTCACATTATTCCCTTTTAATTTGATCACCTTATTCTTGGGCATATCGATTCTTCTTTCCTTTCTTCTCGCTCTTAATATAGACATCATAACTACTGGCTTATGTTGTGTGAGGAAACTGTCAAAAACAAATGAAAATTGAGCAAAATCGGACTCAAATAGAAATTTTTGACTAGATAATGGTGCGTCTATTTGTCTAGAAGTGACATTTACACTGATTTTGTTCATCAATAAATGCACATGCAGTAGTAAGACTTTAGGTGAGAACTAATGTGACATAGACTTGCGATTAAGATAAATCTTTGAGATCAAACATTTGGAGAGAGTTGAACTGACGATTTAAATATTTTATTCAAGTATTACTGAGGCATGTGCCATGTGATTGTGGAGGCTATTTTGTATTATTAATAGAGTTAAAGGGTGGAAGGGTAACAATGTTTTGGCGGTAAGAGCTTTTGTTTTGAGGTTAGCTATGGAAATTCAGCCCTGGACAGAGATCGAAAAATAAATGAAAACTGCATGACCCATGTTTTATTGATTTTGGTAGGGACTGATGGGAGAAGCCGAGAAGGAACAATTGGCTCAACTGCTGTAGTTGGAAAAAGTTCATTTCTTGCGTTTTGGTTTCTTGAGCCATTGTTGATCTATATTATGTGTAGCCCATCATCATTGTTATGAACACAAATGCTATTCAAGGGGCAGCTGATTTTTGATGATATTTAAGAATTCTGTTTCCACCACTCAGCATCTTGCGGCTCTTGCCTCCAATTGCGTGTAGTAGAAACAGAATTGGGAGTGGATTTTGTGCTAGTATGTGGGAGTGCTAGTCCTGAAACATAACAAGAAGCCGAATTACCCAAAAATTGAGATGTTTTTGCATTTTATCATAATACTTGGTAAATCATATTAAAGTCAATCTTATTGTCTCTTTCCCACATATTACTATGTAGATTCAAATGAGTTGTGAAAAAAATGAATTTGGTACATGCATAAAAGCTCAAAAGCTATCCAGAGGAGGTATGGGCTTTTGTAGTAGTGTGACAGTGTGTATCAAGTAGGAAGATGCCTGCAATTAAGGTCTCACTTTTTACCACACCACGGGAAGATGTTAAATTTAATACACCTTTAACAGTGATTATCTGGTGGCACGTTTTTTCCTATACGCTATATTGATTGGATACTAGTATGTCATGCCTGTGGCGGACAGGCTTGGAGTGTTGGATTCTTCGAACTTGAAAAAATAAGACATGCGAGCGAACCCAGCTTTGTATATTAACTTGCTCTCTCTTTCTGTGTGCGCGTGCGCATGCATGCTTGCGTTTGTGCTTTACATTTATTTTATATAAGGCATTGTATTGTATTACATGTATTTAATAAGTCAGATTCTTGGCTCCTTTCCTATAAAATCAGGATTCTTGAATTCTTGTTTATACAATTAGGTTTTTCTTTATGAAGAATTTTGGGGCTGACATCCATAGAGGTGTCAATCTGTGTTCGGAATGTATATGCCAGTCAACTAGAAGTTTTAGCAACATAGCCAATAAGTGATATATGCTACCGAAGAGAATGATATTTTAGTGTACTAGAACGTGAGAAACTGACTGAAAGTATTGATTACATACAAATTTTGTAGCCTCCCAATGGATACTGTCATTTACAAGGTGTACTACTATTGGCCTAATTTATGCACTGCTTGAGTCACCTTTCATAGTATAATCAATTATGAAAATACCCTAGACCCCCAAAGCTCTCTTTTAGTCATGCAATGATTAATAAGATTGCGTTTTGCAAAATCGTGTTCCCAATGAAGGATGCAACCTTGTTTGGTAGTGAAGCCTCACGAAATCTCTAGGCGGTGATATCCAGGGTTCCTCCCCCTCCCCTCTCTATTATCTTTCTCGCAAGATCTTTTAAAGAAGAAGCAAGAATAAGAAGAAAAAGAGAAGGAGAATCAGAGGCTTTGACTTCTTTCTCCTTCACTTTCTTTCTCCTGTTTCTTCCCTCGGCTGCTGCTATGTTTCCAACTTTCCACACGTGGAAGCCCACGTCAAAAGAAGTCGCAGCCTCCCCAATCTGTTTCCGCATGAAAAAAGAGGTGCCGACCTCAGTTACGTGAAACAATGACAGAAGATAAATCCTGTGTCACCGCATCGATAAGGGCACCGATATCAAGCCACAACATTCCAATGGCACCCCCACATCAGCTGCAATACTCAGGGGAACCCCACAAGTTGTACAGACTCCCCGATTGCCATACAGACTCGAGAAACATTCCCAAGCTCGTCATGGCTTCTTTACAGCCTCTTGAGGCTTTCTCAAACCCTAATTGCCCAATGCTTCTTCTCCGCGAGTGCATGTTCCTTCATTGCGTGCGACCGTGGCTTCTTGCTTGCTCGTAGATCATTAGAGCTCGCTCGTGGACAAGGTTCTAAAAAGCGCTAGGCGCTAGTCGGGCGGTGGGGGGCCGCCTAGCGCCTAGGCGGCCTAGGCGGGGCCTAGGCGGCGCCTAGGCATTTTGCCTTTTTTTTAATTATTTTAATTATTATTTTGATATTATATAATATATATGTTTAAAAATTAATATAAGTTCAAGATTATCCCAAACCATTATTTTAAAACACAAGTATATAACCATAATTCAAGATTGAGTGATTAATAAGAACAAAAGCAAACATGGTCCGCCTGGCCAGCCTAGCCCGCCTGGTCCGCCTGGCCAGCCTCAACCCGCCTGGCCCGCCTGGTCAGCCTCAGCCCGCCTGGCTCACCTGGTCCGCCTGGCCAGCCTCAGCCCGCCTAGACCGCCTAGGCGGCTGCCTTGCCCCGCCTAGACGGCCGCCTAGCTCCGCCTGGGAGCTTGGCCGCTTTTCTGGAGCGCCTAGGGCCTAGGCGAGGCGGTGGGGGGCCGCCTAGCGCCTAGGCGCCGCCTAGGCGGCCGCCTAGACCGCTTTTTAGAACACTGCTCGTGGATCTCCTGTTCAATTCGAGAATTCATCAAAGATTCTTTGTGCTTGTTCACATCCACGTAGAAACATCAATCCTTAGAAAACCCGATTAGATCGATTCAACTCATAATATTTCTTCATCTTATAATTGCTGGCTTGCAATAGGATCCTGCAACAACAAAATAACATCATCACTTGAAACCTATTTCAAACCCATAAAACTTGTCTTGAAATCTTTTTTAAGGTTATAAATTATTTAATATTAAATCTATTACTCTTCCTGGCCAACAAAAATCTCTTGATTTCCAAACGATCAACCTTTTCTTTAAATTGAATATTCAACACTCCATGCTTGCTTTTGCCATCCGAGTCATTGAACGAGTTGCTTATCTTGAATACTGAATAATTGAAATTGAATCCTAAAATTTTATATTGAAATTACTTGTGATAAAACTTGCTGATAAATCTTTATATTGGCATTTACACTAGTGTCCTGCATCATTAGAGCTCATTCTTCCACCTTGTGGAGTTTATACGTATATTGAGTTCATATTTAGTATTGGAGCAAGTTATGTGCCGATATGCTTCTAAATAAATAATAATTAAATGACAAAATCACATAAAAAGTCTACATAATATTTCTTAGTGATTCTGCCAAAAATCATAGCTATCCCATAAAAATACACATTGGAACAACTGATCCATCATATTATAAATCTGAATGAGTCTTAATTCTAGGCCATCGCTTTTGAAAAATCTTTCATGTTTGATAAATATATTTTTTAATCTAGTGAGTTTGAGGTACTAATATATAAATAAGTTTGGATTGATTGGGATTTTGTATGTTGAGTTTTTTTCAATAAAAACAGTATTATTTATTTGGGAGAATCATACGAATCTTTCAAGAATCAGTATCCACATGTGTCCATGTGGGTCCAATATGACATCTTAACTGCATAAAAGAATTCAGGTTACATAGTTAATTTGATTCACACAAGTTGTATATTAGGGTTTACTACTTTACTGAATTAGACAGTCTCAGGGGACCAATCATCGTCTATAGTCCATACTTAAGTTGTATATCAATAGTCATTGTTCAGCTCACTATGCATTTAAGGAATGTTTTGTGTAATATGTTAATTTTCAAATACAATGATTGTTTGTCACATATAATTTTTATTAAGAAATCTTTGTCAGTGTGCAGCAACCTGTCCTTGTTAACAGAGGATGGGTTCCTCGTGGCTGGCGGAACAAGCCTCTAGAAGATTCACAGGATGTTTACAAACCATTAAATTCAAAAGCAGCAGATGTACGGCAGGATGAGAAAAGTGATTGGTGGAAATTTTGGTCTAAAAAACCTCAAGTTTCCAAGGTTATTTTCAATGGACTTTTTGGTTTCCTAACAATGTTTTTGTAATCGTATGTGCAAAGAGCACTGGTATCATGTGATATGTCATTAATGTCACTCGCTGCGACTATATTTAATTTTAGTTAGAATGATTCTTTTTTTGCATCAACATATGTAATTTATGCATGTCAATCACAAAGTGATATATATATATATATATATATATATATATATATATATATATATATATATATATATATATATATATATATGGATAATCATCATCCAAATATAATTCCATTAAAATGGGTTCGGCACTAATTAAGAAGGGTCCACGAAAAGACTAACGAGAATTTTCCTACCAGCTCTCAATCTTGAAATTTCCCCCCTTTAGGGTAGTGATCTCTCTTAGGAGGGACCAACCGGAGCGCAACGGTCGCCTTAAAAGTATCTACATCCTACGATCGCCATGGTCAATAGACACTATACTAGGCTATGATAGATTATAAATCCAATTTTACTAAATTCTCTTGTCACCGCGGAATATTACATTTTGCATGCATGGTGATTAGATGTCAGGGGGTTCTCTTTATCTCTCTCTTGCAAAAGCAATTCAGATTAGGGTTTCTTTGAAGTGATGTGCATTAGTGTACAAGGCTTGCATACAAAAGTTTAAACTACAGCTGACACATATGTTTTTTTCGAGGAAAACCTATGCGGGAAAACCCTCACCAACTTCATGCCGAATGGTGGAGCAATCCACTAAGATTCAAAGGTCCGGTTACAGACATGAACATAAGAATACACGGACCATACTAGAAGTAAACCCTCCATACCTCGCCGTCTTCCGTCTTGCTCTTCCAGCTTTTCACAAGCTCCCTGCCCAGTCGCCTACACGTGATTCAACACACACGATCCTAGTTGCTAACTCGAGTCGCCGCTCCGACTCCCTTGATTCACTCAAAAAGTGACATAACGCTCGACCTCGCGAGCCCGAACGTGCCCAAAGGTGAACGTCACCCCACTGTGGGTGGTAGCACCCTTTAAGGGATTACTCCACCAAGGCAACCCGATCGATGGACTCCAAAGAATTTTATATCGGTTCGCTCAAATACCTACTAAGGGGAATTAGGGTTATTCTCGCGAGATTCACTCAAACGAGACCCGACTCTCTCCCGTTTCACACGGAAGAACCCAAGAAATGAGATTTTTGCAAGGGTAAGAGAAGACCAAAGAAAACTAGAATAAAGGGATAATTGAATCGAATCCATAAGGGAAGACAACATTCAAGTATACAAAATTGAAGCACACAATGATGGAAAACAATCTACGAGCTTATAGAGATCTTACATGGGTGGTTGGGCTCGAAGGGAGAAAGATTTCCAATAGGTTCTCCTCCAAATTCCAAGCTAAAAACTCTTCTCCTCTTATTTTTCCACACACACTAGAGAGAGGTAATGTGTATATATAGGGTAGATCAATCCTAAGCTGATAACATCCCTTGGATTGTGATCTTACGATTGAAAACCAAAGTTAACCATCTCTGGATACTAGCTGTCCGGACCGGCTTGCTTACGATCCAGACCTGAGACCCAGCCAAACCCCCAGACAGGGCAAGCAGCGCGAACAATGGTCCAGACGCTCTACTTGATTTAGTCCCAAATAGTCCGGACAACTTTTAAGGAGTTCGACCCACTGTCTAGACGTCTGAATCGTTGTCCGGGCGAAAAACACAAGCAGTCTGGATAATGGTCCAGATGGCTAGTGTGGACTTCCAACACTTAGAAAACTTTCTAAGTGTTGTATCCTCTCGACCTAGACTCAACAAAGTCAATTCCGATTTTAGAGATTAAAAAATAATTTATTTTAGGAGCAATTATTCTAAAACGGAAAACATTTAGAAATCACGCCAAATCCTTGAAAAGCATGAAAGTGATAAACAATAAAAAAACACACAAAAAGATGCGATCGAGAATCCCTATCTCTACCCCTGTAAACACACACGTATGCCTCTCAGGTGAGCATCTAAAGGTTTGTAATGGACTGTTGAGTCTTCAGATGATCTTAAACCACTGTGATGCACTTGACTGATCTTCAGGAGCGTAAATACTGCCACGACTCAATAGTAAAGGACTTACATGTAATTTCTAACAGATTGGTTTGGATGCACAAATTAATCCAATAAAGGGAGACCCACAAGTGGTAACACACTTGACATCAACCATCTAACAATTATTTTGGATAATCTGACCAAGCCAATTGGCAAGGTCAAGAAACCTAGATGGGCATTTGGTGGATAAAGAGACCTAACCCATATTGGTTTCACAATTTAATCTAATGTAACCAGGGAGCAACCTCCCACTAGGAAAGAGTAGACTGAGGGTAGAAGGAAGATTTGATTTAGGAATTCCTTTCACCTTTGTGGCAGATATTATAAGGCAAAGAGTCGAAGTGAAATTACATTCCCAAATTGACGCATCTTTCAGATCTCACTAAGTCTGCAGAAATAAAAGTATCTTATTTTTTGAGTAAGTTGTACAAAACATCAAAAATGGACATGCTGTACATGCAACATATGTTGTATATCTATATTTATATATTTAACATATGTTAAATGCACTTGTCATAGATAATATGTGATATACATAAAGATACGGGCAATACTTTGAAATTAATGGGTTGGATACTATACGCGTCACTATATGCATATTAATAATGTAACACATAGATGGATATCATGGGTTGGATTTTGTTGTACGATAATGTACAAAGCTATCTATGACTAACTTCCAGGATCTGTAGACGTTATGGCATACTCTTTTCATTTGTCTTCATCATTTGCTAAGCATCATATCCTGTGATGCATAAAGCCTTATTTCCTATCTTTATTAGTGATGGAAATAAATGATTCTTACAATTTTTTAATACTTTGTTTCCGATGCTATTAGCTTCATGATGTTCCCAAGCTTGCAGGTCAAAGAACATATTATTACTCCCGTAAGAGTCATTGGAGTAATACGTGGAAGTGAGAAACCGAGCATATTTGTTCCAGCAAATGATCCTAACAGTGGCCAGTGGTTTTATGTTGATGTTCCTATGATTGCTCGGGATTGCGGTCTTCCAGAAAATACAGTTTATATTGAAGACATAAATGAAGATGTCAGTGCAACTAATCCTTATCCTGTTCCAAAAGATGTCAACACCTTGATTCAGCATTCTGTCATGCCGCAGGACCATTTAAACTATACGATAACTTGGTATGGTTCTTTTTTATGTTGGTTATAATCAAATGAAGCTGTCTTTTTTCCTTTCCATTTGTTTGTTATTGCATTTGATAGGCTTTAATATATGTCAATTCCACTAGTCATGATTCGCTATGTATGTGGCAGATAGTAATTTTGAAATTGAATTTACAAGTCATGTGATGGTGAATATCGACTTTATAGTCATTCTAGTTGCGTTCTGTCTATTTGCACCAGTAAAATGCTGTTGTTACTATATCCCACATTGTCTAAAAAAGTGGGGACTTTGTTCTTTCTCCACTTAGTCATAAAAACAAAGGCTTCCCCGTGAACCTCTTATTTGGAGGCGATCTCTAAAATTCTTCCATTTTAATCTGGAGAAGGGGCAAGGCAATAGCGAATGAGAGAACTCATCTTTATGCATCCAATAGAAATTACAGAAACCTGAAATTTTCCTCTTATTAAGATTAGGCTTTCTCAAAATCTTATCATTGGTAGCTAGCCACATGATAATTTGCACCCTGAGAGGAGTTCTAGACTTCCAGAGCCATATATAGATGCATGGATATAGGAAAAATCAAGGCATCTACGTTCCACCTTATGATCAATAAATTCCCTCAAGAATTTATAGACATCTGGTCCGATGAAGTCCAAGTAACGCTGGGAGAACATCTAAAAACCATCTGGCTTAGGAGCATCATCTGATTCCTTGTCAAAAAATTCCACCTTATGATCAATAAATTCCCTCAAGAATTTATAGACATCTGGTCCGATGAAGCCCAAGTAACGCTGGAAGGAGAACATCTAAAAACCATCTGGCTTAGGAGCATCATCTGATTCCTTGTCAAAAAAAATCTTCCTAAAAATCGGCATTATCAAAATCGGCTTCTAATGTCTCTTGATATTGAATACGCGGCACGTCTAGACCGTCCTAATCCCAACTCCATTTGGTGGAGGAATCTCATTGAGAGATTCTCTTGAAGAAGGCAAAGATTTCTTTGAGGATATCTCCCTTCGAGTTGAAGCTCACATCGTTAATTATAATTTTTGGGATAAAATTTGCACCTCCTAAGACCTTTTACTATTTTTTGGAAATAAGAAGCATTATGATCTCCTTTCCAGATTCAGTGTTATGATCTCCTTTCTGGATCCTTTTTTTCTTAGACCTTTGCTTCCACATCATCGTCCCTTTCACAAGAATATCTTGTGTTATGATCGAGTTAGATTCATCAAGAATAAGGGCACTAGTATGCTAGTGAATGATAATGTAATTAAAGAGAGATGGAAAGATTATTTTTAGGTATTACTAAACGAGAACTCCACTAGAGACCACTCAAGGAGTTGGCATGTTTATCATGGATCAATCAAAATATGGAAGTTGTAGCAACTTCGAAAAAGGATGTAAAGGGCAAGGCACTACGCCATGATGGAATACCAATTGAAATTTGGAACATCTTAGGATGAATCGGGTTAATTTGGTTCGTTGGTTTATTTAATGAAATCTTGGAAACAAGAAGGATACTAAATTATTGAAGGATTATGGTACTTGTATATAAGATAAAGGTGATGTTCAAAATTGCTCCAGTATCATGGAATTGAGCTTATGAATAACACCATGAAGTTGTGTGAGAGGGAGATGAAAGAAACATTAAGAAAAATAACCAGAATTTCAAACATATAATTTGGATTTTTGTC
Source organism: Chamaelirium japonicum (assembly GCA_947650365.1). NCBI lineage: Eukaryota > Viridiplantae > Streptophyta > Magnoliopsida > Liliales > Melanthiaceae > Chamaelirium > Chamaelirium japonicum. The sequence goes on along the minus strand of OX393557.1, from coordinate 48,869,276 downwards.
ATGAAGGTCGCTAATGGAGGTTATTTTCTTGCTGAGATAACTAATGATAAGATTTAGTAAGGGGAGAATCTTCATATGGTTTTTATTGACATTTGAGTAGTATGATAGAGTACTACAAGATGTAAATGTCGTGAGCTTTAAAAGGGTAGGGATGCCTTAAGGTTATAGGGAAATTGTGGAGAACATGTATGAGAGAGCAATTATTAGCATAAGAAGTAGTGGTAATAAGTTAAATGAGTTTCCAGTTATGGTAGGATTTCACTAAGGGTCAGCATTTAGCCCATATCTTTTTCCTATTGTCTTTGATGCTTACTGTTAATATTCACGAAGAAGTAGCATGGTGTAATTTACATGCAAATGATATAGTGTTAATTAATGAGATGAGGTTATGGTTGAAAGCTATATTGAAATTATGGATGAAAGCTTTGGAAGATAAAGGGTTTAAAAATTAGTTAAACTAATATAAAATTTGTTGAATGCAATTTTAACATAAATACTAATGTTGATGAAACCCTGTTATAAATCAATGGCCATGATAGACAAAAATGTGATTGTTGTTGGGACCTTGGATCTGCTAACAAAAAAAATGGAGAGAATGTTGGGGAATCTCCAACAGAAATGGTTGATGAAGTGCAAGAAGAGGTTCGAGGTTGTTATGTCATCGTCATATCCCTTACTTAAGGATAGAATTTACCATTCAATAATAAAGCCAGCAATGTTAGATTGTTTAGAATGTTGGGCTATAAAAGGCTCAGGGCACAATATGAGCGTATCAGAGGTCAGGATGTTGAGGTGAATGTGTTGTACAACTAGGAGTATGGTGAGGAATTAGTGTAATAGTAGGAGTTGCAACTATTTAGCACGAAATAATACTAGATGGTGGACAATATATAATGAATAGAAGAAGCAGGCCTCAGTAATAAGAGGGTATCAGATTATTGTGGAGGGGAAGACTTGAAACAATATTGATCGAAGTTAGAGAAGATATAGGAACGCTTGCACACGTGACAGAGATACCTGTTTACACTTAATAGGAATGACTGACGAAGAAGATTTCGTAAAGCTGACCCCAAATAGATGCTATAATGCTCTATGGTTATGGCTTAGGGTTATGGAAAGATCATGCCCCTTTGGACCACATCCCGGAAAAACACCAATATTTGCCTCTTAAAAAAAATAGTAATTAGACATAAATCAGATCTGCAAGTCAATAGATTACATGCATTGGTTTTGATTCTTGCAAAGATAGTGCAACCTTCCTTAGACGGAGGAAGGGGAACATGATGGTTCATGCCCATATATTACACACCATCCTCAAAGATAAGGTCCTTTGGTGACCCAAGTGTGTCTGTGCTGGGAGAACAAACACCAGACTTGAAACTGAGTACTACTGCAAGTCAGAAACACCAAACTGCTCTGTGGTCAAAGGTGTTTCTCAAAGGAACTCCGCTGATGATGAAACAACTGTGAACTCTTAAAATCAAGAGAGGAACAAAAACCCAAAGAAAATTTGAATTTGGTTGAACATTGTTAGATTCCTAATTCTAATCCCACCAAGCAGTGAATAATTGATCTCATGGATTTCATCCAAAATTTATTTGGTGGTATTTTCTGCTTTCAGCATACCTTGGTGTTCTGGCTATCTCCTAAGAGGAATATGGTGGTAAGAAGATACTAAGCATCAATTGGAACCTCATGACAGATCATTTTAATAGTTCTCTTGTACCATGGGTGGAGTTCTGCACGATCAAATTGGATGGCTTTATTATGTAGAAGCCAGCATTTTTCCAAGTGGTGGCGGCTATGCCTTCACCTTGATAGCAAAAATGATTAGCAGTCTCATATGTGCTACTTTACAATTATGGCTAGTGGTTGTTTAGTGATACTATATGGGATCCTTTAGAACTAAGCTAGACTATGGATGGTTTCTCATGTTTAATTCTCTTTCCAAAAAAAAAAAACTGCTCGTGAGGACTCTTCGTCAATTATAGCTTGTTTGTGCTTCTTTCAAGAAAACTTCTTCATGTACGCCATGATTTCCCTTTAGTTTCAGGCTTAGCCCGAGGGCATACTCTTGCATTAACCCCAGGAGCATGGCCCAATTGTTGTGTCACATTACTCCACCATTGGTAATTCACACACTTCAAAGATTATTTTGGTTAAGACTCTCATAGTGGATATACTTCTTTCTCGGATCCTTAATTGTTCTGGTTTAAGAGAAGAAGAGCTCATGAGATACATGGAGATTGTGGCGTGTGAGCATAGTAACTAACTATAATTGTAGAATTGAAAAAAAAAACTTAATAAGAAATGCTATTGTTGTAGCCTGTATGCAAATTCCGGTGGTGTTTGTGTAAATGGGCAAATTGCACTGTACACCTAGAGTCTTTGAACTCCTCAAGTTGATACACACATACGTGACACATCACAAGCTTGAGAGTTTGAAGAAAGCTTGTGTTTGTATGTGTGTGTGTTGGGGGGTGCATTGGAAGTTTTTAGAGATAGGTTGGGGAGAGTTAAAATATATTTAGAAGAGTTGTTGCATGAGTTTGTATACGCAGCTTTTTGGAGTGAGCTGCTCCACAAGAGAATTTTCAACTGGTGCAGTTGGAACTCATCCCAAAAATTCATGTTTGTTTGGTTGCATGGAGTGCAACACATGTTTCAACTCACACAACCAAACGGTGGGGTTTGGCCAAAACACATGAGTTGCAACTCTTGCAGTTGTAACTCCTCCCAACCAAACAGGCCCTCAATAACTAACTATAATTGTAGAATTGAAAAAAAGAACTTGGGAATAAATACTATTGTTGTAGCCTGTAGGCAAATTCATTTTGGTGATCAATATTACCAAGTCGGAAGTCGGGAAAAAGTCGGCAAGGGAAAAAAACAAAAAAAAACTGGAAAAAATCGGAAAAATCGGAAAAAAAAATCGGCAATAAGTAGATAATATGTATTCTAATATTGTTTTAAAGCAAAAATGGGGAAAAAATGAGTAATTCGTGACTTTTTCAAAAAATCCCGACTTTTTGAAAAAATTGCGACTTATTCCCGTAGCAAACGTTTGGGGAATAAGTTGCGATTAAAACACGACTTTTTCAAAACGTCGACGATTTTGGTAACACTGCTGGTGATGTTTATGTGTTAAATAGACAAATTTTGTATCACACTGAGTCTTTGAACTCCTTACGTTGATACATGTATACACAACACACCACCATCTTAAGAGTTTTTAGAGAGCTTGTAGGAGGGGGGAGAGGGGGATTGAAAGTTCGGAGAGATTTTGGTGAGTTTGGAGATAGATTGGGGAGAGTTAAAATATATTTAGAAGAGTTGTTAAATGAAAGGAGGGGATAGGGTGTGTGTAGGGTAGAATGGGTTAATAGGGAGAGAAGTATTAACAAATCCCAACATTAAAAAAAATGACCATTGTAGTACAGCAACTGCAAAGTTATAAGAGATTGTAAGCTTTTATTTAAGGTATAACGCCTTAAGCAGTTGATCAAAAACTTAAAAGATAGAACTAATTACATGCACTTAAGTACAAAATTTCTATGTTAATCAGCAGGTGCTCCTGTAGAATATTTTTAACTTCATGCTGTAGGATTTTATATTTTAGCCGAGACATGGAGTCACGATGAAAGCATGTACCTGTATCCAAAACCAGGTTCTTTGTAAATTCCATTGTACATGTGGTCTAAAGGAAATAATAGGGGAATGGGCCCAATTCCCGGGCATTGCAAGTCCCAGCAAAAGAACACAGCTCAAGTAACTTTCTGGTTCTTGCAAAGCTTGATGTGTATTGTTCGTCCCATGAGCAGATGTTAAAAGTAATGATCAAGTTCTTCATTTTACCGGCCGCAATCAAATGATGTATAGGCTTGTGTTACATGTGATAGAGGACATAGGAACGATTTGTCTGGCCATATTCTAGTCGAAGAATCTAATTCCCAGCTTGTATTTCCTCAGGTATACTCTGTCAGCTGCTGTGAGTTTCATGGCTTTCAAGCGAGTCAGCACGAAGAAGATTCGGCGATAACAGGGTTTCACTGTCAAAGATTCTGGAAGGTCATTGAGTTGCTCATTTTTTCAGAGATGACGCGAGATATAAATTATGTTGACCGCTTGGAAAAAAGAGAGCTCAAGGTCAATTACTTGGGTTTTTTTCAATTTTGTGGAAACATCTCTCCTAGTTTGTAGCATATTGCTCCAAGTACTTTTATTCATTGGCATCCTTTTGCTTTAAGGAAGTTACTAAAAATACTCTTTTTATTTTATTTTATTTTTTTTGAAGAGAAAATTATGTGCTCTCTTTAAGACTATAAGTTGCCTGCAACAACTATGAGACTAGGTGAGTTCTGGAGGGAGAATGATGTCCGAACATAATATGTATGGAGTATATGTTGTAGCGAGAGAATTGCCTGCGATGACTAGGCTAGTGTATGTTTGTACAAAATATATATTTTGTAGAGTGAATGTATGTTCGTAGAGAGAGAATGCATGTTGTTAACACATTTAGAGCCGTAGTGTGTTTTTTGCCCAACTTGCTGATTGGACAACTTGGATAAAGTGTTGTAAGTATCGAGTTGTAAGTGTGTCCTTGAGTCATAGTCCCTGAGTGTCAGAGAAAAAGTCTAAATGAAGCTTCAAAGAAAGATACAAATGAAAGACTTCAAGCTCAAGTACTATCAGAATATACTTCAAGAACAAAGGTAAAGGACTTAGCAACTTTAGATAGATTTTAATGCATTTGCTCCACATAAGCATTAGGGATAACCGAGGCGTGTTATGTGCCCTGGATCAAATCAACGTGCGCTATGCACATGGGGGTTGACCTCTCCAGTGAGCGGCCCTGAACCCTAAACATGTTTTAGGTTTTGTACTTTTATGATTTTATCGTTTTCGCATGCATTAGTTTTATCGATCATATCTTTATTATGTTTTGTGCTTAACGATGTTTGAGGTTAGTCGGAATAGGTGGACTAGAATTGTGGGTGGTTCTCACTTAAAAATATCTAAGTGTAGAATCAGCCAATAGGTCGTCCGAATAGTTGTTCGAACTGAGTCCTGATGCTGTTCGAACAATTGTTCGGACGTCTAGGTTGAAATGTCTGAACAACTATTTAAGCATTTTTGTGTAGGTTCAGATGTTTTCTTATATATTCGAGCCACTTTTGGCTGGTTTCCACAAGACGTCTGAATAGTTGTTCGGACCCCCTAGAGTTGGGAACAGGCTTTTGAGTCTGACGTCCGAACGATTGTTTAGACTCCTAAGCTAAGCCGTCCAAACAGCTGTAGGGGAAGAGGATATGTATAAATAGGCCTCATTGTCCCTTTAGTTGGATCCTATTTGGCGAAAGAATTTTTCATAAAGAATTGCTGCTGAATTTTTTAGAAAAAATATTTTATTATGCCGCCAAAGGAGGAGAGATCCCATTTTGGGGTGTGGTTTTCAAGATGGAAACCTAGATCTCCATCTATTATGATTTCTCCTTTTGGTCTCTTGAGTTTTCTTTCATTTCTTTAGATGGATTCATGTAGGGCTTTCCTATTTCATGTATTGAATTCCATATATAGGAAACTCTAGGAGCTATCACCCATCACCATCTTCTACATTTGAAGGTGTTTGGCCGCTTGGAGGGCAGAGCCTCCTTTGAGGGAGGGGGGATGATTGAACCATCGGGTTTGTGGCATCTGATCCATGTGTCGGATTATATTGAGGCTGGGCAACCAAAGTCTTTTTTTTTTAAAGGTACAACCAGTCATTTTCGTGGAGAGATGGGAGCGACAACGCGAGGCCACACAATCATCGTGTTGGGTGAGTCGAGTCTTGTAACCTTTTACTTAGTTTTTATTTTGTATGGGACCTTGAAATTTTATGTTATATGGAGTCTTATGCAATATAAGTGGGTTTGCGACCTTTTTTTTTTTCTTCATATGGGCCTTATTTAAATGGTTTTGGGCGTTGAAGGCCTTGTTTATATGGGGCCTTAGGTGGCCGCCTTAATGGCCTTATTGCCAAGCCGGCCCTGGCCCTCTCATTACAATCCTTCCTCTACGGCGTATCCTCTCTATCAACCCTACAGGCATGTGAACATCTCCCCTCCCCATTTCCTCTTCGACTGAGTGCCGGCATCATCTCTAGTTTCAGGTTAGATTTATTTATTGTGTTATACAACGATAGGTCTAGAATTGTATTGCTAAACATTCCCATATAGTGTTTGATGAAATACCTCTTTAATGGTTCTAGGAAGGGTTAAGCCAAGAGCGTCGCAAAGTCAATAGAAATCCTCGTCTCATGTGCCAACTGAGCGTCTATCTCAAATAGCCTCTCTAAGGGCATCATCAGTCATTACTCAAATCGTTACTCAGATTTTAATCCGAGTAAAATTATCTAAAAAACAGCTCCGACCTTTTATTTAGACTTGTATCAAACTAAGTTTTACTCAATTTTTTCATCAAATCAAGGGAGACTCAAACCCCATACCAAATTCTAACGATCATTTTTCAATATCTTCGTATTTACAAACATGTCATCAAATTTTGAGTTTTACTCAAATTTGAGTAAAAAAGTATGAGTAAAAGGGCTAGAGTACTCGTATTAGATTGAGTTTTACTCAAATTTGAGTATAGGATCAAGTTGAGTTTTTACTCAGATTTGAATAAAAATTTGAGTAAGGGTTGGAGATGCCCAAAGGAGATGCTGATCAGCTTCTCAAAATAAACCTCTAGAAATTCAAGAGGAACATGAGGTCCGTACTGAGGGTGAAACCAATGTTGACCGTAGAGGAACACAAGGAGCGTATTGAGGGTGAAATTAATATTGAAGAGGCTCCAACTCCAACTCAAGACGAAGAACATGAGCCTATTGAGACCAATGATGAAGAAGCTCCTATATTAGCAGCTGTCGAGCTCTCGAGAGTACCTCCTGGAGGTCTGGAAGATCCCTCAATCTTGAAATGTTTCGCTACATTCGTAACATCTGTCGTATGGCAAGGACAGACACATATGATATTGCACTGTTAAATTCTTTCAATAAGCTATTGAATATATTTAATGATTTTATGTTCTTGTAGGGACGAACTTTGCGTAAATGCCACCAACATACCTTAAAGATAAAATAAAGCCCTTAGCTTAGTTGCCCCGAACCACGGTATTACTGTGGCTCGGGGTTCAGCCATTGACACATGTTATTTTCGTTTGATTGGATGGTTCCGAGCTGTTGAGATCTACAGGCCATCGAGAGAACCTCAGGGGCCTCCCATCATATGGGCCGGGTGAGCGAACGGGTGGGGACATGTGTCGTTGGCTGGACCACGAACCATGATTATTCCATGGTTCGAGCGGCTATTTTAAGTTATTCGAAGATTAAAATCTTGAAAATGGGATGAGGATTGTGAGAGTTTTCGCATTAAGGTCATGCGATCGGGATTATTTTGTTTGGTGCACTGCTCATACAAGACCACAAAGCAATTGACAAGCCCAATTCACCAAGTTGGATAAAGAAAGTGGGAAAAAACGGGTTGGACTGTCCAACCTGTTTTTCCAACCTTCACATTTAAATATACTAAGGTCATTTGCCCAATAAATATCATCGTCGTCCATGCATCAGCACAACTCTAATTAAGAAAGTGCCACAAAGTTTGATGGGTAAGCACATGGAATCATGGGGGGGGGGGGGGGGGGGGGGGGGGGAGAGAGAGAGAGGGCATTCCCCTCTCTCATTGGTCCATGTGGAGGGCTTTTGGTCATTCACCGTGATGAATAGTATGAAATGACATACATGCCCTTGAAATGGCTAATGAGAGAGGATGAGGTTGGAACAAAATCGTTCTCTAAGGGGAAGTTTGTTTTCGGACCCTGTAAATTAAAGGTTAGTATATCGGATGCATACTAATAAATCTTTTAAATCGACTAGTAAATCTGATTTTTTTCTTGCTGTTTGTATTAATCAGTAAAGTAAACCAAAATTTTCATTTACTTCTGGATGGCTGTTTGGATTGATCAGTGAAGTAAATCAAAAAAGTAATGTTATATAACCAACCACATCACCAACATGCATAGGTGGCATCTTTTGATTCGCGGGACTATGGGCTTAAACATACCCCACCACTGGCCGTCACCCACCACCGTTGTCCACCGATGACCCACCGTCGGACCACTGGCCACCGCCTGCCACCCCGTCGACCACCACCCATAGCCGTGGCGGGGGGTTGTCGGCTAAAGGCGGGTGGTGGCGGCGGCAGGTGGTGGCTGTTGGGGAGACGGTGGTATCCCCCCATGGCCCATTGTCCCACCGATCAGAAGAAGAGGTGCGTTTAAAACTTAAAAAAAGGGTGTCTCTCAATCATAACGTTGACTGACGCGGCATGATCAACGGAGCATTCGACTAGTAAATCAAAAGTTTTACTTATCTTTTCCGAAGCAAAACTTTTGGGCTACTAGTAAATCCCCTACTATTTATTTTGGATTCAAACAGCAGCCAAGTAAAACTTTTCACCCATTTACTACTAGTTAGCATGTTGACTGAATACAAACAAGCCCAAAAGGTCTCTTTAAGGGGGTGGTTGTCAATTGGGACTTCCAAGGAAGTCCCTTTATTTATTTATTTATTTATTTTTAGATGAGCAGGTGTCCCAAACTTTTTGAGCAATGGCCCACTTCAAGCTCGGACTAATCTCACCGGGAGTAAAGCCCGACCGACCCAGTCTGCAATTCTCACTTGTAAGTCAAGGGGAAGAAGAGTTGAGCTCACAACCTCCTCACCAAAGCATCAGTTGCTTTGCCAACTCTCCTATCCCCTGGAGTCCCTTGTATTCTGAAAAACATGGGTTGTCAATCAGGAGGGGAAGAGTCCAGACTCGTACAAAAATTTTAAATAAAACAAAATAAAAAATAAAAAACCACAGGAAGAGAGTGACATGCAAGTTGAAAATCGAATCATCTCCATCTATGATGCACCAAATATACGCCACATGGCCGGAGCGAAACAAACTCCGTTTGGTCCGAAGTATCTAGTGAGTTATTATAGTTACGAGGCATTCTGGATACGAGTATTCGCCTTACCACTTACTTTGCAGTATTGAGTTGCCTCAGTTATGAGGTACCCCAGAGACACCAAATCGACTTATTGCACCGGATACTGGAAAACAAATGAGATAAATCATACACAGTATTCTGAATCCTTACCTCAAAGCGACTTACTGCACCGGATACTTCGAACCAAACGGCGCATGTATTCTGTAGTATAGACTCAGCATTATTAGAAATTTTCATACAAAGAAAAACAATCTGACCAAGTGTTGAACTCAGTTCCACTGTTGCTTACTATCATACTTCCTGGGTATTTACAGGACAATTCATCTGCTGCTTACACATAAAAAATTTGTATTGACATTGGGCACAAATCATTAGTTCCTCGACGACAACAAAGCCAAGGAGGCATATTAAATTATTCCCCAAATATACAAAGAACAAGTAGTTACACATTATTGATCTTGTATGAATTTCTCCCAAATATACAAAGAACAAGTAGTTACACAAAGAACAAAGCGCCGTGATCACATCGCACCACTCTTTAACCTGAAAAAGAAATTTTGAAGAGGGTTAGGCAATCAATTTTTAAAAATACACTTGGTCATTCAAGTTTGAGAAACGTAAGTTATGTCACTTCCTCCATGTGAAAAAGAGGAAAGAATGACAATCTACAATCAATAAGAACCCATCAGTATCAATCCCTTCGATATAAAATCCCATCTATGTGCACCTTTCCACGAGCATTGGACTTGTGCGATGGACTCAAATCCACAAAAAAAAACACATCAAATATGATGAGGAGAGAGAGAGAGAGAGAGAGAGAGAGAGAGAGAGAGAGAGAGTGAGAGAGTGGAATGAGGCGGTTATGAGAGGTTTGCATTGGCAGTAAGACTGATTGCTTAGGACATTTCCTATTCGTTTCCAATTAAAATTTTTAAAAAATAAAAAATAGATTACTTTATCTCTCATCTTGGCTAACGGCATGTTTGGTTGGCAGGAGGTGCAACTCATCTGTTTGGGCCAATCCCCACTGTTTGATTGTGTGAGGTGAAAAGTGGTGAATTGCAACTCCTTGCAACCAAACAAACATGATGTGTAGATGAAACTTAGTGTGGGGTTCCAACTAAAGTATTTTTTTAGATTTGTGGAGCAACTCACCCTAAAAAGTTGCGTGTACGAACTCCATGAGTTGCAAACTTACAACTCAGTTACCACTATCTGACGTCGGCCATCGGCCCAACCACCACTGCCCGTCGCCCTCCACCATTGCCGGCCACCATCACCAGTCACTAGCCACCGCTGCCAGCCGCCGTCAACCACTACCATTGCCTCCCATCGGACACCACCACTCGCCGCTCAACACCACCACTCGCCGTTTCCCATAACCACAAAACAACCAAACAATGGTTTTGCAGCGGCACGGTAGAAGTACCTCATGCTTTTCCAAGTATATTGAGTTGGAAGGCCACCAAGTAATTGCAACTCCTCCCAACCAAGTGGGAGACCGTAGTATTATAGGTAGTTTAGCATGTACAAACACAAACCCTTCTAATCCTAATCTTTGCCAATTCGTTACTTAAATTGCTTGGAAAATATAAAGAATATGTGGAGTACAAATCAATGTCCTTTTCATCGAGCTTCCAACAGCATGATACAACAACCTATCTCCCTCGGGCTATTGTACCTTATTCCCTTCTCTCATTTTAATAGGGGCTTTTGTTAGGGAGGTTGAAGAGAGTTGATTCCAGCTCACTCATACACTCTTCAACACTTCTGGACAGCCCAACACTTGAAATCCATGTGCCTTTTTAACACCTACGACTCGCACAATCGAACTGGGGACTTTCAAAGCATATACCATTTTTTAACTTTAAATAACCTTTGGAGGTTGGTGAAGTTTTTTTTAGCAATAACAGGGCATAATTCAATAGGACCCAATTTGGGTGTCCAACTTGCCTTTGAGGGATCCAACGCGGTCATGTGCACTCACATTTATAGTCCGGTGGGCCTGGGTGCGGACACCGCACAAACATGCTTTAACTGTGAGAACAAGTGGCCCTGGATGCCTCACTTAGGCCTGCCTACTGAGGCATGGGGTCGCACAATGACGTGTGCGACCCCAACAACTATTTACAACACTTCAACCCGACGACCCGAGCTGTATATCCGTCTAGACACCCTAGTTCCATCCCACTTCTCCTCCAACCCCCTCCAAGTCTACCATCATTTGTATTTCATACATGACTTCCGCGGTTGAGAGATTCTTTGTCTCTGGCCTCTCGAACCTCGACATTCCAAGAACCCGGATGAAACTATGGGCATTAAAGAGTTCGTCCTAGAAGAATATTGTGGTTTGCGAGTTGAGCAACTGTGATGCCAAGGGAGTCATAGCAAGACTCAAGCAACTCTTGGCATATCCGGCTAGTCTGCCACAAGAAAATACCCCAAAGCCACAGACGAAATCTAACAAGAGATTATGATGTGCATACAATGGACCACTAGAGTAGCGATATCACCCGTCATCACAGGAGCAGGGACACCAACTACGAGTCCGAAGAGGAGCCTGAGTCGAAAGAGAAGCTACAAGATAATGGTTGATAGAGAAGGTCATATTTACACCACTAGAGAAACCAAAGGCGAGGCGAGATTTAGGAGCAAAATCCAACAGGGAGATCTGACAACTTCGGGTAAAATTAGGTACATTTTCACAATAATATGACGAAATCGTGTGTGTGTGTGTGTGTGTGTGTCTGTGTCCAGTCGCCTGAGTCGAGTTTCGAGTTACTCGACTCGGACTTTTGAGTCAACTACGAGTTTCGGGTTTTTGAACAATGATCGAAATCAGTCAGTATTTAAAGGCCCAAGCTCTATTAGCCCATAGGTTTCACAAAATTTGTGGGTTGGTTTCGGTCAAAATTATCGAAATGCCCACGGAACGATGAACCTTCAACGAAGTAGACACCGAAATCGGGGGACATCACGTCGCTTCGGTGGGCTCCCATAATTTCGATCGGAATCACTATGAAATGATCATAAAACGATGAAACTTTGGCGAAGTGGCAACGAGACAGTACGTGGGTTCGATGGGCCTCCGCTGTTTCGGTCAAAATTTCGACAAATTGATTAAAATCCCCCAAAATCCCAAAACTTCACCAAAATAGGAAGTTGCCCAAGTTTCGAACCCCCCTTTTGTTTCGCTCACGATTGAAACCGAAATATTTCGTTGAAATTTCGGAATTTCGATCGACATTTCTAACCACCAAACCAGTTGACCTATATCATGTGCCATGTGTTGCTTCAACCTCATGATGCCCCCATTAAGAACATTTTCACAGTATTTGCACTTGAGCTTATTCCAAGCATTCGGCATCGGGGGCCCTTGCGCCCATGCCGGATCAATTTATCTAACTATTGCTTTCCTATAATCATTAAGCAAAAACAACTCATCACACCATTAAAAGATTAAATAAATAAATAATTTTTATTTAATTAAAAATAAAAAGTAGAAATTATAATCTAAATAAGTTGGATTCATAGATGTTATGATGGATCTATTGTTAAAAATGACTTAGCATCTTCATCATTTAAAAACATTGAATTAATATTTACTTTTTTATTTAATCAGAAAATAAAAAGTGGAAACTATAACCTAATTAAGTTGGGTTCAAAATTTTATGATGTATCTTGTATTAAAACATGACTTAGCATCTTAATCTAAGATTAGAGTCATTTCCTTCTAATTTTGAAAAATCCCAAAATTCGGATGAAGTTCATCATTTAAATATGTGTAATTTTCATTTGGGAGGCCAAAGATTCATCAAAGTGCATGGATCTAACTTCGATTGATGTTCAAACAAAATATTTTACAGAATGAACAAAATTGAAAAAAAAAAATAAAACCCAACATCCAAGAAAAAATCTTGATATTGGGATGCAAAGATCCACCAAAATGTGTGGATTTAACCTTTGAAGGTTAGATCCAATGATCCATGCTCTAACAATATATTTCATATCATTCAAACGAAAGAAATATATATATATATATATATATATATATATATATATATATATATATATATATATATATATATATATATATATATATATATATTCAAAATTGGATTTTGAGACCTATGAGAGGAAATCTAGCCACTTCCAGCTTCGATCTGGGCCTCGATCCTTCAAAATTGCGTAGATCCGGTCTTGAAAGGGTTAAAACCCTCTCCTTCCACTTCTCTAGCTCAAGGGACCCAAAACCCTCCAAAAAACGAAGTGAGATGGTCAAAAGGGGTATTTAAACCCTTCCCGGTACGTACCGATCGGTCTGTATCAGTCATATCAGCAACAAGAGCACTACCATGCAATATAACCGGTATGACCGGTATTGTATTGATAGGGGCCGATATTCGGTAAGTACCAGCCGGTACGATACATATCATCATCCGATATTAATCCCTAATTCCAAGTCCCAAGCAAAAAAGTGGTTGATGTCGAGTTGAGACCAGAAGCTGAGGAAGTGATTGTGCAGTCGACTGAAGGTAACAACTGTAGTCGTCTGGCATGGCAGCTCGAACAAAGGAACGCCCAAGCATAATATTACCAGAGAAGCACTTGGGCCATTGATGGTCGCTCTACCCCAATGAAGCCAAAGTGTGGTGGCAGCTCAACTAGAAGAACTAGCTCGAGGGAGTCAACATCTAGTAGTGTCGGTTGACGGTGAGTGCTCTACTAGTGACTGTCTGCAGGTGGGGAGCTCCACGGAAAACAAAGACTCTACAAGTATATTGCATGAGGAGAGAACTTCTCTGAAGTCACTACAGGAGGAGGTGGCTCCTCTATAGGCACTGGAGGTGGTATCACCTCGGACTGCGCTGGCGGAGTCGGAGGCTCCACAGGAGATGAAGGCTCTACCGAAGGTGGTGTCTTACTGCGTCTGGCAATCCTCTTGTCTTGTCGCTCTCGCCATCCCAATTCATTTGTGAATCTATAATAGGAGTTGGGTGTCATTATACCTATCCTTCAATAATAATGATGGATGACTCGGTAAAACCCACCGGACAAAAGGTTTTGAAGGCAGATCCAGGTCACTGGCTTGATCTCTAATCAAAGATCAATAGCTATATTCTTTCGGGAGAACACGTGTGAAGAGTATGAATTGGCCCAAAACATTTAAAGAGTTTAATGAAATTTATGTAAACTCGAGTGCCAAGGGAATCAAGAGAATAAGAGGATCGGATGCTATGATGGGATATGACGTCAGTTTGCTTTGATACCAACTTGACGTAAGCACCAATGAGGTACACTGCAAGTATGAGCCTTTTGAATATTCTTTAAGCCTAGACTAAACAGTTTTCTTCAAAATAGAACCAAAAATTCAAAAAGAACATCAAACAAGTGGATCTCAATCTTGAACTTCTCAATATATCAAGTAGAGATTAGAATAAATCAAGATAAAGCATATGAACATTAATAACATCACAAAAAATTAAAATTCTACATATAATAAAAAAGTACAGCAACACTTTATAAGTTTAAAAAGGCCAAACACATCAGAATTTTATACCAAAAATATGACTAAAACCAGGACAACGAAGGCACAAATTGATCGAAGATCAAGTGGCGACTATCTGAGCACTTTCGAGCAATAAAAGAAAGCTTGCAGAAGGTGTAAAACAACATCCTAGAAGGAGGATGATAACAATGATAAATATGATGACGGATGGTAAGAAGAAAAGAAAAGATATAGCCTGAGAGGAGATCAGTCGTGGATGTAAGGAGTCGTCACAAAGTCCTATCGCACAGCAAGGCCGGTCGGCAGGATCACCGGAAACCTTCGGAGTCATGAACCTGGAACTCTTCTCGAGATAAAGTAGAGGCATCGTGAAGAGAGACTTCCAAAGTCGAGGAAGGAGACCAAGGGCAAGTATCATCATCTTCTAGGGTTTCTCTCACGAATACGAATGAGAATAATGCAACTTGATCTACATCGCCAGATCTTCATCGGTGGCGTTTTTTATTTATTTACTAAAAAAAATAATTTTCATAGTGGTTTATTTCAGTTATTAAGGCCATTTTTATGATGTTTTTGGTTATTTTAAGCATGACTAGTAGTTTAGAATATTACCTAACTGATGGGGGGGGCGTCCATAATCATGTTCAGGTTGCTTTCGAATGATTATGAGCTGATTCGGGTGTGTTTACAGCTTCATTTAATTAAATAAATAGCCTAGCAAGTATTAGTAGAGCGCCAATTGTCGAGATTTGATCCGCCGTTCGGATGGGCTCAACTTAAGCCATTAAAAGACATAGCACTTAATGGGCCAAATTAATTGACTTTTATAATATCCGCAGGCCCAACACTCCTTCACACCGCCTCCCCTCTCCTTTCACACATGGAATGACTACCCCACCCCCCCGACCGGAAGGCCTCCCTCCCTTCCCGTTTTTTGTCTCCTACATGCTCCCTCTCATTTCTTTTTTTGCCTCCTTACTCCATCCATGACGCTTTCTTTGTTTTCCTTCGATCTCATCCCTTCGTTGGAAACCCAAATCTCATAAAAAGGGAAAAACATAGAGAACTTTTCTTTTTTTGTTGAAATTTATTTCCACTTCATGAGACGTTTGAGAGAGACTTGAGTCCCACCATATTCCTCAATTTTGTCTCGAGAAATATCGTCTTCCACCTCGGTTAATGAACCAAAGGATCTGGCATCACCGGTCAACCGACCTTTTCTACGAATGACTCGTCTTCGACTAGCTTCTTGCAACCAGCGACGGTTTGACTTATCTCTATCCAGTGTTCTAAAAAGCGGTCTAGGCGGCCGCCTAGGCGGCGCCTAGGCGCTAGGCGGCCCCCCACCGCCTCGCCTAGGCCCTAGGCGCTCCAGAAAAGCGGCCAAGCTCCCAGGCGGAGCTAGGCGGCCGCCTAGGCGGTCTAGGCGGAGCAAGGCGGCCGCCTAGGCGGTCTAGGCGGGCTGAGGCTGGCCAGGCGGACCAGGCAAGCCAGGCGGGCTGAGGCTCTGACCAGGCGGGCCAGGCGGGTTGAGGCTGGCCAGGCGGACCATGTTTGCTTTTGTTCTTGTTAATCACTCAATCTTGAATTATGATTATATACTTGTTCTTTAAAATAATGGTTTGGGATAATATTAAACTTATATTAATTTTTAAACATATACATATTATATAATATTAAAATAATAATTAAAATAATTAAAAAAAAGGCAAAACGCCTAGGCGCCGCCTAGGCCCCGCCTAGGCCGCCTAGGCGCTAGGCGGCCCCCCACCGCCCGACTAGCGCCTAGCGCTTTTTAGAACCTTGTCTCTATCTTCATTTTTCCTTCAATTTTCTTTATTTTCATCCCACTGAAATAAAAATTATGGACCATATATACCGCTGAAATCGTCTTTGACTTGTCTTGTGCCCCCATAAGAATCCCAATGATCATGGTTTATATGGGAACTTGTACTGCATGCATATGCTGAACAAGTAGCCTCTTTATCATTAGAAATCGGATTGTTGCGATTTTTTGATTCCAATATTTACTTCAGATTTTATAAATCTACTGGGTATTATTATTTATAAGTAGTGTACCTTTAGGTTGCCTACAGCACTCCTTATCTGAGTTGCATTGCCACGTCTGCCCGAAGACAGACATGGGCATCTCGCGCCAAAGATTGCGCCAACCAGTTCAAAGCTCAAGCTCCAATCAAATTCACACACTAACACATCTAACTATATCGCACGCAAGCACAAACATCTAATTAATTAGATGAGAATCAATGATAGCAAATTGAGATAAAATGCAACACTACAGAGCATCAATAAATCAAAATTCCAACAAGAAAACATCAGTATCAGTAGTGAAAGAAGAAAAAAAACACCAACTTGGTTCCAACAAAAGAACATGATGAACTTACAAACTCATGGTCAATAGCCGCCGAGGGAATCCAGCTCTCACCCCATCTGCCACTGCACCAATAATGTAAACCCAATTTCCCTTTAATCAAAAAAAGTTGAAAAAGGGAAAAACTTTATCCGATGATGCATTGAATTGGGCTGAAAATCGATCACCTTGAGAACCGGTTCGCCTTTGCTCGAGAGATTGGATTGCTTCGCTGCCGCCGCCATCTGCGCCCGCGCAGCTCGCCCCGCGGCCGACTTCTCGAACTGCTCTTGCCTGCAGTGCACCCTTTCGTGTTAAATCGAACAATTCCACACAAAGGGGGGGGGGGGGGGGGGGGGGGGTCAGGGAAGCAGTGATTCGTGCTTAAAAATCTCGACTTTTGGATCGGACGCCCCGCAGGAGAGACTGATGATGGGGAGAGGAGAAGGTAGAGATGGGAAACATGAGGGTTTGGGGGATTTGGTGGGTTTGCCTTCTCTGAGCGGCATCGGCAGCTTTGGAGCGGGCTTCTTCGGATTCGACGCGGTCGGCCTCTCTCCGCTGCGCCTTCGACGGCCCGAAGCACGAGCAGAACGCCATCACCCTCCCTGCTTCCCGCTGCCTCCTCCCTGTCTTCTTCGAAATGTGGTGGGGTGGCAACCTTTTTTTTTGGGGGGCGGACTGCAAACAGTCCACTTTTGATAGGTCCGATAACATTTTTTTCTCTTAGTCCATGTCCACGTTTCGATGGATTGATTGTAATAGCTTTTTTGATTAATGCAAGAGCCAAAATTATCAACGTACCAATGTCTATATAACGTCATCCGATCTCTACGAAACGTACAATTTCGAGACCTATAGTGGAACCAAGATAGCTAATACAGTAATTTCATTGTAGCAACTACAGTGAAATCATTGTAGCACTATAATGATTCCTAGGGGTGTAAAAAAAGCACATCGGTCCGAGCCCGGGCCAAAAGTCAACAGTCCGGCCCGAACATACCATGGGCCAGGCTCGGGCCGCCACCTTGAGCCCAAAGCCCGGCCCAAACCCCATTGTGTATATATTTCTTTTAGTAAAAACCATTGTACTTGGCCCAGGCTCAGACCCTTGGCCTGAGGCCCGGCCCAAAGTATTTTAGGTCCGGCCTGACCCGGCTCGGCCCATTTTACACCCCTAGTGATTCCGTTGTAGCGGTTACTGTGAAATCACTATAGCGCTATATTGATTCCGCTGTAGCAGCTACAGTGAAATCACTGTAGCGCTATAATGATTCCGTCGTGGCTGCTAAAAAATACTTTGCTACTGTGAAATCACTGTAGCAATAGTACTCAATTTTGTGGCAATAGTACTCAGTTCAATTGAGTATTATTAGCATATATTTGAGTATCTTTGCTACAGTGAAATCACTGTAGCTGTTATAGTGATATTTTCGTAACTGCTAAAAACACTTTACTACAGTAAAATCACTATAGTACTCAATTTTAGTCGCAATAATACTCAATAAAAGTGAGTATTATTTGAATAAAATTGAGTACTTTGCTACAATGATTCACTATAGGGAAGCCTTTTTAGTCGGCACAGTGAATTTCACTGTAGCAGCTATAATGAAACCACTGTAGCAATCGTGCATGGTACTCAATTACACAAAATAATACTCAATTCAACTGAGTATTATTTACATTAAATTGAGTACTTTACTACAATGATTTTATTGTAAAAATATCTTTTTAGCATCCATGATGAAATCACGGGTTGCTACAGTTAGGGGTATAAAAAAAGCCCATTGGCCCGAACCCAGCCCGAAAGTCAACGGCCCGAACCCGGCCTGGTCAACAGCTCGGCCCGAACATACCATGGGCCGGGCTTCGGGCCACCACCTTGAGCCCGAAGCCCAGCCCGAATATGTACACAATGGAGTTTCGGACAAGGCTTTGGGCTTCGGGCTCAAGGTGGCGGCCCGAGCCCAGCCCATGGTATGTTCAGGCCGAGCTGTTGACTTTCGAACTGGGTTCGGGCCAATGGGCTTTTTTTACACCCCTAACTGTAGCAACCCGTGATTTCATCATGGATGCTAAAAAGATATTTCTACAGTAAAATCATTGTAGTAAAGTACTCAATTTAATGCAAATAATATACAGTTGAATTGAGTATTATTTTGTGTATTTGAGTACCATGCACGGCTTGCTACAATGGTTTCATTATAGCTGCTATAGTGAAATTCACTGTGCCGACTAAAAAAGCTTCCCTACAGTGAATCACTGTAGCAAAGTACTCAATTTTATTCAAATAATACTCAGTTTTATTGAGTATTATTACAACTAAAATTGAGTACTATAGTGATTTTACTGTAGCAAAGTGGTTTTAGCAGTTACGAAAATATCACTATAATAGCTACAGTGATTTCACTGTAGCAAAGATACTCAAATATATGCTAATAATACTCAATTGAACCGAGTACTATTGCTACAAAATTGAGTATTATTGCTACAGTGATTTCACTGTAGCAAAGTATTTTTTAGCAGCCACGACGGAATCACTATAGCGCTACAGTGATTTCACTGTAGCTGCTACAGCAGAATCAATATAGCGCTATAGTGATTTCACTGTAGCTGCTACAGCAGAATCAGTATAGCGCTATAGTGATTTCACTGTAGCCGCTACAGCAGAATCACTAAGGGATTAAAACAGGCCGGGCCTTGGGCCAAGGGTCTGAGCCCGGGCCCAGCCCGGGTATACATATATTTGGGATTTTGGGCCGGGCCGAGCCGGGTTTGGACTAAAAATATGATTTTTAATAAGAGAAATATGTATACAATGGTTTTTAATAAAAGAAATATGTATACAATGGGGTTTCGGGCCGGGCTTTGGGCTCAAGGTGGGGATCCGAGCCCAGCCCATGGGCCGGGCCAGGTCGGGCCGTTGACTTTTGGGCTGGGCTCGAGCCGGGTTCAGGCCGATGGTCTTTTTTTACACCCCTAGGAATCACTATAGTGCTACAATGATTTCACTGTAGCTGCTACAGTGAAATCACTGTAGTAGCTATAGTGGTCCCACTCTAGGTCTCGAAACTATTCATTTTGTAGATATCGGGTGAAGTTATATAGACAATGGTAGGTTGGTAATTTCAGCAGCTTAATCACGGTTATTTTAGTCTTGCATTAGCCAAAAGAGCTATTGCAATCAATCCGCTGAAATGTGGACCTTGGCTTAGAGGACAAGGTTGTTGGGACCTATCCTAAAATTAAACTCTTAAAATGGACTGTTTGCAGTACGGCCCAAAAAAGAAGGGTGATTGGTTCAAAACAATAGTTGAGTTTTTGTCAAATAACAAAGAACGAAAATACCCCACTGTGTTTCAAATTTTTATTTCAAGGGCAAATTACAAAAACCTCCCTGAACTATACACATCATTTCATATTCTTCCCTCAACTATTTTTTTGAACAATTTGATCCCTAAACTATACTCTGTGTGCATTTAGCCCCCTCCATTAACTTTTTATCCCGAAAATACCCTTATCAATTTCCAATAAGACTCAAAATTGTTTTAAAAAATTTAATTTATGCTTATTGGACAAGGGTATTTTCAGAATAAAAGTTCACAGAGGGGACTAAATGCGGACGGGGCATAGTATAGGGATCAAACTGTTCAAAAAAAAACAGTCGAGGGACCAATTTGAAATGAGGTGTATAGTTTAGGGGTAGTTTTTGTAATTTGCTCTGTACTTTCTAAACTAAACGGAATCCTAAACCCAAGATCGATAGACCATGGGATGAACCTAGACTTAATCCGAACCGAACTTAACCCCATTTGCCGCCCGCCTCTTGCTTCTGCTGCTCACCGCTGTAGAGGCAGCGGGCACCAGCCACTCACGCCATTGCTTGCGTAGTTGAGGAGGATGTAGGAGGGGGGTGGGAGGAGGCGGATGCTGAGGTTGTTGTGGGTATTGAGGACAACAATGTGGCGGAGGGCGTCACGGGCATTGAGGACGACAGTGTGGAGGAGGGCATTTCCAGGTTCATGAAATAATTTTGGGACCTCCCCTTAAAAGGGATGTTATGAGTGTCCTGTTCATCAAACCGATCTGTTGTCTGGGATCTAACACCCATTTCTCCAAAAACGAAAGGCAGTTATCTAATGTTATAAGTGTTTCAAGCCATTCCACACAATAATACAAGAAGGGAGTTTCAGGATCACCCTTTGCTGCATTTCAGAGATTGGAAGGAAAACAAACACCACCACCTGTTTCCAACAACCAAAGACAACATAGCATTACAAGGATCTAAGAATCTCAACCCTTTTTTACACCCTCTCGACTCCGCGTCAAATTACTCTGAAATTTACATAACCTGATACTGGTATTGCTACGATACATTTTGATACAACTGGGAATGTAAACAAAAATTAAATTACTGCGATACATTTTGACTATACAGTAAATCCAACGCAGAGAATGTACAGTAAATCTATAACAGGAAATTAAGGTAACAAAAATTAAATTGCTACGATAGATTTTGACACAACTGGAAATGTTAACAAAAATTGAATTACTATGATACATTTTGACTATACAGTACACAATCATAGAAAAACACATTTACTCTTTAGGCATCCATAATTAACTGAAAACTAGTTTGAATAATTAACTATAAACTAGTCCAGTTGTACGCTCATATTCTGGAGGATCATTCGGATAGTTTTGTTCATTTGGTCATAGGCCCCACATCCATGGACCCAGATTCCCCCAAGGTATCCTCGTCCTCTAATGGGACTGGTGAGATTTCGAAGAATTTCGGCAGGATTGCACCCCTTGGGTCAGTGCAATTTTCATAATCCCAGAACATGCAGATATCCGTGGTGTTACGGGATTATGGCCCCAACACCGTGGACATCCGCGTGTTCTGGGATTATGAAAATTGGGTCTGCCCCAAGGGATACAATCCCTACCGAAATTCTTCTAAATCTCACCACTGCCATTAGAGGACGAGGATACCTTGGGGGGATCTAGGTCCATGGATGCGGGACCTTTGACCAGATGAACGATACCGTCCGAACGACCCTCCAGAATATGGGCGTGCAACTGGAAGACGTGCTACAAGGTTTGTCTCATTCAAACTCCTGAACAGTAAATTTGTTTTTCAATGATTGTGTTATCTAATTTACTGTTGTTCTTGCCCTGGATTAACTATATAGTCAAAATGTATCATAGTAATTCATTTTTTATTAACATTCCCAGTTGTATCAAAATGTATCGTAGCAATTCAATTTTTGTTATCTTAATTTTCTGTCATGGATTTACTGTATGTTTCTTTGTCCCACTATCGTCAAAATGTACTTTATTAATTCAATTTTCGTTAACATTCTCAGTTGTATCAAAATGTATTGTAGCAATTCAATATTTGTTACCTTAATTTTTAGATGACTCCATCAATCAAATGAACCATATATGTAAATTTCAGCAGAGAGCTGAAAAATCGATCACCTCATTGTACAACATGAACATATGCACTCCGAGAGGCTGTTTGGTTGGTTAGTGGGAAGACTCACAGTGGGCAACCCATCAAGAGCAACATCTCCTTTCTTTCTCGACATAGTACAAGCGGCCTCCTTACCAGCCGGAGAAATTCTTGTACTCTACGCTCGAGACCTCCACCTTCCTCTTCTTGGTAAGGTCATCTGACCCCCGGAGGTTCCCTACCGTGGCGTCAGCCTCGGAGCTCCTTGCTTTCAGGTACTTGCCGACCCCACCACCCGTCGATGCAGAGCCGGTCGCTCCTGTTCCCGGATTGCTATACCACGAACCCACCGTATCCTGCAAAGTTTTCACAAAACGAGATGACTAAAAAATCAATTTTAACTCAAGAGACATACTATGATACAAGGGTAAAAGAATTTCACAGTATCATCAGCAGCAGCTTTCTTCTCTTCTCCTTTCTTCTCCTCTTCATCTGGCTCTGTGTACGGATTCACAAAGATCGTGACATTGAATATTTTTATCTCCTCCTGGACATGGCAAGGAGCACTATGAGTTGTATAATTCCAAGTTATAAATACACAGATAGGATGATAGAATTGGAGTAATACATTTGAAATCATGCTGCAAGTAACTCATTATAACTACCAATCTAGAGGAATTAGCAAAACAAAAGGCAGGGTCTATTGAACTGAATATACACAAGAACCACAGTTCGATTTTCCATCAGCAGACTGTTTGAACAGCTAAAACCACCATTGCCGGTCCCAAGCCCGGATTAGAAAGGTTGAGGGTTGATGATAGGTTAAAAGCCGGTCATAAAAAAAACAACTCAAACTATGGAATGAATTCTAATTCGATAAACGTTACGCATTGACAAAATATATAGCCGTAAATATAAATGAATGGTGAAGAAGGATTCATAAAGCTGACCCTATTTTTTAGATTTGATACACCTAGAGGTTTTAGAATTTGCTGATTTTTTGTGGGCGTACAATCTAAGCCATTGTGATCCTCCTCGTAAAAAATCAGCAAATTCTGAAACTTCTATCCAACGATTTGGATGACAGGTAAAAGTATGAGTCAAAAAATGATGGGTCTATAGATCCCGACCCATATATATATATATATATAGAGAGAGAGAGAGAGAGAGAGAGAGGGGAGTGCTTAGGTGTGGTCTGCGGTCCGCGGCCGTCCGATGCACCCGCTGCGTGCATCAGATGCACGGAGTGATGCATTGGACGGCTACGGACCGCGGACCGCACCTAAGTACTCCCATATATATATATATATATATATATATATATATATATATATATATATATATATATATATATATATATATATATAGAGAGAGAGAGAGAGAGATGTTTTAATGCGGCATGCGGTACGTGCGGCACTGCACGTCAGCCGTCTGATGCACCCGCTTCGTGCATCGCATGCACACAGTGTTGCATCAAACGGCTGACGTGTGGTGCCACAGGTACCGCATGCCGCATTATAGCATGCCCCTATATATATATATATATATATATATATATATATATATATAGAGAGAGAGAGAGAGAGAGAGAGAAAGAGCTCTGATTTGTGTTCAAGGGTCAGAAAGCAAACAACAAAACCTAACAAAGATGTTATGATTTGGACCAAGAGGTTTAGCTGATGGGAGATTTCGATCCTTGCTGCGAATGAAGAAAAACAATTTCTAAAGACACAATAGATGGGTACAAGGTTCGGTTATTATGGGCATCAATACTTGTATCTATGTTGTAACGATGTAACCCCAAGTGTTCATCTGTAAATTTAATTTTTTTTAAATTGGGATACACATGAAAAGTATCATATACGCATCCCGAGTATCAATTTATAAATTTAAAAATTGGCATACTCATGAGAAGTATCATATATGTATCCGTCTATGAAGCACAGACACGGGTACGGCGACACGACACGACACGGACACGGCGACACGACATTTCTTCAAAAATGAAGGACACGACACGGCTAGGACAAGGCAATTAATATTTATTATTTTATATAAATAATATATAATACATGAATACTACATAAAGATGCTTAATTTAGAAGAATAATTCATAAAACATGCTCCAATTAGATGGGAAATTACTTTATGGTTATGTTTAAGAAATTTCAATGGTAGCACAATACCCAATTTGACAACTACTAAATTTTTTCTTTTGGTAATTTCAACGATTCAGTCTAATCAAAATTGAATTGAAGAGGGCAAAATGAAGTTTATTTACTATGGGGTCGGGTTTGGCACTATGGGATACTCACTATAGGTCATAAGGGTAATGACAACTATCCAATAAAGTTCACAAAATCCACAAAGTTCTAGAATTATTGCTAAAAGATTATCTTAATATTTGTAAGAAAAACCCTATTAATTATATCCTATGATGTTATAACCTTAGAGTATATAAGTTAAAGCCAAATCTTAATCACAATCGTTCATTACACCAAGCCCCAAACAAATCATCCAACTCATCCCTGATCCCATGCAAACAACGTCCCTGCCGTGTCCCAGCCGTGTCCTGGCCGTGTCCTGGCCGTGTCCCTGCCGTGTCCCAGCCGTGTCCTGGCCGTGTCCCAGCCGTGTCCGGCAGTGTCCTGGACAAAAAAAAACCAGGACACTTCGGAGCCGTGTCCGTGTCCGACACGTGTCCGACACGGACACGGGGCCCTCTACGAAGTGTCCGTGTTTCATAGGTATCCGTGTATCGGTATCCGATACGATACAAATGCGAAGGGGGTCTAGAAGTATATGTTCTTCATAGGAAGAAGGTTTATGAAATCCCTAAAATCCCTCTCAAAAGCCCCAATCTCTCTTCACCCTAGGTTAGGGTTAAAACTATTTTTTTTAACTATAAGGGACGTATCTGGTCTTTTGGAACTTAAGAGAGAAAAACTGTATTTCCAATAGGGTTTTTAAAAGCGCGCCTATAGGCTATTATTATGAAGGAAACCACGGGATACACCTATGGGTTTTTCCTACCAAAAAAATGGAATGGTAGAGCCTAGGCACCACCTAGGCGCTTGAAGGCCTGGGTGCTTGTGAAAACACTGATTTCCAAAAGGACTTTTGTAGCCCTTTCAGAAATTAGGCATTGCATGATACGTACCGTGTTACTGAAAAAAAGATACATATGCCCGATACGTTTCGTTTTCCTCCTGAAACGTATCATATCAGGTATCATGCGTGTCGTATCATGTATCGAATGATACTAACAACCATGTGGCCAAATTTTAGGTAGATAATGCACTAATGCCCATGAGAGTAACATAAATAACTCTAAACTTGAAACACGTAGAGAGTACTAAAAAATTAATACAGAATTCAATGATATTAAAAATAGTAAGATTGGTTATCTATTTTAAAAATGAAAACAAATAAGTTTTTACAACTTTATTCATTTTACAGTGGAACATTATTAAGATTTTTACACATCATAAGCAGAAGATATCAGAAACGAGAAGATAAATTTTTCACTCACCAAAGGGCGGTCATCATCATCGACAGGCACCTTCTCCATTGCCGCAAGAGTGGTCAAGCCACCAACAACACCCCCAAATACTGTATGCTTGAAGTTTAAATGACTTGCAGACTTGTACAGAATAAAAAACTGGGAACCATTGGTATGGGCGCCACTATTTGCCATGCTGACAACACCCCTTCCGGAATGCACTAATTTTGAATGTACTTCGTCCTTGAAAGGCTTACCCCAAATGGATTGCCCTCCTTTTCCAGTGCCAGTGGGGTCCCCACCTTGGATCATGAAGTTCCTGAAAAGCATGAGCACTAAGGCATTTTTTTTACAAATATAATATGAGCAGAAAGAAAAGGTGCAACATTGAGTACAAACTAGTATTTTGTGGTCATACCTAATGTTTCTATGGAAAGCTACGCCATTGTAATAACCACGCTCACAAAGTGTGATGAAGTTTTCACATGTCCTGGGAGTTATATCACAATGTAGCTCTAAGTTCAAATCTCCATGGCTTGTATGCAATTGAACATATCCTTTCTTTTTAGGATTCTTTTCAACTTGGATATATTCAAATTCATTCTTTGTCACAGGGTCAAAAGAAGTAGATGTAAAAGAACGTGAAGCAGCTCCGGTAGTGAATCGACTTTTTACCTAAAAAATATTAATCGACTTCCTTTGAGAATCAATAAGAGAATACAGCAAACAGTGCGGTATAGGTTGCGTTAATATTGTCTTTGCAAGACCAATAAGGAGAAATGGGGATGTTGACATACAAGTTTTGCATTTACAGGTGTCCTATCACCGGCCATGTGCATGGCAATGCGAGCTGCAGTCTTATCACTAGGTGCTGCTTTAGCTGCTGCAGCACTTCTTCCATGAACCGAAGCTGATGCAGCATCTACAATGCTGAAGGACTGAGTGACTTTAGGCTCTCCATTTGCACTTGAATTCGAGTCCTCTTTGACATGAGATCTTGAAGATAAAATGACAGCAAGTGCAGCCGCTCTTTCATTCTGTGCTTTGCTTCCACCTCCACCAAGCAATGCAGCTTGCTTTCCCTTTTCAGTTCCAAGCACCTGCAGCATTTGCTTAATATCACCAGATACATTCATATTATACGTGGGATCTTCTTTCATTCTCCTTAAATCTGAAACAAAAAAGGAACAAAATGTCTCACTTTTATGATAATGAAGCTAAAATTACTCCAGGAAAATATCAATTTAGCTACTCACCTTCATCATCAAGTGTTAGACTATTTCGGACGTGATCAAATTTCACAAGAACCTTGCTATCAAGTGCATTTGGATTCTGCATGCCACAGAATATCATAACAGTTGAGCTGCTTATGAAGAATGATAGAACAAAGAGAATCATGTTAACAAACTCACCTGAATTGTTATCAAATCATCTCGAGTGAATGGCTCATCTGTGAGCAACTCCTTCCAATTTTTGGTTTTGACGTTTAGCTCTTTAATCGCCTGTACCATGAAATCAAGCAATGAGCATGAAAGACAACCCAAATGAGAAATTTCTATAGGATTCTTGCACTTAAAATACCTCATAGGAGAACACATTTCCTGTAGTTTTGACAGCAACTATATGTGTAAATTCAGTGAATACTTTGTTCAAAACAGGACACTGATATTCACCTGCAGCGAAGAGCAGTGGCAGATATAGAAATTATACAACTGTAGCACCCATAAATACAAAGGCAACCATATGAAACGGAACAGTTTTAGGAAAGAGTCTCCTGATGCATGCTGAAGATATAAATTGCAGTACAATAAAGCGTATTAGGAATTCCAAAGAAAGGATTATGACGCAACATGAAAAAGTGAAGGATTCGTAGTTCTGATGCAACTTAACATTGTGAATGAAACACCTGTCACAGACGAGGGCGGGCAATTCGGTTCATCTTTTGTTTACTTTAGAAGTTTGGGGTCTCCATCTTTAAAATCAAAAACTTCGGCAACTTTAAAATCAAAAACCTGCAAGGAATCTAGCTTTAAACCCACCAACTCTCCAGAATACTACTCCTTTAACTGTCACTTTCACATATCTCAGATTCACAATAGCATTCATAATTGTTAGTATCTTACGATCCATGATATGACACATATAGGAGGAACGATGTGTATCGTGCATATGGATCATTTTTCACTGTATCGTATGATAAATGATAGTATGATACATATCATACGATACACATCGTCCAATATCGAGAAAGTCAAGGCTTTGGGTTTTCTTCTCTCTAGTTCCGGAAGGACTACATAAGTTCTTTCGCGGGAGGGGGGGTTTGTTGCTTAAGTTCCAATTTTTTTTTAAGTCCTCTAAATTTAAAAAACACTTTTAACCTGAAGCAGGACATGTCTGCATCATGACTCTTTATTTGAAGAGGGAAAAAACATTATTAGCATATTTTTATTCAATTATATCAATTTTCAGGTCATTAATTGCTGTTTTAGGATTTTCTCTTTTATTTATCACTTGTAGTCAATGCCTTGATGTGTGGATGTCCACGACCTCCTTTGGAAGTTTTTGGATCATGCTGAGCTCTTTTGGATGCGTTTCTAGCATCATATCTAATAAAATAGGCTATAAGGTTCTACAGGACACCCGACGGTCGAGATTTGAAGCTCGATTCGATGGTTTGATAATCACAACTTAAGATAATTAATGATGTGGTATTTTAGGTTGTTAGTTGGGCTTATCATAAAAGGCCAATAGGGATTCTAATAGACATCATCACCTCCCCCCTTCTCTCTTAACCGTACAATGTACGGACCATGTAGACCCCCGTCCCCTCTTTCTCTTCTCGTGAAAATCCATCCCCCACCCGCACGAACTCTCTCTTTCACCCGTCTCTCTCTCTCTCTCTCTCTCTCTCTCTCTCTCTCTCTCTCTCTCTCTCTCTCTTGTTTCTACCTCTCATCTTTACTATTTAGTCCATTCATCCCCACCATCCACCTCTTGTTTCCTTTGATCTCCTCCATAGATTTGGAAATCATATTCTATAAATGGAAAAAGAAAGAAGATTTTGACGAAAGAATTTTCCCTCCTCGTTAGATGGTAGGGTTGAGTCGTGTCCCCACCTCTTCTTTCTCGATTCTGCCTTGAGAAGAGTCATTTTCCATCTTTGGGAGTGGTACTCAGCTAGAGAACCGATTGATCTGTAGTCTCCGACCGATCGGCCTTTCTCCACAAATGACTCATTTTCGACTCCTTTCAACCCGCGGTGGTTTGATTTATCATTTTCTTTATTTATCTTCCACATTTGCATCATCTTCTATCTTTTTAGATGCTTGTTACTTTTATAAAACATGCACACTAAGAAGCACGTATACACATCTGATCGTATCACAGCCGTATCTATATCCGATACAGGTACGGGACCTGTTTCGGGGTATTTGTGCTTCCTAGTTTGCAAATAGATTCGGACATAACTTTATATCCAACAATCCAACCGCCTTCTTCTAAAAACACGTTGCTCTGATGTGACCACACTATTCCAACGACTAAAACTAGTCGTTGATCAATGTGAGGTCGCATATTGTGTGTGCGGCCGCATAGGCCCCTATAAGCATGTGTGGCGTTCACACAACCCAAGTATTATTCTACACATGTGTGGTTGACAACAATGCCGACAACCAACGATTAACAAGCGACCTTCACTAGTAAATTAGAAAGGCGGCAAGGTAGTAACTAACAATATGACCACCATGGGCTATCTCCGACAACCGACAACAGGTGGGCATTGTGTTACGTTCCCCCTCTGGTGGCTTCATCTTCTCTGCCATGTGCAGGTAGTAGCTATTAATAATATTTCGATAAGGCTTTTTACCTCTCTTGCTATGTATAGGAATGTAGGATTACATTTTTTTTGTTACATCATTATAATATCTTAATATTTTCAAAGGAATTTAACATGCAATGGCATCTTTTGAATTAGTTATAATATTTTTATAAAATAGACATAAATATTTATCACGGTCTGTCTTGGACTCAAAGAGCACTCTAAAGCACCTGTTGTACGTCGATCGATTTGAAACCCCTGGATCACCATGTACCACCTGCTATATGCTTTTTAGAACCTTGTTGAATACTCGAATCTCTTTTAGAGACCTACAAGGGATTCATATGACATTCAAATCTCTCAAAATGACATAGTTTTGTCTTCTACAATAACTAATCCCACACATAACGTTGACTAATAGTTGTAGCTCTGCTCAGGATCACCTCATTTTTCTAGATGGGAAGGGAAGTAGCTATGTGATTTCAGCGTGTTAGGTTGCATGTAAGTCCATCGAACTCATTGAACTGGTGGATAACTACAGTTTGGTGAACTAACAATTTTGTTGTCTGGTTCCATCGAACTGGGCAGCACAGAACTGTAGTTCTGCCGATTCCAGTGTTTGTTTAATTGTAACTGTCCTTAACAAACAAAAGTTATTGCATTGGAGGGAATGGTTAATGATGCAGCATGATCAGCATCATTAGATCATCGCCGCATCTTCAGTTCATCGCCAAAGACCTTTATTTCCAGTCGTTTTTATTTTATGCTTGGAGGACATTATCTATATGGAACTTGTTAGCCGTTTATTTCAGTTTTTGGCCATTTTCTATGTTTTTGGCCTAATTTCTGCACTTAGCACTATTTATGTTCTTGCCCAATTCATGGGGGATGTCCATGATCTCATCCGAGGGCTTTTCGGATTGAATCCGGATCTTCTCGGGTGAGTTTTCTGCATATTATTAATAAAATATGGGTGTGTGTGTTTGCGGGGTACCGACGGACGAGGATATGTCTCGAAACCGACGGTTAGATAGCAAAATAACTCAAAATTGATGACGTGGCAGCATATGGGCTTCAATTAGAGCTAAATGGGCTTATCTTAAGCCCAACAAGGCTTCACATTGAGATGCCGCCGCCCCTTCTCTCTTTTCCCGCGAACAAGTCGTCCCCCCTTGTCCGCGCGGAACCCAAGACCGCCCGACCCTTCCGTCCCCTCTCTTCTCTCTCTCTTCTTCCCCTTGTTTCTCTCTCTTTTCCTTTCCTTTCTTAGCCCATTGCATCCCCACCATCCACCCTTAATTCCCTTTGATCTTGGACACCCAAAAGAAAAACCCTAATACTACAAAAAGATGAAGAAAGTAGGAGAGTTCAGATTTTAATAGTTGCTGAAATTTGTGCCTCTTCGTGAGAGCTTCCGGGAGAGACTCGTGTCCCCGACCCTCGCCGCATCCGCGACTTCGCCTCGCGAAGGCTTTGGTTTGTTTTTCCGAAGGATCCGGCTTCTCCCGACGTCCGGCCTTGCTCCGTGTGCGGGATCATCGGCGCATCCACGCATCGACCCACGGCGGAAAACCCCAGGTAGTATCTATCCTTTATTTTATTTTCCCTTCGCATCCGCATCATTTTCCTTTGTTTTCATTGCCTCCGCTCCGCATCGCAGCCGTAACCGTCCCGTTTCATCACCAGTTGAAGCCCTAACATATGCCTACTCATTGGATTTGCTATCTTTAGTCTGTCGGTCACCCTTGCAAGCATATTTAGCCTTTTTTTTATATAAAATCTGAAGCAAACGTATCTCTGAAATTCAATATCTATTGCTGTGATTATTATTATTGTATGCTGAAATTCGTCTTAGTGATAATATTGCATCTTTTATTGTTAAATCTTAAACCTACTTTATGTTGACTGCATAGACTCTTAGTACTACGTGAGATAGTTTATGTTTGCTGTCCTTTTAAGTCGTACGACGCTATATTGATAATTAAATCTTAGTTATTGACCAAAGGGAACCTTAAAAGGCTTAAGATTGTAGTGCACCTTATCGGCACCTGCATCAAGTTGGTATCAGAGCTCGAAAGAACCTGTTCGGGTTTCTTTTGAGTGCTGAAATTCAGCAAACCCTCATCTTCTTCTTTGCTGATTTTGCATAGCGCATAATCTTGCGTGCTTGAAATTGCATCTAGTGCTAGGATTGCATCGTGTGAAACATCTGCATATCGCATAACCCACGGCTGATCGTACCCATCTGCACCGGGATGCCCGGAATCGGGGGCGTTTTTCTCGAGGACCACAACCTCGTGGTGCTTGGCAAGAAGCGACCCAAAATACTTTGGATCGACATGCAACCTTGTTGCAAGAGATCACTGATAGGCTGGGATTATTGTTACAAGATAGAGGCGTCAACCCTCATACCCGACCGGTCGAAGAGGACCCAGGAGGGGCAGAAGCCAATCCACATGCCGAGGGTCATAGAGTCGAAGAGCAAGACCGAAACCAGGGCTTAAATCGAAATCCGATTCCAACCCCACCTCAGAACCAGAACCAAGGCTTACCTCAGAATCACAACCGATACCAACCGCAAGAGCGAAATCGAGCTGACTATCTTGATTCGCCCCCTGAGTCTGAAGCTGAGTTGGACGAGTCCGACGTAGACTTCAAACAAGAGTATGTTCAGTTCTGTCGTCCCAGAAACCCTAGAGAGCAACATGCGCGTGATCAGCACGGCATGGAAGAGCGCCTTGTGCGAGCCCTTGAGAGATGCCAAGGTTATGGAGTCCGAGTTGACATCGATGACTTTAGAGGAAGCCATGATGCTGACGCATTCCTTGACTGGATAGAAAGCGTCGAGCACTTCTTTGAATGGAAAGATCTCCCTGACGATCGAAAAGTCAAACTCGTGGCAACGAAACTGAAAGGAGCCGCTTTGGTTTGATGGCGAGAGTTGCAAACAAGTCGCCTTAGGAAAGGGAAACAAAAGGTCGCAACGTAGACCAAAATGGGTGACAAGATGCGACTGAAGTACCTTCCTCCTGACTACCGTACCTCTCTGTACCAGAGGTTGCTTAACCTGAAACAAGCCAATCGAAGCATACAGGAGTACACTGAAGAGTTTGACATCCTGACCATTCGTAACGCCATCCCGGAAGACGATGAATAGAAAGTTGCACGCTACGTCTCGGGATTGCGCTATCAAATTCAGGACGTGCTAGCAATACAGACCATCCTCACTGTGATGGAAGCATCTAGGCAAACTCTCTAAGCCGAGAAGATCCAACAACGAGCCTTTAGAAGAGAAGTTGCCCCTAGAGTACCCCCAAGTGCCCCTTCAGCTGGAAGAGGAGCACCTCCTACCAGAGTCACCCCACATGTTCCCACTCCGACTACAACTCCATCAAGAACCCATCAACCCCCTGGTCGGGTTGAACAACCAAGTCGTGAGCGAAGTGCGATAGGGAGTCGACCACCCGGAGCGACTTACAAATGCTTCGAGTGTGGAGAAGTAGGACATCTCATCACCCAATGCTCAAAAAGGAGACCTCAGACCCATCTGACAGAAAATGAAGAGCCAACTGAGGAAACCCTAAACAACATGGCTGAAGAAGGGCATGATGATGATCCTCGAGATGCCGAATATCAAGAGGATGACGAAACACATGATGTCGTCGCTGAAGCTGATGAGGCAACGCATGCACTAGTCATGCACCGTGTTTTGTCGACACCGAAAGCTCCTAAACCAGATGATGGCTTAGAAGGAACATCTTCCACACCACCTGTACCTCAAAGGGGTGGCATTATGTCCTCATCATAGACAGTGGCAGTACCGAGAACTTGGTCGCCCAGATCATGGTTGACAAGTTAGGGCTCAAGACAGAGAAGCTGGTCAAGCCATACAACTTGTCTTGGTTTAAGAAAGGATCAGATGTCGCTATTAAAGAGCGATACCTAGTCGAATACACCATTGGAAAAATGTATAAGGAAGCCGTTTGGTGTGACGTGGCGCCCTTGGGCATTTGTCATATTCTGTTGGGCCACCCGTGGCAGTTCGACAGAAAGACAAAACATGATGGGGAGAAGAACACTTACACCTTCTGCAAAGATGACTATAATATCACCTTAGTGCCTCAGAGGGAGACACTGAAACCAATTTCTAGTAAGCCGACGCCCCCACCCGTCACCCCGAAATTACCAAAAGAGAAACCGAATGCCCTACCAACATTGCTGACACAAGCTTGATTCGAGGACGAGCTTAGAGAATCTCGCTCCATCTTTTTCCTAGTAGCAAAAGAGGCCACAGAGGGCCCTAGCATTCCTCATGAGGTTCGAGTCCTACTTGAAGACTTCAATGATCTCACCCCAGAGGAATTACCTGAAGGACTTCCACCTCTTCGGGATATTCAACATTGCGTTGACCTAGTCCCAGGAGCGACGCTACCTCACCTTCCTCACTACCGAATGAGTCCGTCTGAATATGAGGAGATGCGTCGACAGGTTACCGAGTTACTGCAAAAGGGACTAATCCAAGAGAGCATGAGTCCATGCGCAGTACCTGCAATCCTAACTCCCAAGAAGGATGGGACATGGAAAATGTGTATAGATTGCCGTGCCATCAATCGAATAACTATCAAGTATAGATTTCCGATTCCCCGATTGGATGATATGCTTGACATGCTACATGGCGCGAAATTTTTTTCAAAAATTGATCTTCGTAGCGGTTATCATCAGATTCGCGTACGACCCGGTGACGAATGGAAGACTGCATTTAAAACCCGGGAATGACTATATGAATGGCTAATAATGCCATTTGGTCTATCGAATGCACCAAGTACCGTTATGAGGTTTATGAATCAGGTGCTCAGACCATTCATAGGGAAGTTCGTTGCCGTATACTTTGATGATATCCTTATCTATAGTACGACATCTGAACAACATGTCGAGCACTTGCGAGAAGTCCTGAAAATGCTAAGGAAAGATAAGTCGTACATCCATCTGAAGAAGTGCACCTTTCTGACAGAAAGCTTGACCTTTCTAGGCTACATCGTGTGCTCCGAAGGGATACGGGTCGATCCAGAGAAGGTCGAAGCCATCAAATCATGGGCCGTTCCAAAGAACGTCAGTGATGTGCGACGGTTCCATGGTCTAGTGTCCTTTTATCGCAGATTCATTAAGAACTTTAGTTCCGTCATTGCACCTCTCACGAACTGTATGAAGAAGGGTGGTTTCCTTTGGACCCCCGAAGTTGAAGCGAATTTCGACCTCATCAAGACCAAGATGATGAGTGCTCTAGTTTTGGCACTCCCGAACTTTGAAAAGGTCTTTGAGATTGATTGTGATGCCCCTCACGTCGGGATAGGAGCAGTCCTTAGTCAAGAGGGGCGTCCCATCGCATTCTTCAGCGAGAAGCTAAATGTCGCGCGTTTGAATTACTCGACATACGACATTGAGTTTTACGCGGTTGTTCAAGCCCTCAAGCACTGGAGGCATTACTTGATCCAGCGAGAATTTGTGCTCAATTCTGACCACGAAGCGCTTCGCTATCTGAAGTCTCAGCGTAGCTTGAACCAACGTCATGCTAAGTGGTCAAATTTCTTGCAAGAATACACGTTCAACCTCAGATATAAGGCTGGAGTCCTGAATAAAGCTGCTGATGCTTTGAGTCGACGAAGCCTGATGCTAGTCACTTTACAGCTCGTCGTTGTTTCTTTTGACGCTCTGAAATCAGTGTACGCGACTGATCCGTACTTCGATCCCATCTGGGAATCCTGTCAGGAAACAGGCACTGATCCCACGGCATCCTATATCATCCAAAGGGATTCTTGTTCCGTGGAACCCGCCTATGCATCCCTGAGTGTTCCCTTCGTGAGAGTCTTGTTCAGAACACCCATGAAGGGACCGTCTCTGAGGAAAGTCCTAATGAATCTTTTAGAGATACGTTAATCCACGAATTGCACGGAAGTAATTTGGGAGGTCATTTTGGCCAAACCAAACTATTGAGTCAGTGGAGCGACGCTACTTTTGGCCTCACTTAAGGAAAGATGTCGTCAAATTTGTGCAACGATGTCGAACCTGTCAAATGTTCAAAGGCAGGAAGCAGAACACAGGTCTGTACATTCCTCTGCCAATCCCTGCTCGTCCTTGGGAGGATATCACCATGGATTTCATTGTGGGTCTACCTCGAACACTTCGGCGCGTCGATTCAATCTTTGTGGTTGTAGACCGATTTTCTAAAATGGCACATTTCATACCATGTAGAAAAACTTCTGATGCATCTCATGTAGCTGAGTTATTCTTTAGGGAAGTTGTTCGTCTGCATGGCATTCCACGGTCATTCACATCTGATAGGGACACTAGATTTTTAAGTCACTTTTGACGTACTCTTTGGTTAAAGCTAGGAACTAAACTTCAATACAGTAGCGCGTATCACCCTCAAACTGATAGACAAACGGAAGTTGTCAACCGTAGCCTTGGGGATATGCTTCGATGTCTAGCTGGTGAAAGACCAAAACAGTGGGATATAGTTTTACCACAAGCTGAATTAGCATATAATAGTTCAATTAATCACTCAGTAGGTAAAACTCCTTTTGAAATCGTCTATGGCCATGTTATTCCCCATTTCCTGGATAGAACTACCTTACCGCCTACAGGTCCTGCAAGTGCTGATGCTGATGAATTCCTTGAACACATCAAGACCGTACAGCGAGAGTCGCTTGAGAAACTGAGGGAAAGCAATGCCAGGTATAAAGCAAGCGCAGATTTACACAGGCGAGAGAGCACATTTCAGCCAGGGGACTGGGTCCTTGTTTACTTTCGCAGAGAGCGGTTTCCCACAGGTTCTTATGGGAAGCTGAGCCAGAAGAAGTTTGGGCCCTTCCGCGTTCTCCGAGCGTTGGGACCCAATGCTTACCTGCTGGATTTGCCAGATGATATGCCGACATCGTCGATCTTCAACATCTCAGAGTTGTTCCCTTTCCACAGAGACCGGCCAGATACGCCTTCAGCGCCACAGATTCCTTTTTCAGATGCACAGCGAGACGAGACAGAGCAGATCCAGGAGATAGTTGACGTCAGAGAGCTTGCTACCCGCCGCGGTGTTTTCCGACGGTTCCTAGTTCGGTGGAAAGGTAGGCCACTGTCAGACTGTACTTGGGTGGACGAGCGACAGTTGCGAGCACAGCAGCCCGACCTCGTACAGCAGCTGGACGTCCATTCGACAGAGTCGAGTTCTTTCTAGTCCGAGGGAGTTGATGCAGCATGATCAGCATCATCAGATCATCGCCGCATCTTCAGTTCATCGCCAGAGACCTTTATTTCCAATTGTTTTTATTTTATGCTTGGAGGACATTATCTATATGGAACTTGTTAGCCGTTTATTTCAGTTTTTAGCCATTTTCTATGTTTTTGACCTAAGTTCTGCACTTAGTACTATTTATGTTCTTGCCCAATTCATGGGGGATGTCCATGATCTCATCCGAGAGCTTTTCGGATTGAACTCGGGTCTTCTCGAGTAAGTTTGCATATTATTAAAAAAATCTGGGTGTGTGTGTTTGCGGGGTACCGACGGACGAGATTATGTCTCGAAACCGATGGTTAAATAGCGAAATAACTCAAAATTGATGACGTGGCAGCATATGGGCTTCAATTAGGGCTAAATGAGCTTATCTTAAGCCCAACAGGGCTTCACATTGAGATGCCGCCCCCCCTTCTCTCTTTTCCCGTGAACAAGCCGTCCCCCCCTTGTCCGCGCGGAACCCAAGACCGCCCGACCCTTCCGTCCCCTCTCTTCTCTCTCTCTTCTTCCCCTTGTTTCTCTCTCTTTTTCTTGCCTTTCTTAGCCCATTGCATCCCCACCATCCACCCTTAATTCCCTTTGATCTTGGACACCCAAAAAAAAAACCCTAATGCTACAAAAAGATGAAGAAAGAAGGAGAGTTCAGATTTTGATAGTTGCTGAAATTTGTGCCTCTTCATGAGAGCTTCCGGGAGAGACTCGTGTCCCCGACCCTCGCTGCATCCGCGACTTCGCCTCGCGAAGGCTTTGGTTTGTTTTTCCGAAGGATCCGGCTTCTCCCGACGTCCGGCCTTGCTCCGTGTGCGGGATCATCGGCGCATCCACGCATCGACCCACGGCGGGAAACCCCAGGCAGTATCCATCCTTTATTTTATTTTTCCTTCGCATCCGCATCGTTTTTCCTTTGCTTTCATTGCCTCCGCTCCGCATCGCAGCCGTAACCGTCCCGTTTCATCACTAGTTGAAGCCCTAACATATGCCTACTCATTGGATTTGCTATCTCTGACGGTCACCCTTGCAAGCATATTTAGCCTTTTTTTTATATAAAATCTGAAGCAAACGTATCTCTGAAATTCAATATCTATTGCTGTGATTATTATTATTGTATGCTGAAATTCGTCTTAGTGATAATATTGTATCTTTTATTGTTAAATCTTAAACCTGCTTTATGTTGACTGCATAGACTCTTAGTACTGCGTGAGATAGTTTATGTTTGCTGTCCTTTTGAGTCGTACGACGCTATATTGATAATTAAATCTTAGTTATTGACCAAAGGGAACCTTAAAGGGCTTAAGATTGTAGTGCATCTTATTGGCGCCTACATCAGTTAATAACCCATAGCCCTCTAGCTGAACACAATAGTAAACTGGAAAAGTTTTGAAGGTGACTAATCGATTGACAAAATACTAGAAAAATGTGTGATTTGATAAAAAAAATTTAAAAAAGAAACTCTCTTCAGCAACAAGATTCCTCTGATTCAAATATGGTTTCGTCCATCGAAGACTAAAATTAACAAATTTTCAAAGGAAAACAGAATGGAGTGGCTGTAATTTACCATCTGAATTCTTGTGGAAAATGAGAGGAATGAGATCTTCTTGCTTGAGAGGAGTTCCGGTCACGGGATGTTTTCCAAATTTCCTAATATAAGGTACTATATTCCTGCATCCAACAACCAAATTAATACTCAAAACTTCAAAAAAAAAAAAAAAAACAACAAACTCAACCTAACAAAGATAAGCTACAATTATAGACCGGAGATGCTGACATTATATCGAACACGCTGCCATCGGCCGTGCAGACAGGGTCCTCAAATGGGGTGAAGGTCAGCCTACAAAGCATCAGAACAGAATTATGGAAACCCTAATTACCAAAGAATCAAGAACAGTATGTGGATTTCTAGGGTTTGGCGGGAGGCGTTTACGAGCAGCAGTAGAAGGGGAGGCGCTTGAAGCGCGTCGACCCCTCCTTGGATTTGGCGCCGCCCCACTCGGTCGCCCACTCCGTGTTCGTGATGAACATCCGATCCTTGCTGTGCTGCTTCTTCCCCATCTCTCCCGATGCCAAGAGAACGAGACGATAAAAAAAAAAAAACTAGGGTTTTCTCAGTCTCTGAAGCTGGGGTTTCAATCACCTCTCCATAGTTTTTTCCAGGGAAGTTTTTTTGGGGAGTTAGCTTAAAGCCCATCTTGGAATTACGTTTTAAGTTCTAGTCCCGTCAGCATTACAGATTAGTCCAAAACCTTTTACCTTTTAATACTATGAGCAAAACCCACACGGTAAGTTACAATAACCGCTCCTCGTTTATTACTGATTTGCCAATGGTATTTTCATCTAATTTACAACAGATGCAACAAAAGTTTTAAGTATAGAACTGCTTAAAAATTTGGCAGGAAAAAATCAATCGAAGCCTTCCAAACAGGAGTCCATCCCTCTCCTCTTCTTCTCAAATAGATCAACAATCATTTATCCATGGTAAGTTGATCTTAGGGTTTAGGGCTCTCGTTCAAATAAATTTTTGAAAGTTATTTTATCATTTTCTGATAAAAAAAATCCCTCAAATCCGATGAATGCTAACACTTAAAGCCTATATTTCAAGATCCAATGATTTCAAACTTAAATTTATACAATCTTACGAAATTGATACAATATTGGTTATGAATTTTTTATTCTATAAACCCTAATTTTTTTGCTTTAACTCAAAGAAAATGAGTTTCGCCAAGGAAGAAGACAGATGAGGAGGGTGGTGAGGTGGGGAAGAGGAAGGCGGTGTCTGCTAGGGTTGTCGGGTTTTGCCAAAAGAGAAGAAGGAGAGGTATAAAGAAAGGGTGCTCGGGGACGAGGTATAGGTGGGTTTGCACAGGTGATGACTAGAGCCAAAGGCGTAAGAGGAGATGGGGAGGAAAGTGGTTTGTGGGGCTTGGTCGGGCTCATCGAAGAGAAAAAAAAGATGGTGGTAATTGGAGTTGAGTTTGTTGGGATTGGGTAAGAGGAGGAGAAGGATGCAGTCGAAGTTGGGGAAGATGAGAGGGGGAGGAAGGTGGAGGCGTGCTGGTGGGGTGGTCATGGGCTTGTCGAAGGGAAAAAAGAAGAGGAAGGAAAGGAGAAGGGGGGGGGGGAGCTCACTAGCGTCAGAGGAGACGTCGAGGCATGTTGCACACCACTCCGATGAATTCAGTAGTGTCTCTGATGCTCAAGGATGGAGCTCAATGGCGTTGGTCACAACATGGAAGAAAAAATGTCAACGCCTAGGTGCTCTAGATTTGGGCGGCAAGACCTCAATGGCTATGCTGGTCCGATGGCATGGTTGATGGCAGCGACACTCTCCGAAAAAAAAAAAAAAGGAAAGAAGGAGGGGAGAGCTCACTAGCGATAGAGGAGACGTCGAGGCTTGTTGCGCACTACTCCGATAAACTCAGTAGCGACTCTGATGCTCAAGAATGGAGCTCAATGGTGTTGGTCGCAACATGGAAGAAAAAATGTTGGCGCCTAAGTGCTCTAGATTTGGGTGGCAAGACCTCAATGGGTATAGTGGTCCGACGGCATGGTTGATGGCAATGACGCTCTTCGGCATCGCCAAAGGTCTAGGGCGATGGGCGGTGGTTGGTCGAGGTCAGAGCGCGAGAGAGAAAGAGAAGAGAGAGAGGCATGGAGAGGAGAAGGGGAGAGGGGGTGAGTTGCTCATGGGGGCTGATGATGCACAGTATCCGATATATGTGTCCATGGTATATGTTTGGTGATTGAGCTGTCGTAGTCCGATGTCGTACACCATCTTATGTAAAATTGACTTGAGCGAAGTTTTGGATAAGAGATCCGCAAGATTCTCGCTTGACCAGACTTGTTTAACTTCAATCTTATTTTTCTTCTGAAGCTCGTGAGTGTAGAAGAACTTTGGTGATATGTGCTTGGTCCGATCTCTCTTGATAAAGTTAGCTTGTATTTGAGTAATAAATGCAGCATTGTCTTCATGAATAACAGTCGGCTCTTTAGTAACTGATTCCAACTAAAATTGTTTTTGATATGTTGCACAAGTGATCTTAACCATATGTATTCTCTACTTGCTTCATGCAAGGCTAAGATTTCAACATTGTTTGATGATGTGGCCAAAGTGTTTGTTTGGTTGATCTACAAGAAATAATTGTATTGTTATTCAAAAATACATACCTTGTTTGTGATCAACCCTTATGGGGGTCAGAGAGAAAACCTGAATTTGCCTAAGAGTACATAGTTCCACGTAGGTATCTAAATATTTTTATTCCATTCCAATGCCTAAGAGTTGGTCCTGAACTGTATCTAGCCAATAGATTAACGGAAAAGTATACATCTAGTCTAGTACATTGAGCTAAATACAATAAATCACCAATATCACTTAAATAAGGTTTATCAGAATCAAGAATATTTTTATATTCCTTTTTAAGCCTAAATGGATCTTTATGAACATCAAGAGTTCTAAGTATCATACGAGTGCTTAGTGGGTGACATTGATCCATATTAAAATTTTTTAACATATTTTCAGTATATAAATATTAATGTACTAAAATCTCACTAGAGTTACGTGTTGGAAAAATCCAATATTAGAGGCTCACAATGGAAGTGATTTGTGGTCAAAAGACCGTGCGTTGTGCGTGTTACACGATTAAAACTTTCATTGAAACTAACTACTTGTGCACACATATGTGCACATGAATCGAACACCCTAATGGTAATTTAGTGATGAGAATATCTAGTATGTATACAATCTGAATCTATGCTAGATCTACATGTTAGAGTATTGTATACCTTTCATGCGGATCTTTTAACCACGGA
Organism: Chamaelirium japonicum; assembly: GCA_947650365.1. Taxonomy (NCBI): domain Eukaryota; kingdom Viridiplantae; phylum Streptophyta; class Magnoliopsida; order Liliales; family Melanthiaceae; genus Chamaelirium; species Chamaelirium japonicum. Next base: position 48,827,492 of record OX393557.1, on the reverse strand, counting down.
GAATTATCTTCTTTGTCGATGGAGACAGAAGATCACCTACGAAGAAGCCGACAATATGCAAGAAGATGATGCCTTCAATATTCACCCGATCTCACACGATGCATGGCACGCCAATGAAGGGTCTCTGAGTGCCCCTTATATTAGCCCTTCTACATCTACAAAGCTCCACGCGAGGAAGATGAAGTCGCAAGCATGCGAGGAAGACGAGACAAGAGAGCTAAAGAGAGAGAGAGAGAGAGAGAGAGAGGGGAGGGTCCGGGCAAGGCTTTTTAGGGCCGACCCCTTCTCGCCCTCTATTCTTTAATAGGGATAGCCACTCCTAGGATTGAGCTCTCAGGAGATAGGGTTGCCCCCCCCCCCCCCTTTTATCTCCCTCTTAGCTTTTAGGAATGGTTTTGACTGAGTCAAAACCCCAACCCTTATTCCTATGGCCGGCCCCTATATTAGAGAAAACAACCTCCTAAAAACTAGAGGGCCGACCTTGACTTGGTCTCCCCACACTTAGGGTCGGCCACTTTAGTCCATAGTGGCATTTGGTTTTACCAAAATGCCTCTATGGCACTAGTTAACCGTCCCACATGCACGAGAAGTTGCATCACACACATAAAGTGGGTGCACTAGTGATTTCACTATTTATTGGGGTAACCATAGTAAAATCAACTAGTCAACTTGCAACATGCCCCAGTGCATCACACCTATGTGGCGAAGTCCACTTATTATAAAGGGATAACTATGTGTGTCTGTGTGTCACTCTAGGGTTTTCCCTTAGCACACACGAAGTTGTGCATCTACCGTGCACTAGTACGAAGCACACACGGAGTGTAGGATTGGACTTCTCACTTCCTTTAAGTACGTCCTAAGTGTCGAAGAGATAGTTCAAGGACCATACATAATGTTGATAATATGGAACCTTCAGGGACTAGGGTTCATGGTTTTCAATTTGGACTCAATCAACACACTACCTGAGTGTACCATCGATCCCCTAAGTCTGAGTTAACCTGCGTAACCACCTAAAGTGCGACCCAGACTACACTTCAATTCTCCTAGACTTACTATGTTCTCCCATATACCTCTGTTCTTCACTTAGTAATGGTAAACTCGTTGTTCCTCCACTTGGTGCCATAAATGTGACTCGAGCGGTAAAGCATATTATCAGATTTGATTGCTCATATGACTCAGCTCCTTCCAGGTTAACTACGTATGTCGTACCTTTGATTACCCTACCGAGTAATTGGATTTGCTCAACAGTCCGATTGATGACCACCAAGCTTGGGTTTAATACGACGCAAGTCAGACCAAGGAACACACTTCCCGTTAGGGGTGTGGATAGCCTGTAGGGTGGGTCTAACTTGGGATAACAAATCCCAAAATTACCCGCATATTCATTGTGATCAGAACCCGAACGAGAGACTACATTGCCTCCATATGGTCACTGGTCGAGATTTTCGTCTAGCGAACTAGGGTCGCCAGACATCGAAGGAGGTCGATGCGGGATGGACGCACAGCCACAATGCCCTAGTGGGCTACAAAACCTGAACCAAAGTCGATGTTGCCCCCCCCCCTTTCGACCATCTATCGGGACTTTTTGACTGGCTAAATAGGGTCGTCGGACATCGTAGGTCGGATTGGTGATGACGATCAACATTGATGATTAGACTTGGTCGAGGTGGTTGGGCTCGGTTGTGATGCTGCACAGAGGATGTAAATACCGGATTTTTCGGGTTAAAATATAGTTAGAATATTTGTCTTTTTACCCTTTCATAATCCTCGGTTAATTTGAGGGTCCAATTTTGATGAAACCCGTGATAATGCGTTTGTCTTGTCGATACATTTCCAATGGATCCAACCATGGTGGATTTTGAGTTCGGAATCTCAAGATATGATTGTTTAAACATTTAGATGTGAATGCAATAATCGATTACCGTTGTAGGTGTACACCATAGAACGTGCCTCCTCCAGGTCATCGTGACATGCATGTGAGTACAAATCCCGAGTGTAGGTGTCGCATGGTGCCCTAATGACACATGCAAACCCTTACTGTTAGGGTCGTGCTCGTGTATCTTGTGCGCAGGCGAATCACGACCGTTGATGCAATATACGAGCTTTTGTTAGCATGTGTGAATCCCAATAGTGGGTATCGCTTGCGCCTGTTGGCGTGCGCAAACTCGGACCATCGATACCTCGCACAACGATTAGGGAATTTAAAAATAAAATTATATAATATAAATAAATAAATAAATTGTTAAAATATTGCATCTATCGTTGTATGCAAGGAAATGAAATGGAGGGAGGGTTGAGATGGGACTTATGGTACCTACCTCACCCTTTAGCCAACCAGACCCGATTCGACTCGACCCAACTCGACTCAGTCCAAACCCAACCCGTTAGCAGCTCCCAACTGCCCTCATCCCTTTGAACCACCATCCCCACTCCAGCTGGCCAACCCAACGTGCTCCCCTCCTTTTACAGCTGCAGCCACCCCCACGCGCCGACCTCCTGCCGGTCACCCCTCTACCGACATCGCCTCCCCCACTTGGCCTCCACCTGTAAGCAATAAAGAAGGCGAGAAGAAGGGGATAAGAGTGAGAGAGCTGCAGAGAGAGGGAGAGACAGTTTCAGAGGGAAAGGATAGAATGAGAAAAGTGTTAAGATTTTTATTTATTGTTTTAAAAACAAAGGATCATCATGTAACGTATAACAGCTATAAACGGTCACATTAATTGGGATTTAATGGCTAGGCTTTAAAAGCCCATTAAGTCCAAATAAATGGGCAACCATCAACAAATCTTGGGCTTGGCCTATATAAGAGACCCAAGACCATAGAGCTTGTGGACAACAAATTGTGTTTTTGCTACCAAAAACTCTGTCTCTTTCATTCTCTATTTTTGTTTCGATTTTTGCTACCTGCTGGGTTCTTGAAAGTTACGTTGGGGTTCGCCATACACCCTTTTGAAGTCGTGCCAACGGGAGGGAGAGCCTACCGGCTGGGTCGTCATATCTCTACTAGTCGTTGCCGGAAGACCCGCACACAAGGGGCAATTGACTTTTAGGACAGTGCTTGCGCGCTTCAACCAAACAGGCTCCATCCAAACTCTATTTTTGATTTCTCTATTTTGCAAATTAGAAATCCTAGATCATAGTCAACTAGCAACTACATATCTAATATTCAATCTTTTTATTCTAGCATAATAAATATACAAATATTTATGAGATCTTAATCCTATCTTTATTAGTCATTGCATGATTAGCATAGTATTTTATTTCTAGTATTATAGAATTGATTTAATCTTGTTGAAAGATTTTGTATCATCTAATTTTTTAGGTGAGATATTTCACTTGTAGCTAACATTCTAAAAGTCGATTGTATTTTGCAAAATTCTAATTAGTTACATGTTATATGCTAAATAAATATTCAAAAATATAAAGTTTAGAAATTTGTCATATCTCTCATATATTATATATTCATTCATTAAATATTCATTCTAATCATCCTTGCTCTAATAGAGATTAAAATAATCATTATACTAGAAAAATAAAAATTTACCTTTTGTCTTAAAATAGCATATTTTATTAATACGAATCCGTTAGTAGTAGTATCTATTGCTAATTGTAATTAGTTGCCTAATATTAGTTCTTAGCATATATTGTCATTTGCGTAAATTGTTTCCTATATTCTAGTTAGGATACTTGAAAATTAAATTGTAAAAAAAATAATTTTAATTTAAAAAACTAATTATTTATAGAAAAGAATAGTACCTCATTTAATTAAAATATTAAAACTTATCGCTAGACTAGTAACTTCATGATCTTCAGTGATTATTCTATTGCGTAACGGTGTCTAGAAAAGCTTGTCAAAAAGGCATACGTGCCTAAGACGGACTGGTATTTAAGCGAGCCTAGTGCTCCACCACCAATCTGGAGTTGACCTGGGCATTACAATCTGAAATTTCATTTGGATATCTAAGTCTAATCTAGCTAAAATCTAACTATAAAAAACTATCCACCTAATCAAAACTCTAATAGGGAGAGCTCGGCGTATACACTTGTGTATGCGTGTCTCGTCTGTAATCCTCATAATCTGGAGCATTTGATAAGTGGTCAAATACTTCTAGTGTAAGTGCACCTGCCACAAAATCTTAAACCCAAAAATCGAAATGGCAATAGGATCTACTGGGACCATTTGTAGGCTAGTTCAATTTATCCCAGAAGTAAACTTGGCAATATAAGCACTTGACTGGTGGATAGACACCGGAGCTAATATTCATGTATGTTTTGATCGTTCCTGGTTCTCCACATATGAGATCTCGAATAGAGGAGTAGTGACTATGGGTAATAATTCCGAAGCACACGTGCTAGGAAGAGGTCGAGTCAATCTAAAGCTGACATCAGACAAGACACTAATCCTAAGCAATGTCTACCATGTTCCAGAGATTAGACACAACCTTATTAGTGGGTCCCTCCTAGTCCAACATAGATATAAACTAGTATTCGAGTCAAACAAAGTGATTATAACTAAAGGCGTGTCTTTCATAGGAGAAGGGTTCATGACTGACGACTTATTTAAGCTGAATACATGTATCACTTCTAATAACAATAGTCCCGTTATTTTGAACATTAAGTCTTCCTCCACCTGGCACTCTAGACTAGGTCACGTAAACTACAACACTATTAAAAGAATGATGAATCTAAACCTGATACCTAAGGTAGATACCCAACATCACGACAAATGTGAAATCTGTATAGAAGCCAAACAAGCCAAGAAGCCTTTCAGAACAATAGATAGAGACTCTGATCTTCTCGAATTAGTCCATAGCGATGTATGTGACTCAGGGAGAATCTCAAGAGGTGGTAACAGATACTTCGTCACTTTTATTGATGATCTATCTAAGTACTGTTATATTTACCTCATAAAAACGAAAGATGAGGTATTAGACAAATTTAAGGCCTACAAAGCTAAGGCTGAAAACCAGAAAGATAAGACCTTAAAAATTCTTAGATCCGACCGAGGTGGAGAATATACCTCAAATGAATTATCTATATTTTGTGAAATGTCTGGAATAATTTATAAGGTGACTGCTCCATATACCCCTCAATCAAATGGAGTAGTTGAAAGAAAAAATAGAACCCTTATGGATATGGTCAATGCTATGTTAATTAGCTCAAGAGCACCTGAGAACTTATGGGGGGAAGTCCTATTAGCAGCCAATTTTATCTTTAATCGTATTTCCTCTAAAAACAACAACCTTACCCCCTATGAGTTGTGGAAGAATATGAAGCCCACTTTGAACTATCTCAAAGTGTGGGGGTGTTTAGTAAAAGTTAGAATTCCAGACAATAAGAGAAAGAAGATAGGACCCAAAACAATAGATGATGTATTCATTGGTTATGCATTAGATAGTAATGCTAATCGATTTCTAGTCTTTAACTCTGAGATAGAAGAAATCTCAAACAATACCATCGTGGAAGCCAGAGATACGACATATTTCGAAAGTATATTTCCCTTTAAGACTAGAGTTAGAAATCCGAATAGAACCGATATTACAGAGATATATTCTAGTTTCAATCCAGACATAGGTTCTAGTCCCATAAGATAAAATAGAAGAAGAGTCATCAATTGAGCCTAGAAGAAGTAAAAAACATAGGGTAGAGAAGACCTTTGATGACTTTTATACTCTATTAATAGAAGACACTCCTACAACCTATGAGGATGCCATAAAGTCCTATGACTCCCCGTATTGGAAGGAGGCCATTGATAATGAGATTCAGTCAATTATCCAGAACCATACCTAGGAACTGACTGATCTCCCTCCTGGTTGTAAACCCATAGGATGTAAGTGGGTATTTAAGAAGAAGCTTAGACCAGATGGCACTATAGATAAATTTAAAGCTAGGTTAGTAGCTAAGGGGTTCAACCAAAAGCATGGAGTGGACTATTTTGATGTATATGCCCCAGTAGCGAGAATAACAATCATTAGAGTCCTACTAGCCCTAACTTCAATTCATAAGTTGTTCATTTACCAAATAGACGTTAAGACAGCCTTCTTGTACGGAGATCTAGATAAGGAAATTTATATGGATCAACCTGATGGATTTATAACTTTAGGTCAAGAGAAGAAGGTCTGTAAATTAATCAGATCACTGTATGGACTTAAGCAAGCTCCTAAACAGTGGCATGAAAAATTTGATAGAACTATTCCCTCTTTTGGATTTGAGATAAATAAAACGGATAAATGCGTATACTATAAAGTAAAGGAAAATGAAAAGGTTATCCTATGTTTATACGTTGATGATATATTGATTTTTGGCACGAGTATGCAAATTATAAATGAGGTTAAATTATTCTTATCTCAAAATTTTGATATGAAGGATTTAGGACAAGCGGATATTATTCTTAACACTAAGATTATTAGAAAACTCGAGGGATTAATCTTGTCACAAGAACACTACATAGAGAAAATTTTGAGAAAGTTTTATTACTTTGATTGTAGTCCTATATCGACACCATTCGATGCTAGCATATACCTAAAGAAAAATCAAGGATTCCTTGCACTACAAAAGGAATATGCACAAATTATAGGATCTCTAGAATTCCTAACCAATTATACAAGGTCTGATATAGCACATGCGGTAAATAGACTTAGCAGATACACTAATAATCCCAGTGCTGAATATTAGAATGCTTTAGAGAGGAACCTTAGATACCTTAAGGGTATAATCTCCTATGGATTACGATTTAGTGGCTATCCAGCTGTTCTAGAGGGTTATAGCGATGCCAATTGGATTAGTGACTCACTAGATGTGAAGTCAACTACAGGGTATGTATTCCTCTTAGGAGGAGCAGCAATATCTTGGAAATCATCAAAACATACTGTAATAGCCAGAAGTACTATGGAGTCTGAAATGATTGCTCTCGATACTGCTTGTACCGAAGCTGAGTGGCTTAGGGATTTACTAATAGATATACCTCTAGTAAACAAACCCTTACCAGCTATTTCTATACATTGCGACTGCAGATCTGTGATAGACAAATGCAAACAAGAAAATACAGATGTAAAAATGAATCGTCATTTAAAAGTACGACATAAGTCATTGAGATATAAAATAAAAAATCATATGATTGCCTTACGTTTTGTAAGATCGGAAAAGAATTTGGCCGATCAATTAACTAAAGGCTTATCTAGAACAGTGGTTCTAGAAGCGTCGAGGGGGATGGGTTTAAGCCCATAAGAAAGATCACCACGATAGCAACCCAACCTTATGGAGGTTTAATGGGTAGAAACAAACCGTATAGGTGACTATGAGGAGCACTGATCTCTCCTCCCATCCCTAGGGCACCAATGCTCATAAAAGCAGGGGATTATGATGAGTTTTTACTCTTAATAAGTCCAAGATCCATGAGATAGGGTGCTACCTTGCTCGCACCCTTATAAGGACTCACATATATGTGTAGTTGTGTGGCCGCAACAATGAGTATTGGGCGATACTCTAAAAAAACAGATGAAAGATACTTGCGCATGACCTAAATAATGCAACCCGTCTAGAACCCTAAATTAGCTATACTATGTGTGAATCTTATAAAAGTCTGAACCATGGTCCTGGTTCAAGGCATAGTTCACCAAGGTACCACAGACGGATATAATTTTCACTAAGTGAAGGTTCAAACCGAGAGGTACCTACACCCATTGCATAGTATAAGGAATCCATCAAATTCTTTTATATTTATTTTTAATATTTTTGAATATTTATAATATTTGATGTTTTTAAAACATGGGATTGTTAACTTTTTATTTATTTTTTTAAAAACAAAGGATCATCATGTAACGTATAACGGCTATAAATGGCTACAAACGGCTATAAAACGGTCACACTAAATGGGATCTAATGGCTGGGCTTTAAAAGCCCATTAAGTCCAAATAAATAGGCAGCCATCAACACATCTTGGGCTTGGCCTATATAAGAGACCCAAGACCATAGAGCTTGTGGACAACAAATTGTGCTTGTGCTATCAAAAACTCTGTCTCTTTCATTCTCTATTTGTGTTTCGATCTTTGCTACCTGCTGGGTTCTTGAAAGTTACATTGGGGTTCGCCGTACACCCTCTCGAAGTCGTGCCGACTGGAGGGAGAGCCTACCGGCTGGGTCTTCGTATCTTTACTAGTCATTGTCGGAAGACCCGCACGCAGAGAACAATCGACTTTTAAGACAGTGTTTGTGCGCTTCGACCAAACAGGCTCCATCCAAACTCTATTTTTGATATTTCTATTTTGCAAATTAGAAATCCTAGATCATAGTCAACTAGCAACTACATATCTAATATTCAATCTTTTTATTCTAGCATAATAAATAAACAAATATTCATGAGATCTTAATCCTATCTTTATTAGTCATTGCATGATTAGCATAATATTTTATTTCTAGCATTATAGAATTGATTTAATCTTGTTGAAAGATTTTATATCATCTAATTTTTTAGGTGAGATATTTCACTTGTAGCTAACAAAAAGAGAGAGAGAGAGAGAGAGAGAGAGATAACGAAAGAGAGAGAGAGAGCTCAGAGAGTTGTAGCTAAGAGAGAGAGAAAGAGAGTGGGGGCAGGGAGGCGCAGCCAGCCTAGCTAAGAGAGAGAGAAAGAGAGGGGGGGCAGGGAGGCGCAACCAGCCTACCCGAGCTCCACCTCCCCCTATTGCTGTGCACCGACGACCTCCTCGACGGCCCGACCCAAGCTACGGCAGCCCAACCCGACCTCCTCCTCCTCCTCCTTTGCGTCGCCCGACGACGACAGCCCGGCTACCCTCTGGCTACCCATAGGGCCGAGCCCGAGCTCCACCTCCTCCGCATGCACCGGTGACCCCATGAACCGAGCCTGCAGCACCTTCTCCTCCGTGCGTCAACACCGGCACACCCAGTTGCCCATAAGGCCTGGGTCCGACCCTTCTCCAACACCGAGGTAAGCTACACCATAAAGAGACTCCATAGTTGCACCCGAAACCACTCGACTCCAGGTCAAAATCTAAAGCCCCGGCTAGGATCTATGTCGTTTCGAACCAAACGGACAACGTCTTATGGGTCTCCTTCGGATCGCCGCCGACAGCACGGCCTACTGGCCCCCGAGTGCGACGTAGGAGTCGTGCAAAACCATACATGAGCTCTGTTTTTTCGTATCAATGGGGTGGCATGAAATATAAATTGAATAAATATTATCGATTGTTTTAGTAATTCTAATAAATTTAAATAATTAAATATCTATACTATTAATTGGTGGGCCTCTTTTTTAAATATCTATATTATTAATTATTAGGCCCCACTTAGGTTGGAGGGCCCCGCTTTTGGTTGGTGGGCCCCATTTACGGCGGTAGATCCATAAACTCCAAAATTTAAAATTTTGGAGGACCATATGTAAAGAATTTTAAAAATTTTCAAAACCTCAAAGGAACCTATTGAAATTTTGCCAACTTTGGGGGGGGCAGCCCCCCTTGGTTCCGCCCCTGCCCACTTAAGTCGGCCGATCCTACTATTGTGTAGCGCAGAGTTGCGAACCCGTTTCTACCACCGTTTCACCGTCTAGTGTCAGAATTTGACGAAACTAGAGGCAACGGTCTCAGTTTCCCAAGCCCTACCCATTGACAGTAGTCTGGCCCCCTACTTTTTATAATTATCAAAATACCCCTTTATTGGATTGGTTTGGATAATCTCAGTCTGACTGTCGTTTCACCGTCCAGTGTCGGAATCTGACGAAACTGGCAGCATCAAACTCAGCTTTTAGAACCTTACCTGTTGATAGTAGGTGGACATCTACAATTCATAATTACCAAAATAACTCTACTCGGGGCCTCAGTTCAGTTGACACATGGTCCGACCGTAACTTTCAATCCGGACGCCGATTGTCATGAAATTAGCGACAACGGGTTTCAAATTCAGAGACCTATCTATTAGCACTAGTAAAACCCATAGAATACCTCTAGGACTCAGGGTCCCATTTGGACCCTGAGTTGTACCCGATACCGGTACAACTACCTTATCTAAAATTGAATGTGAAGATATACTTTGTTTATTTAAATGCTTTACGTTTTGTTTGTTTATATATGATGTGCCTGTTTATTTGAAATATTAATATGTTAGAATAATCGATAGTGTAGTTAATCTATCTATTCGGTCTTGGAAGATGAGTGCTTGAGCATGACAGATGTTAGAGTAGGTGGTCATATCATCGCTTGTGATGGTTGAACCCACCATGTAACCCTAACAATAAGGTTAACCCTGTAGATTCTATGGATAGATATGGCTCGACCATAGCCTATGAACGACCTTCTGGCAGGGGACTGTATCAATATCTAAGAAAGGGGCTGGAAGCACTGTTCGTTTTTCTACTGTGTATTGAATAAGGTCTCTAGTCCACCTAAGTTTATAGAAGTTATAATTAGGGTTAGTTCCTACCTATCATTTGACCTTCTAAATCACTTAGATCGGTGATCCAAGTATTAGTCATAGTTTATGAGAAGCAGTGACTCCACATTTGTCCAGGTTAAGCCTAACTCATAATATCGCTTGTGCCGGTAGAGTTAGGGTGGACACGATAGCACTAGACTGGTATGGTTGGTGTGTTTTGACTCAGGAAGTCCTAATGGCCATTAGGTCAGGGATGGGTTTTTTGGATGATGGTGGTCTCATGTGAGTACCCTAAACTATTTTTGTTTAGCATCTAAAGGCTTGTCTTGTGTAACGAGTAGAAAGCATGATATATTTGGGTTGGTGTGAGATTTATGATTAGGTAAGATCACTGTGTCGATGGTTGGTTTAGTCAAGTATACGATTATACAAGTAGTTAGGGATTAGTCATTATAGTTACCTAAGTTAGTTGTGAGTAATACACGAGTGATGTATGCTATCAGATAGGTTAGAAAATTATTGGCGCTTCGACACCCTTTAGAAGTAAGAACTAGCGTGGCCATCGCACTACTCTTGCGAGTTAGGAGGTATGTCCCCTGTCCTTGTTTGGTTGGGGGGGCACATCACTTACTCACCGAGAGTGATGCGTGGTCACTCAAATTTAGGATAGTCAAATAGTTTATATAGAATAGAAAACGTCTTATGTAGCTATTGTACTATAATCATAGGGTTAAGTGGCATATCTCATATCCTTGTTTGGTTGGGGAGATGTGTCACCTGCCCTCTGAGGGTGTTACATGTCCATGTTGGCAGTTTAGGAATAGTTTGTAAAGTACAGATGAGAATTGTATTATGATTAAATTCACCTTGAGTGGCTATGCCACGGCGTGTGACTAGACCATCGAGTGTGGTGTTGGTCTTGAGTCTATGATTTGTGCTAGTAAGATAGGAGTTATTTTATGACATAGTAGGTCATAACTAAGCATGCAGAAAGCGAGGTGATGGTCGCTTCTGGACAGGTGTAAACATATATTGCACACATTTGGTGATTTCGTCGCCGCATGCTAGGGCAGAGTCTACCATGTAAAATTAGGAATAAATTATGCTTAGGCTCTTACGAGTGACATGGACGTAGGGTTGTTCCCTACTCTCCTTGTTGTTCACACAGGCACTTAGACGTGTGTTCTGGGTTCTAAACCTTGTTTATGCAAATAAAGAGACCACAATTGTCGTTTAACTCATAATATCGCTTTTGGCATGGAGTTGAGATTGACATGATTACACCGGACTGGTTATGGCTGGTGTGGTTGACTCGTGTACAATCCTGACCAATTGAGAGATGAGCCTTTTGGGTAGTGGTTATCTCTTTCAAGTACCTTAGACTAGTGGTGATTAGCTTTTAGGGTTTTGTTTTGATAAATCAGATCGTTAGCTTGGCAGTAGAAGTTAGTGTTTTAGCCCTAAATTAGTTGCTAGAGTTATTATTCTGGCCCTAGTTTAGGAAAAACAGAGACTCTAGGATGTCGTCTAACTTGTGAGTCACCTTGTCGGTGTAGAGTTTAGATTAACATAAAGGCATCAGACCGGTTTAGTTGGTATGGTAGACTCATGCAGCAATGTGGCTGGTAATCAGATGAGTCTTTGGTTGTAATATGCTCTTTTGAGTATCCTAAATTAGTTGTTTGAATTATAGTGTCAACACCCTAGAATAGTTAGAGTTATTGTTCTAGCCCTAAATTAGGGAAATCAGAGACACCAGATCAGTTGGGTTAGTGTATAGACTTGTAAATCTGACTGGTAGTCAAATAAGTCTTTGATTGTGGTGGTCTCTTATAAGTACCATAAGTCTAGTGGTTATTGTTATTGTAATTTTGATTCTATAATAGACTTCGGTTGTAGAAGTTTATACTAAATCATGATAAGTATGACAATATTATAATCACTGGGGCCTTAGGACAAGTCAAGACTCGGTATTCTCCGAGAGATTATATTTTATGAGATTCAATATTATTCGAATAACAATAATCTTATAACTTTAAAAGAATTAAAGATATAATATAAATCTAAATAGGATTAAGAATTTATATTAATAAAAAATAATATAATTGATGTCAAGAAATAACGAAAAGTGCAATATAACTCGAGGTTCGTTGCTAGAGAGAAATGATTTGATTTAAGTTGAACAACAGAGGATGATATTGATTAAAGCACCACTCATAACTTTTTATTAGTTTCTTTTGATAGATTTAGCGTAGCTCTCACTGAGTCGCTTAGTCTTCTAAGTGACTCAGAGTTTGTATGTATTTTCTTTGTTGGGCACAAACCTAGGTATAAGAAGAAGTTGAGTTCATAGAAAAGACGGACGTTTGTAGCTGATAACGTAGCTGGAGCTGGGAGCAGCTGTAGAGCGTTGGAGCAGGAACCTTAGATTTTTACCTGGGTCTTATTTAGATCATAAGGATAATGTAATTGTATTCCGAGATGTAGAGTCTGATAATTAATATATAGAAGTTTACTTCTGGTGATGTGCTATTCTGGCTCAAGATATCAACTGTTTCTGTTAATCTAAATTATAAAATAAATGAGTGTAAGGAGTCTCTTTAGGCTACTTCAAAGTGATGTGAGGAATGACTTGTCTTTTGGGCTCGATTCTCGTGCTCCTACGAGAGCAACACTCTTAGAAGAGTTAAGGAAATTGTTTCCCTCCTTCGATGAGTGATGCCCTCAGGTAGTCGAGCAGTACATCTTTTTTACAAAATGACTTGCCAATCTTTTTTGCGAGGGCAGGTGTTCTAGTGTCTTCAGGCACTGGATGGGTCCGAGCAAGAAAGAATAAAATTAAAACTCTTTTCTTTCACTTTTTTTTTTTAAAAAAAATGACAGTGAAATCTCACGCTCGTGGTCTTCGGCGATTGACGAAAATCCGGGGCGTGACAGAGGATCTACACCATCGGCGAGAGACGATGCTAGGGTGGATCGATGCAGGCTGTGGCGACGACCGAGCATGGCCGGCGTGCGATGTATGAGGTGGTATGAGTATACCTTCCAATGAGTGATGATGTTGTGGTGGTAGCTTGCCGTTGAAGTTGGAAAAGCTCGGTGACGTCACGGTGGGTGTCTCGCGGAGGAAGAGGAGGTGAGCTCCACCCCTCTCTGATCTCTAGTTGTGATTTGCTAGCATGCAGACAAGGAAGGGACGTCAGCAGTTTGCTGCTGCTTTTCCTCCGCTCTCCTTTCTTCGATTTCGTGTTGATAACGTGTTTGGAAAAACCATACTTCTACTTAGTGTTATCAGAACCAGACTGGCTTGGCGGGTCAGACCAGTGAACCGGTAAACGAGTCTCTAAATGATTCTGGATCAGTAATACATGTAACCCAATGAAACCCAAGAAAATCGCCTAGTTTTCTAACGAACTGTCGCCAGGCCGGTTTTGTTAAATCAATGGTTTAAGAAATCTTAATCGGCAAATCTCCTTCATGATAGCAACTCTATTATGTGAGAGTTGTGAGAATACTGATGTGCCCTTTATGTTCTTCTGCTCGATGACTCGGAGGTCGAAACCCTAATCGACTCTAGACTGAGTCCCGATTGCCACTCGATGACCAAGTCCCCAATGAGCCCCGAGCCGCCTTACACCTGCCACTCTACAGTTGATTTCTCTTGCCCGAAAGCCCCAAGTCCTTGACACCTTGTCCTGATGCTTGCGACCTGACGCACTACGCTCTACCTTTGCTGCCCGACGACCCATGTTCCTGACGGTCCCGACACCACCACTCGACCCCTTGACCTCTGCCGCCCAACAGCAGAAAGTCTCGATGCTTGTGTCCTACCACTCGATGATTCTCTTGGCACCGGTTTAAATATAACACCGGTTCAACCGATTGACTCGATGGTTGAACCAGAGATCCGTGACCCGAACCCAAGACCGGGTCAATGTTCGATCCGAGTTTGATAACATTGCTTCTATTATTCATTAACACCATATATATAGGCAAAGTTGATAAGAGATAGAGATGGGTGAATCTCTTATCCCATGAATATTGATATCCATATTCGAGTGGACATTCATATCTGGTGCAACCACCAGATACTATTTAACCCAAAAAGCTTAGCCCTAATGGTCAGCCCGATTGACGTTTCATGATTACAGTCGTCCATTGGAAAATTGACGCTATGATCTGATGCCACGTCAATCAGGTTGGGACAAACATCTAGGGCTCATTTGGCAAGGCTATTTATAACACCATCGTCGAGGCATTGGGGTCCCATTCTGGAGCTGACCCCAACGACGACGTTTGGCAGACGATTTTTGGCTCCGGCTTTGGTCTCCGATCGGCTTTCATCTCCCACATCGTACAGGCATTGGATTCCATCCGAATCGGGTTGAATTGGACGCCGACTGCTCTGGCGTTGGTTATTTTCTACTAAAACCCTATTGTGTCCTTCCCCTTTCTATTGCCAGCAAAATTTCCCCTCTTGTGTCCTTCGATGCCCTATTACTCGATTTTGTTGGTTGGTCGGATGTTACCCTCGCCCCATTTCTGTCCGCTGCTATTACTGGTCCAGATCTGAGAGGCTCCGATCACCAGCATTCATCACAATCTCCACCATTTTTCTCGTAGGTTTGGGTAAAAATTTGATTAGGGATCCGGTCAATCTCTGAATGCATATTGTTTTGGAAGTTTTTGCTAGATCTGCTCATGCATTGTAACATCCGCCCCAAACACACAAGATATTGTCCGCTTTGCCCGTGCCCACACGAGGACTTACCAGGGGGTCACCCATCCTGGTACTACTCTCGCCCGAGCACGCTTAACTACGGAGTTCTTACGAATTCCGTAGCGGCGCACGGTTTTAAAACGCGTCTTCTATGTTTGGGAGGGGAAATTATATAAGTAGCTCAGGATCTCCTTCTCTCCAGGCGATGTGGGGCTAACTCATGGCCTTGTACACCTCACCTCACCTCACCTCACCTCATCCATCTTGGCATTCCCGCCTCAGGAGTCTTGGCTCTTGGCTATTGGCCTATTGGATCTTGGTCGTCACAATCCACCCCCCTTAGGGCTACACGTCCTCGTGTAGGGTTAGACCCCCCCATCCCGAGGAGAACCGGCTCTGATACCATTTTGTAACATCCGCCCCAAACACACAAGATATTGTCCGCTTTGCCCGTGCCCACACGAGGACTTCCCAGGGGGTCACCCATCCTGGTACTACTCTCGCCCGAGCACGCTTAACTACGGAGTTCTTACGAATTCCGTAGCGGCGCACGGTTTTAAAACGCGTCTTCTATGTTTGGGAGGGGAAATTATATAAGTAGCTCAGGATCTCCTTCTCTCCAGGCGATGTGGGGCTAACTCATGGCCTTGTACACCTCACCTCACCTCACCTCACCTCATCCATCTTGGCATTCCCGCCTCAGGAGTCTTGGCTCTTGGCTATTGGCCTATTGGATCTTGGTCGTCACAAGTTGTAACACCTGTGGTGTTAGATTTGAGAATAATAGAAATCCTCAATGACTAGTTTCGTCTTTTTACAGCCAGACTTTTTCTTCAGGCTTTTTCCCAATAAATGGATCGTAAACCTATGAGATGTTTTACGTTCACATTCTCCGTAACTTCGAGCATGTCAACGATGGTGCGTTCCGTGCAACGATCATGTGTATGCGCAGCCAGTTTCGGCAGCCCGGCAGGTAAACCCTAGAAAAGCGATAATTGGGCGATAGTTGTAGCTGTTTTGTTTCTTGCAAGAGATCGGGTGATCGGATCATAACGAAACAGGATACGTTAGATGAGGCTCTGAGGGAGCTTTCCAATGAGCATGAGTTAGGGTCGATCCGACACCCGGGTGAATAGTTATTGCTATTTTGAGTTTTCGAGTCTTTCCTTTTTTTCGGGAGATCCAGGAGTCAGAAAATTATGTACTAAGCGCTAACACGTTCGCGTTGACGAGACCTTTCCAACGAATCCTCTCGGGCCCTATTCCGACTTCCGGTTTGATAGTTACGACTGATTATTCTTTTCAGCCCGGTTGATAGACGAATCGCACCCGGATTCCAACCGAGCCCGGTTCAGGGCTCGGGACCGAGCCCGACCAGCCCTAGAGCCTACCTCCCGGTCTCCTAGCATAATTTAGGCTCTCTTGACCTCCCTCCCCAATTATTTCAATCCGAAATTCGGATGGTAATTATCAGGTAGATTTCGGGATGACGAAACCCATATCTTCATAACTTTATCCCCTCCCCCTTTTTAGGAATTTCAGTTCTAGCCGACCCTATCCCCAACCCATATCCACAACAGCCCCCTTTATATAGAGATAGAGAGAGAGAGAGAACGGAATAGAGAGAGAGAGAGAGAGAACGTGAGAGAAATAGAGAGAGAGAGGGAGAACGGAAGAAATAGAGAGAGAGAATGAAAGGAAGAGAGAGAGAACGGGAGAAGAAGAGAGAGTACGCGAGACAGAGGTGGGGAAGGAGAAGAGGTCGAGGGAGATTGGAGCAGCCGACCGCCCCTCGCCGGAGCCCCGGCGAGCACGCCGAGACCCCCAGGTCAGCCACCTTCCACCCTCTCATCCCCTCCGCGACCCAACCCGCGACCCCCGGCCCTTCCTCCTCCCTTGCCGCGGCCCGCACGGGCGGACACCGCCGCCGCACCGAACCGAGCCTCTCCTGACGACCCCCGGCGCACCACCACCGGCCGCAACCCCATGCGAGCCCCTCCGGCCGAGCCTCGGGCTCCGACGGGCGCTCCGGCCACCTCCCACCGCGCCTCCTACGTAGGGGTGGCACGGGAGAGGCCGGCCGAGCGGTCGCTGGCGCTCCAGGCCGCCCCTCCCGCCGGCCGCCGGCGTGCAGGAACCAGCCCGTGCTGGTTTCGGTCGTGTGGAGAAGAAGGAGAGGGGGGGGGTGGTTTGGTAATTTTTCAAGGTTTTATTTAAACTGCAGACCCGACCCGACTCCCTAATGCAGACCCGACCCGACCTCCCACTGCATACCCGACCCGACCCTGCAGCAGACCCGGCCCAACAGTGAACCGGTCTGGTTCACCCGAACCAGACCCGTGAACCAGTCGATTTTGGTTCGACTGCCATTTCTCCATCCAAACTCGGAATTGGACGAAACCAGCGCCATTTCGACCGGCTCGGAAATTCCTACCTATTGGTCATAGTCTAGAATAGTAATTATATTGTTTAATACCCTGTTTTATCCTTGGACCCGATATTATCGCGGTACCGTGGTTTGACCGCCGTTTCATCGTCCGAACTCGGATTCGGACGAAACCAGCGGCATTGTGCTCAGAACATTGAGTCCTACCTTTTGAACCTAGTTTGGAACCCTAGAGACCCTTCTACCCTATTGAACCGATCGTAGACCGGTTTTCACTGGTTTGACCCGGAACCATCCGACCGAAGTCGGATTCCAGCGAAACCGGAACCATCGGAAAGGGTTCTTCGAGCCCGATTCGATGAGTAGGTTTAGCTTCTAATTACTTGTTTGACCTAGTATTGTTTAGGTTCGACTTCTTCAGTCGCACGGATTTGCGTGCTGTCGACTCAATGTTGGTCCCCTATCGAGGGTGCCCGACTATCCTTGGTATAGAACCCTTATCGTAGATTCTTTTGTTTTAATCGATAGAGTGTGATGCGGAGCTGTGTTTATTATCAGACCTTGATCGTGGTGATCCAACGGAGACGGATCAGAAGCAACTAGCAAGCCGGAGTCGTGTGCGATCGACAACCAGGTGACATCTACTACCCTTGCGTGGTCTTTAATAGTGGGAAATGAGAATGACTAAGGGTAGGTGTCCATGACACTGCATGCGGGCCCCGCCGGGCATCGTCGCATGTGGTCAAGTGGACCCCGCCTTGCATGCGGAGTCGCGAGTCCGGCGACGCATGCTTAAAATATTAATAAAAATAATAATAATGATTGCTTTTGATTGTATGGACACCGTAATTAGGATTCCCTTAAATTAAACAATAAATTGAATAACTAATAATTATCGGGACCCACCCTCCTGAGAGGAGTATGGCAACCCTCGCACACGGGTCACTGGGATGAGTGTCTTATTTCATTTATTTATTATGTCGCATGGGTTGCGAGAGCAGTACGAGACCAGGGGTAAATTGTTGGAAATTGCTAAGCATTAAATATACCTTTTGTAGTTTCAGTATATATGTTGAAATATGTTATATGAGAATCTACCTGGTTAAAGGGTAGGGACCCCGTGCGCGCAAGGGCCGTGAACCACCCTGCGCGTACAGCCGAAGTTAAGTAGGTTAGGGGTCACGGGCAAGGGTTGTGGTAAAGCCAATAGGAGGTGCCCTCGAGTAGGGATTGGCCTAGCAACCCCGTCCCGGGGAGTTGAAGTCCCCATAGTAAAGCAAGTTGGGCGGTAGAGCTCCACCGTGAAAGACGGGAAACCCCTTATGATCATCTGGGTGACTAGTGCATGGTGTTGGTGGATGCACGACGAGAGAGTTGGCCCTCTATATCGAAATAAAAGGCCCTATAGTAATGCCCGACCGGGGGCAGGATGAACAAAATATCCGGGGTTCACATTTTGATAGTGTGTGTTTAATCTATATATGAATTTAGAATTGAGTGACTGTTTACATGATGACTTCGTGACTTTATCTGAACATCTTATTTAATTTGTTCTTTAATGCTGTAGAACATCGAATGAACTTCATGTTAGATAACCTAGTGACAGTAGGAATTGCATGTGAATATAGACTACTGATAGGTTTAGGTATCATTCTGCAAACATTGATTTTACTAGAACTGATAGATCTCATCTTAATTTATTAAGATTAGTTGTCTCATATTATTAAAGGCTATTAGGATGTCACTAGCCATTAATTTGGCTAATCTCCCAATTTCCTATTGGGGGCTACTCTTTCCCACGAGTAGGCTCAGTGCAGGTTCAGAGGCTCAGGAGTAGCAGTAGGAGTCCAGAGGCGGAGTTAGAGTTGCAGTGTTATCTTTTGGCTTAGTACGTCAATCTTGTAGTCCTTTCTCTTCAGATATTGTAATTGTATTGGAATAAGAGTTCTTATTAGTTAGTTAGTATTCTATGGTTGTAGTTGCAATGGTTCCAGCTGAATTCTTTTGGGTAGGCCTCTCCTCAAGGCCCCAAGCCTAGGATAGATCATGATGAAAATATAAATGCATATAAATGACTAAATTGATTAACCCTGTAGATAGGAACTCTAGACTGGTGCACTTGAGTGTTAGGGCGTGGATGAGACCACTTGGCTAGCCGTAGGAGGCTTGAGCCTCGTGCTCCCTCAAATAAATTCCTGTCAGCATGTAGTGGCATCGACAGGTCACACATACTGGGAGGATATGACTTTTGAAGGTTGAGCTTGACTAGATAATGTCTTCTCTCTATTGACAATTCTTTTTCTTTGCTTTTTAATAAAAATGTTTTTCGAAAAATCAAATTTAAAAGATTCCCCTCTTGTTTCCCCCTTCTTCTTGTTTTTCATATTAGAGAGCGTAGAAGCCCTGTGAGAACCCAAATTGGTGTAATTAATTGACCAGACCCGAAAACCCTCTTCTTTCTCTCACCTCACACCCCAGGGATCGGTCTTCAGATTTCTGGGGCGTGACAGCTGGTATCAGAGCTTAGGGATATGTTCCTAGGGGTTTTGTTAGGATGTGGTTTGTGTCTTGCGATTCTTTCTTTGGAATGTTTAGGCTCTAGTGGTGTTAGAATGTTTTCTAGAGATTGTATAGATATTGAGTCGATAGAATTCTCGTAGTAGCTAGTGGTGGTATAGCGATTATTTCTAAGGATAAGGACCTAGGGTTAATCATACTTGGAGAACTGGTTTTGGTTGAGGAATTGATCTGTAACTAAGAACTGTCTATGATTGAGTGACATAAACTATTATGTCATAACTGCAGACAAGAGGGCCATGTTCGAAAGGAATGCCCATTGAAGGGGGTATGCTACATCTGTGGCCAGAGTGGCCATAAGAAGAGAGAGTGTCCTTCTTTACGAACCTAATGTGATAATCAATCATGTAGGTTTCCATTTGTATTTTAGTAATAATATTGTAGAGTTGAGTTTTTATCTAGCTATAGTAAGAGAATTTTATATTTGGTAGGTGTTAGACCTTTTTGTGGTTGTGTGCGTCGTGCATCTGAACAGGATAACTTTGAGGAGTTATTTTGAAAGCAAATTATGGAATAAGATCCAAATGAGAATTTGGTGAGGCACTGTTACTGCTTGGGACTTTGGCAGGTTAGGGTTGCATTGTCCATAATTAGGACGTTGACAGTTGTACTGAGTAGATAGTAGTGGCAACGATCGTTGAACCTAATGGTTTTTCATATAGGTAGGTGACCTTTGGCTTTGAGAAATCGTAGTAAGGTAATTACTTTTTCTTATATCACTGTAGGAGGAAAATTAGGATTTCTTGATTTCCATCGACCTTTAGTATTAAAAACTTAGCCGGTGTTTAGGATTCCTTGATTTCCTTTGACCTTTAGTACTAGAAACCTAGTCGGTGTTTTAGGATTGTCCATTATTTTCTCCTTGCTAAATTTCTTCGATCCACATAAGTCTTTCTTGTTTGATGTTTATGGTATGAATGCTCTCTTAGAATGGATCCCTCTAGTAATGATGCAGACCCTTGAGAATAATGGTTTCAAAGAGTGCACCAGGAGGTGGAATGTGGTGGTTAGAATTCTTATGGTTAGCAGATTATACAATGTCTCGATAGAAACTCTCATTGTAAGATAACGCACTGTTCCTTGGGAACTTTGGCGGTGGGTTGTGACTGTCCGGTAGAGGACATAGTAAGGCTACGCACTTTCTCTTCGGAGGATTTGGCGGATACATATGCACTGACTCTTCGGAGGCTTTGGCGGCTACGCACTTTCTCTTCGGAGGATTTGGCGGATACATACGCACTGACTCTTCGGAGGCTTTGGCGGCTACGCACTTTCTCTTCGGAGGATTTGGCGGATACATACGCACTGACTCTTCGGAGGCTTTGGCGGCTACGCACTTTCTCTTCGGAGGATTTGGCGGATACATATGCACTGACTCTTCGGAGGCTTTGGCGGCTACGCACTTTCTCTTCGGAGGATTTGGCGGATACATACGCACTAACCCTTCGGAGGCCTTGAAAATTGGTTATACAGTTCCGGTTGAGACTCGCGAGAAAAAGTACACTGGCCAGATGGCAGTGACGTTAGGATAAAATTTCGATAATTGAGTACGAGAAGGATGTTAGTGATAATGTCAAGGGAATTTTCTATATTTATGAAATTTGGAAATGCTTTATCAGTTAGGATCTTAAGAGTAGTCTTTGTTTAGCCGTTTCATCCTGTCTTAATTCTAATTTCTTACCGGTTCTAGTAAACTTTTATTGCTTCAGTTTCTTCTGACTGACTCTCATTGGTATTCAGTAGGTTTAAGTTTGTGTTAGTTTTCTCCGTTGTCCTTGTTATGCTAAGTTATCTTACCTGGGTCTAACTAGTATTGTTTTACCTTGATTTGTTTCGAGTTGTTCACAATTATCTCGGTTATTTTGTTCTCGCTTTTCCTTGTCTATCAGGTCTCTATTTGACTAACTCGATTCATTTAGGGTAAAAATTTAGTACCTTGTGCTAGTTGACTATTAGGGTTCTAGTAGGTAACTTCTTTAACTAAATCAGAATTGTTTTAGGCTAAGACTAGTCACCCAACTATGTAGTGTGTATTATGTCGTATCTTAGTTTTTGGCTAAGAAATCCCATAATTCACAATTTTAACATTAATTCTAAGAAATCCCATAATTCACAATTTTAACTATTTAACTCGTATTCGCGAATACGAGTTATGACATAATAGTCTATGATTGAGGACAAAATCTTGTGTGTTTGGGGCGGATGTTACATGCATAGTGATCTTGGTGGTAAATCTTTATTTTTTTTTCAAGAGATTATTGCTAGATCTATGTGAATGCAGTGTTTTTTTGGTGGTTTTGGCTAGATTTGCTCATGCATAATGATCTTGGTGGTGGTTTTTAATTTTTTTCGGAGATTATTTCTAGATCTATGTGAATACAGCTTTTTTTGGTGGCTTTTGCTAGGTCTGTGTATGCACATATTAGTGAATGCATAGTGATCTCCAGGGTTCAAGGTTCCTAGATCTGTGATGAATGCAAATTGATAAGTGCATGCACATATTTTTGAAAGATCATTACTAGATCTGTAATCAATGCATATTGATCTTGGTGGTGGTTTTTATTTTTTTGAAAGATCATTGCTAGATCTGTGATCACTGTTATGCCCAGTTTTATACGATGATATCTTGCGTGTGACTTGATGGTTACATCCATCAAGTTTTGAAGCAAGCTTGGATGGCTTATTGATTTATAAGCTACCGTCTACAACTCTTAGTTTACCTATGATAACTAGGGCTAACTTGAGTACAAGACTTTAAAGTATACAAAAACTGAACATAACAGTGAATAGACGATGATGAAATTCCCAAAGTATGATAATAATGTCTATCGGGTTTAAATCCAAGATGATGAGGCAACCTTGGATGACCACTATATAGGCAACTGGTTGCAGCCTTGACTTGGGATGATATAGCTAGGGCCTACTTGAGCCTTGTATTTTTATTTAACTGAAAAAAAAATAATTATTATTTGGTACCACTTATAAATTGTTATTATTTGAAGTTGTGATTATACATATGACATCATCGAACAATTGTAGCTCGGTTGAAAGTATGACTCAATTTCGAAATATAAGATGCAAGTGTGGTCGAAAAACAATTGTCAAAGTCTCTGAGTCTTAAAAAAATCCGAAAAAATTATACTATGCATGTGCATCGGATATATGTGGGTGGTTGGGTTGGTGCATCCCACATGTGAACGAGTGAACCAATAAATATATTCGAGAAGCAACATTGGAATAGTCACAACCAGATGATGTTGTACGGCTAGCGAAGTTGGAGACCAACGTAGGTATCATAAAGATATTGATATTTGTACTTTTTTTTTGTTCTTTTTTAATGTAATAGTTGTACTAATTATGGTCAAGTAACCACATGTTATTATGGACCTGATCACCCTCCCCCCCTGAAAACTAACTATGTTTTGTATTTTTATTTCATTCGTAATGCAACGTACTATGATTTGTAATTCGGCACATTTCATGATGGCATGTGGTCTTCTAGAACTGTAATTGTTTTTAGTAATATGTGTATTATGCAGTAATGGTGAAAATGTATCAATATCTGAGCTGTGGGTATAATAGCATGGGCATTACAATTATGTATGGATTACAATGTACTCAACCAGTTGCACGCACATTGGCATTATGACAAATTAGCAAATCTGAGCCTTCAAAAAAAATATATATATATATTTTTTACAAGGGAGATGTGTAATAATGGGTTATCAAGTTTAATTGGTGGTTTACATTTATAAAAAATATAAATCTAATTTAGTAAATAAAATTTTATAATCAAAATTTAGGATGAAAATGAGGGATAAAAATGGTAAATGAGTTCATTCCCACTCCAATTCCTTGGCCCAACCAAACACTGAAATGGGGATTAGCGAGCTATTCCGGTATTCCCTCTTAATCCCTGGCATTCCCAAACATTGGCATGGGGATAGCATTCCCACTTCCCGGGCTATGGATTCCCAGGAATGGGATTCCTGGGAATGGGATTCCCGTGTGTTTTGCCAAACGCGCGTTTAAAATCCAAATCGAGGTCAGTGAACCTTGCGTGTTCTGAAAAACCTATAGCCCCAGATCCCCAAATGTCGCAAGAGACGATCGATCGGATCAGCAGCCTGCCGGACGAGATCCTCCTCCACATCCTCTCCCTCCTCCCCTCCACCAAGCTCCGGGCGAGGACGAGCACCCTCTCGAAGCGATGGCGGCACCTCTGGTCCTCCGCCCCCGCCCTCGACTTCCCCCTCCACGACTTCCCGAACCTCGCCGACTACGCCGCCGTCGTCGACCGGTGCCTCCGCCTCTACGCCGCCCCTAGCCTCCGGCGCCTCCGCCTCTACGCCGCCCCTAGCCTCCGGCGCCTCCGCCTCTACGCCGCCCCTAGCCTCCGAGCCGGAGCCACCACCCTCCCGAGCCCCTCCATCTTCGACCTCGATCGCTGGATCCGCTTCGCTGCGTCGCGGTCCGTCCGTGATCTCTCCCTCTCCTTATGCCGCTTTCTGCCCTCCTCGTTCTTCATGTGTGCCCGGTACTTATCCTCTCTAAAGCTGACCGACTGCTGTTTCCCGAGCCTGCCGGCGGATTTCCAGGGCTTCCCCTCTCTCAAGGCCCTTCATCTGATCTCCGTCACCATCTCCGACGAGACCATGGGCGCCCTGCTCTCTGCATCCCGCCTTCTCGAGACTCTCAACCTCTGTCTCTGCCACCAGCTGACCCATCTCGAGATATCTTCCGCCTGTACTCCATGCCTACTGAATCTGAATCTATTCATGACACATGAAAGCTTTGAGCGGGTGGTCGTCGAAGCTCTGTCCCTCAGATTCTTGGACTTTGATGGGGACGTAGCGAAGCTCCACTTGCGGGATGCCCCGAACCTGTGTGCGGCGGAGATCCTTTCGTTCTACTGGCAAGTACATAAAACACGGCAGGGTTGGATGCAGATCTTGTCCGTCATTGCCGATGTTGAGGTTCTTGCTGTGAGTTGCTGGTTCTTCGAAGTAAGGATTATTTTTTTCTTCTTCTTGAATTCATCGTCGCAAATTTCATTTCATTGTGATTCTTATCCTTCTCTTGAACTGTTTTTGTATCTTGTAGTTTATGCTTTCTGTTGGATCGCTAGAAGATCGCCCAGCAATGTTTAAGAATCTCAAAGAGTTGCATTGGTTTGGTGTCTGCATTACTGATTATAACCTGCGAGCATTGGTCTCCTGCCTTCGAGAGTGTCCGATGTTGGAAAAACTCTGCATAAATGTATGCCCTTTATTCTTTGTCCAGCTATACTCAAATTATTTTACTTTGGTGTTCGGGCGGAACCCACTCTTTGCTTTGTTGGTTTATCTGGTTTCACAGCTCGACTACTATGAAGAATTGCAGAAAGTGGTATGCGAAGGAGAGGCCTCAATGGCCATGAATTTGGAAGCTGACCCTTATGATGAAGATGATGGCTTAACTTTTGAGATGGTGGAACATGAAGATGATGGTTCTCCTCCACAACCGTCTGAGATGGTGGAACATTTGCTTGGATGTGATCATGAACTGCTACATCGACTTAAAGTAGTTACCGTGACCCAATTTTCAAATAATACCTGTGGAATGCAATTATTGGGATTCATTTTGAGAAAATCAGTTGTTTTGGAGTTGTTGTGGTTAACCATCATGCCAGACAAAGAATTGGAGTTGGAGTTGCTTCAACAACAACTGTCTTGTTTTCCCCGTGCGTCTCCGCATGTGCAGATAGAGTTATCGCCGATATCAGGGAGTGCGCACCCAAAGGATTATAAAATATATCAGCATCTGTGGGATTTCTAAGATTATTTGAGGTTAGTTTGTTCTATCTTTTGATGTTTTGTTGTACCTAACAAGAGGTTGTAATGCAGCCTTGTAGTAGATAATTGCTTCATATTCACTTTGTTCTGTTAGTAGATGACCTTTTCGATTTAAAGTAAAAAAGGTTTGGAGCAAGTATAGTAGGAGTGGATGGATCAACTTATCAGGATATAACACCGCATTTATAGGCAAACCTGTACAAACTCATGCAATGAATGAACTCATATACACCATGTGTGCGCGACAATGTATATATATTATTGTACACAAACTTTCTCTAGCTAACCACCACATACTTAAGCATGGAATCAAATGTTGACAAATTTCTTACGACATGACCAAAATATATCTTATTTTGAGGATCCATTGTTGAAATTGTCCGAAATTTTGATAGTACCAAATTTTTGCTCAATATCATGAAATATCGACTGAAATGACCAACATTTGACTGGAATCTGGCATTTTGTGTGTTTTCCGGACAATTTGGTAGAAAAAATCATTCGTTTTTTGTAAATTATTCTATCCTTATCAATGAAAATTTGATATTTTTCTTCAATTCTAATAATTTGATCACATACCGATATTTGATTGACATCGACTGAAATTTGATTGAAATCCGAAAAAGTTCTATCTAAGAAGCATTGACACTAGTACGGAGACACGAGTACGACACAACACAGGTACGCCGACATGGCAAATCCTAAAAAAGGACACGGGTACGGCGGGGACACGACAAAATAAATTAATATTTTTTATTTATATTTTGTGTGTTTATAATTCATATGTATATATATATTTCAATAATAAAAAAAACCTCATAGAAAACAACTAAAATGAATATTAAATGCATACTGAATCGCAACCGTTAGTTACACCCAGCCCGATCAGTGAATCACACATAGCCCTGAATGGCATGAAAAAGAACGACAGTGTTTCAGTTTTAGCTTCAACCTATCTAAAACCTCAGTAGATCAGATATGTTATATCCAAAACTGAATCGTAACTATCTATTACAACCAGTCTGACAAGTGAATAACTCTTAGGCTCAAATGGTATGCAAAAGAACGGCTGCGATTCAGTTTTGGCTTCAACATATCTGATCCTCTATGGTTATAACCTCAGAGGATCAGATATGTTGAAGCTAAAACTGAATCACAACAGCTTGTGACCCAACCCTATATTAAACATCCTGTCAACCCGCCGTGTCCGACGAGTGTCCGGCTCCGGAAATCACGTGGGACACGTCACATGTGTGTCCGGTGTGAGTCCGACGAGTGTCGGTGTTCAACACGTGTCCAACACGGGTACGGGAGGCCTGGGGAAGTGTCCGTACTTTCTAGATTTCTATCAAATATTTTCTTAAAAAATAAAATTTCCCATCGACAATTAGTCGAACTCCAAATGACCGACCGAAATCGACCTTTAAAACATCGTATTTAAGGTTGATTACGTCGGATAGATGAGATCCATGGATAAAGAAAGTATTGCATATTGCCTATATGAGTGAGAGAGAGAGAGATGCTGGTTACAAAAAAGCGACCAAGGTATCTACGTTGCGGATGCAAAACAACTCATGAATGTTCTTATAAAAGTTTTTGGTTCGACTTTTGTTTTTTCCTTTTTTTTTTGAGATAAAATGAAACTTTATGATGTTTCAGTTGAAAATTATACATCTAGAATGCAAGACACATTAAGGCAAATCGTCTCGAGTCAAGGTTGATTATGAAAACTCAAGTCGAGTCAAGGTTGATCATGAAAACTCAAGGAGGGTCATTTACCCATTACCTATCAGCTCTTTTCCTATATACACCAGAAGTTCTAGCATCATTGATATAGATAGCAATAAATTCGTTCATTTTCTCGATATCAGATTGAATATTCCCAATTTGGATTTCATAAAATTTCTACACTTGATTGCCTGCCCTTGTGGCAGAATGCATACAAGCCAATGGGTTACTTTTTTTAATATTGTATATGTTCGCTCACAAACTATACGCTTTCTTAAAGTTTTTATCTTAACATGCAAAGGGAGGTGCGTTCCCCTCATCTCAAAGTACAATCATTGGTGAGGACCTATGAAGCACGGGTACTGGTACGGGTACGGGTACGATACGGGTACGCTGATATGACAAAAGCTTAAAAAACTAGGGTATGGGTACGGCGAGGTATAATTATATATATATATATCATATGTATGTACTTTTAATATAATATTGTTATAAATATAAATCATTCTTAATGCAATAATAATTTTTTCATCATTAAATCTCTTAGCTCCAAAACCACAAAAAACAAGATTATTCAATACGAGCCATACGATGATATGGCACTATTAGGTCCATTATATTAGAACCAAACCAAACAAAGTAGCAATACAAAATAAAATGCATAGCAATTAGCAAAGTTCAATTCCATCATCAAAAAAGAAAGTCATCAAATTGCTAAGGATCTTCATTCTTATCATCATCTCCGAATAGCACGGCCTCCAGGTCGGGCTCATCAAGTGATAGATTTGCAATTTCAAGTAAACCGGCACCCTCCAAAGAATCAAATGAATCTCCACCAATGTCCTACAACTTGGTATCCCTTTGTGTGTATTGTGGACTCTTCCGTGATAGGAGACGAATATTGTTGTGCACAAAGACCAAGTCTTCACAACGTTGTGGTGTAAGCTTGTTCCTTCTCATGGAGTGAATGAAAGAATAAGTGCTCCAATTTCTCTCACAGCATGACAAGGAACATGGTTGACCGAGTAACTTGAATGCTAAAGCTTGAAGCATAGGAGCTGAAGAGCCATGAGCACACCACCAAAGCATTGGATCCACTACTCCTCTATCCGCTTTCGAGTCAAAATCCCTAAAGCTCTCCAAACAATCCGAGAACTTGGCAAACTCAATGGTAATAGATCGCCTCTCATCAGGATCAGGAAAGTACTTCTTAAGACACTTGGACCTCATGGTTGAAATTTCATCATCCTTGTGAGGAGAAATACGATTGCGATTTTCATCAAGCCACCTTGCACTATAGTATCTATATTCATTCATTTACAATTTACAAAAAATAAAAGTAAATTATGCAACTATAGGAATCAAATCATTAATAGAAAAAGAGAACTTGCAAAATGCTAAAAAGTAGTCACTATGAAGGTGCTGTACCTTGGGTTCAAAGAATGTGCAAGGCAATGAAGAGGTGTGCTACTTTTGATCCATCTCTCGACAAGTATTTGGTGGACCACATAATAGAAAATTGACTCCTCATTATCAAGCTTCCCCTCGTGCCTATAGATAGTCGTTTTCGCCTTTTCAATCATTGAATCCCATAATTCATAAACCAAATATAGGCATGGCTTGTCCATGTCACAATATTGAAGCATCTCATAAATTGGAAGTGTGAATGATAGTATGTACTCTATTTTGTCCCACCAAATATCATTCAACACTTTTTTCTTTACATGTGCTGCTTTCCCAACATCATCTTCTCTATAGGAAAACCACTTCTCGCTTATGACCATTGTCTCCAATCCACAATGTATGAGCTTAAATCTTTTCAACATAACAATCGCCGATGCAAAACGAGTATCGGCAACCAAAAACAACTTCAAAGTCACAAATTCATTAAACATTGCTAGTCTCATGGAATGAGTCATGATGAAATTCTTGATGAATACCACTTCATCGACCACAAGAGTAATCCAGGGACATTCATCAAAGGCATAAGCAAAATTTCCAGTTTCTTTTGCAGCACATATGTTCTTGAGAGCGAGATTAAGTGTATGGACTACACATGGTGTCCAAAAGACCTTCGGATAGTTGCCTTGAATGATTGATCCAGCTGCTGCACATACCGGAGCATTATCAGCAAGGTTGTCATATCGTGTATCGTATCGTGTATCGTTTTTCCTATTTTGTGTATCGTGTATCGTAACGTATCGTGTATCGTAAGATACGGTTAAATTTATATTTTATACATATATATATAATAAATATAGAAAGTACATACTAGAATATTAAATATGAAAAGTCAAGTAGAAGAGTAAGACATTCCCTATAATTTCACATCAAACATAACATTGGCCTATACAAAAAATATGATGTATATATTTATATAAAAAAGAAATCATATATAAGTATTATCTATGATCTATCAATATATTGTTCTCAAAATATTCAAATGGTCAATGAAGACAAAACAAAAACTCAAAAAGTAGGAAGATCTTATTTTTCAATCTCCACCGCATCTACATCATCAATTTGATCATCAACAATAGATAATTTATCACCACTTGCTTCTTTATCTTTCTCTAATGTCTCTTGGACCTCTTATTTATTTTCATTCTCATCCTCATTGTCTTATTCAAAGTCATCCACTTCTTTCCTTTAGCCTTACTTTATGAACATAGATCCATTAGCCCTCTACTAAGAAGTACCACATATATATATATATATATATATATATATATATATATATATATATATATATATATATATATATATATATATATATAGGTAGAAATGGAATCCTATAACGATTGAAATTAGCAAAGTTGTAGATATTTGGTGTTCCAAGCTCTAGAAAAATTTTAAAAACAAATGGCATTGGAATCCGACAACTCTAGAGAAAGATTTGTAAAACACCTATAAATTTCTAAAAAAAAATTAGTATCACTTCACTCTAAGTTAGAAAATATTCCTAAGTATTTTTTTTAACGCTAAGAGACCTATATAGTCCTTTGGGAAATTAAGAGAAAAAAATTCATTTTAAAAGTTTCAAAAAAAAAAAAAAAACAAACAAAAAAACATGTTTTCACCGTATCGGACCGTATCGTGTATCGTATCGTAGCGTATCGTATAGTGTATCGTACGATACAGGAGAAAAACGATACGTAAACCCGATACGTATCGTTTTTGTCCTGTATCGTATCGTATCGTATCGTACGATACGTGTCGTGTATTGTACGATACTAACAACACTGATTATCAGTGACCACTTGTATCACATTTTGGGGTCCTACTTCATCAATAACTTCGCCGATCAATCTAGCAATGTGATACTTATCTTTAAATTCACCTTCACAATTGACAACTTTTAAGAACATAGCTCCTCCATTGGAAGCCGCCATAAAGTTAATAAGCGGCCTCCTTTGAGCATCCGTCCATCCATCACTAACAACGCTTAAGCCCTTCTCTTTTCACGAATTCTTAGTAGGTTCCAACAACCTTTCGATGTTCGCCCTTTCTTTCTGAAGTAATGTAGTCCTCAAAAGGTTATAACCTGGAGGTACATACTCACTGATTTGATTCTCCGCAGCAAACTGAAACGCACTCACAAAATAAGGGTTCCTAGCCAAAGGGAAAGGTAACCCTGCCGAAAATATCATGCGAGCAATCAAAGCATGCAAGTGTTCCCTATCACCTTGATTAAAGGACTTCTCCAAGGCACTACTTCCACTCCCAGCAACTGCCTTTCTCTTTTTTGGCTCAAATCCTTCTAATCTATACCCTCCAGTGCTCTTAGTAGAGCAAGTAGAGGGTGGTAAGGGAACGTTATTTGGCTTGGCCATCTCCTTTCGCTTCTCGGCTTCTTCATTTGCCCTTTTCATTTCATAAAGAGCATCAACCTTCACTTTGTTACACAATCGGATTCCTTGGCCTTTAATTTGTAGAAGATGCACTTTAATCCTTGAGTATGATCCTTGAAAATCTATAAAGCAGTAGTTGCACTTGAACTTTGTATTCCCTTTTCCGCTGTCTACTTATTCAGCTAGTTTCGTGACATACTTCCAAAGAGGAGTATTGTCATCATGGCCTTCATTAATGAAAGCATTGGACGACGAGACACCAGCACTAGAAGAACCGGCACTGCTTGAGGTAGTCATTTATCCTGCAAGTTACAACAATTGCCACAATTTACAATCATTATTTATTACTCAATTCATCAATAAACTTAAAAAAAAACCCAAACACTCACCCGAATTCACAAATGACACAATGAAATATGAAATTATCTCAAAAAAAAAGATGGATGTATAGTATTAGTATACTGTATAGGCAAAAGGCCCAAAAGGGGTATTGTGCAAACATTTCAAACATTAGGGAGCAATTTGGAACAAAATACACTTCAGGGGGCTGAGTGTAATATAGACTATCTATATTACACTCAGGCCGTCGGGTCGGGTCGGGCCGACACCTTGGGAAAAAAAAAACAAACCCAAAAGGGGAATTGTGCAAACATTTCAAACATTAGGGACCAATTTGGAACAAAATAAGTTTCAGGGGGCTGAGTGTAATATAGAGTCTATATTAAACTCAGCCACGCAGGCCTTCACTGGAAAAAAAAGGGGTATTGTGCAAACATTTCAAACATTAGGGACCAATTTGGAACAAAATACACTTCAGGGGGCTGAGTGTAATATAGACAATCTATATTACACTCAAGCCGTCGGGTCGGGTCGGGCTGACACCCTGGAAAAAAAGAAAAAACCAAAAGGGGTATTGTGCAAACATTTCAAACATTAGGGACCAATTTGGAACGAAATAAACTTCAGGGGGCTGAGTGTAATATAGACTACTATATTACACTCAGCCCTCAGGCTTTCGGGTCGGGTCGGGCCGACACCCTGGGAAAAAAAAAAGAAAAGGGGAGAGCGGGTTAGGGTTTGAGCGCCACTGCGTCGGAGGGGGGGAGGGGGGGGGGGAGGTCCGGCCCGTCCGGGATGGCGGGATCTTACCTCCGAGGTGGCGACGGAGGCGCGGCGAGGCGACGACGATGGCTGCACCGGCGAGGCAACGACGACGACTGCACCGAGACTACGACGACGACTGCGAGACGACGACGGCGGCTGCCGGAGGGGGAGGAGGAAGAAGAGGGCTTCCCGGATCCCTCTCTCTTCCCAGATTGCCCTCTCTTCCCGATCCCTCTCTCTTCTTGGTTTCCTCTCTTTCGGGCCCTTACCCGACAGTGCCGAAACTTACCTCTTTATAATTTTTTTTTTTAAATACGTACTACAAATGTACCGGGTGGAGTACCCGATCCGTACCACCCATACGTCCCGTACTCGATTCAAACCGGTGTACTGGGTACGGGAATCGCCGTACCCGTACCTGGTACGTACCCGGTGCTGGTACGTGCTCTGATCCGAGTACTCGTGCTTCATAGGTGAGGACCTAGGAGCCAGCTACGTGCTAAGGAAATAAATATTCATGACTAAGTAGAATAGAAAAGAACGTAGTCAATTTTTTTACCTGAAAACTTCGAAGGAAAAAAAATATGCCGGGACTGTGATCCCGGAGGTGCAAGTGATCCACTAAAAAATAAAGGGTATTAGACTCTAGAGAGTTACCCCGGTAAGATATACGGAGATTCACAGTCCAATCCTGACGTTTTACACGAATAGGCCTTCCACGAGCTACTCGACCCGACACACTGCAATTGTTGCACGCAATCCCTCGCAACCTCCTTTGCATAAAATGCTTGTCCTTTTCATCTTGGCTCATAAACACTGTTAGCTTCACACCCTTGCGAGCACTCAATCCACATGAAGCACCAGCCACTCTTCAGCAAAGGATGGACTCAAGGGTTCAATCCCACCGAATCCACAACGGTGGGAGCCCTCTAAGAATTTGTCACCCCCAGATCCCTGTGGTAGGACCGTTAAGCCGTAGCAACAAATTTTGATGCAGACGAGCTCTACATGCAGATTTTCACAGCTGATGGCGTATTCTCATCCCCTCCGGAGATCCAGGAAGCCGATCGCCAATCTGTCTGCATCAGTGGAAAGCTCATTCGATGATCTATGACTTTGATTTTTATTTCCTGTCGATCCGACTGACGGATCTGGACTTATTTATGTTTTTATTTCTGGTTTGGGTAGGTGCGAGCCATGTTCGCATCCGGTTCGAGCACAGATGCCGAACTGACTCGTTTCTATGTTAGGTTTTTAGCCGTAGGATCATAAGACGACTTAAATCTCAATGGATGAGATTCAAAGGGAGATTAAACCCTAAACCCTAGCCAACCGAACCCCCTCACGCGGCCGGCCTCCCTTTCCCGCGGACACACCCGCCCGGGCACGCCTTGGGAAGCGTGCTCGCGTCCCCCCCTCTCTCTTCCCGCACGTCTCTCTCTCTTTCTTTCCTTTTTTGTGTTTCTTTGTTGTTTCACCCTTTATAAATCTTGAAAACCCTAATTGATGAAGGGACGATGAATTGAATTGAAACCCTAGACGGAGAAGCGAGATCGCTTGTTCGAAGTATCTTCCGAAGAATCATCCTGCATCCAGTCTTCTTCTTCCCTCCGCAAGCTTCTACCTCGTCACCACGCCTTCGTCTACGACTTCGCGGGAGATCGACGCGGAGATCCTTCATCTTCAAAGATCAACTCATCTCGGCTTCTTCAACCTTTCTTCTGGACCACGCCTCCTCTTCCGCCCTTTCATCTGCAACAACGGAGCCTCTGATAGCGGCCGACATTGACCACAACACGGTTTGAGTCGTCCTTCGATACTTTCGTGTGATAAATCTTCCTTTCCAACCGGCCTATTGCTGAATTTCCATTAGGGTTTCCAAAATCATTGGCTTCTGAAGAATTTCATCCATTAGGATTTTGTCGCTTAGATCTATGCTTGTTCTTTGATACTTTGGCTTATTTATTTGATGTTATGTTAGGCTTTGTTGCTGGGATCGTTTATTAGAATCTGAAATTAATTATTATCTTGTCAGTTTTATTTATTTCGTTGAATTAAATCTGTTTGGGCATGAATGAATGATGATCCGTGGCCATAGGCTTTGCTGAAATTTGATTCATACGCGCAGAATTTATGTATTTAATTGTTTAAATTCAGCACTTGGGTTTCTGTAAGCATTCACATCCCATCAAGTTGGTATCAGAGCGCACTAGTCGTCACGTTCTTACGCAACGGCCGGTCCTCTTGCATCGTTTGCATCATCGCGTGCTTGCTGAATTTTTTTTTTTTCTTCTTCTTTTCATTTTAGTTTGTGTCCTTGCATTAATTAGGAAACTAGCATCGCGTGAGCGCATCCATATTAGGATCACCCCTTTCTCTCTCTGAGGTGACTCGATAGCATCTGCTAGAGAATCCATAATGGCTGGACCTTCCCCACCCCACACTTGGCAAGATGCCTTCATCAGGCAACAAGAACACATGGATAGACTTCAGACCCAGATCGAAGCCTTGACCTTAGCCTTCACCAATTCCCAAAATCCACCTCGACCCCATCGAGAGCACAGGACTAGAGCGTCTCCAGAGCGTAGTGAGTTAGATCTAGAGTCAGGAGGTGATAGCGTCCGTTCCTCTGATGGATCTGATAGGCGAAGTAGAAAAACTCATAGGAAAACGAAATCCCATTGGGGCTGGGATCAGGGTATTAAAATCGAAATTCCTGAGTTCGAAGGTAGGATGGATCCTGAAGAGTTCCTTGAGTGGGCCGAGAGAATCGACCAATATTTTGAGTGGAAGGAAATCCCCCGCGACAAACAAGTCAAGTTTGTTAGCCTCAAACTGAAAGGTCATGCACTGATTTGGTGGAAACAGTTGCAGACCACTAGGGGTAGAAAGGGAAAAGATAAAATTTCCACTTGGACACACATGAGGGGAAAAATGCAACAGCAGTTCCTCCCTTCTGATTTCAAACAAAGTGTGTTCCAGAAATTCCAAAACCTGCGACAAGAGCACAAATCGGTGGATGATTACACCAATGAGTTCTACAAGCTCCAAGCTCGCAATGATCTGCATGAAGATGAAGAGCAGAGCGTCACTAGGTATGTCAATGGTCTTAAGCCCTCCATTCAAAAGGTGGTGTCCCTTCACGACTTGTATCAGGTCAGTGATGCCCACCGTCGGGCTAAGAAAGTTGAGTCCCACCATTCCCGATCTGCGTCCCGACGATATGACAATACTAGGGCACCATCCGGATCTGTTAATAGACCACTCCCTGGACCTTCTCCTGTAGCTGGTACAGTTCCTACACCCACTGAAAAGGGTTAAGCAGTTTTAGGACCCAACCCGAACATGATAAAGTGTTTCAAGTGCAACCAGCCGGGTCACAAGTCAACCGATTGTCCTCGACGTCAATTCACACCACAGACAAATCTTGCGGATAATGAAGAGGATAGTCATGAGTCTGAGTGCGAACACTTCAATGAGTTAGTCCTGGAGGGAGATGACGTGACTGCGCCACTATTGGTTATTCACCAGTCTCCACCACATGCACCTAAAGCGTTACTTCCCCACGAGCTCTGTGGAGGACCCCCAAAGCCACATTGCAAGAACCAGAGGTTCGAGCTGTTCCGAACAGTCTGTACTGTCAATGGTATGGATCTTTGTGGCTTGATAGATGGAGGTTGCACCACCAATTTAATCAATGAAGCGATAGTCAGGAGCACGCAGTGGAAAGTCAAACCATTGGCTCACCCTTAATGAGACATAAACTTCGGTCGAACTTTGTCAACATATCTCGTGTCAACTCTCTTTTTCTCTCTATATTCAACAGTGTCTGCGTGACAGCTCAACAGACAATTCAACCCTCGATCAACTGTTGGAGGGAGATCGTACGATAACCGTAATTTTCCCCTACATTGCCCAAAACGGTCTTCACCCGAGTTCGCACCCATGTAGGGCCGTAGGCAATTATCTGCCTTAGCCCAATTTTGGTCCGGTCTGTGAGATTTCTGTCTGGACCGCACAGGGAGGGTAGGCAATCCCAATCCTAAGCCAATTTGGGACATACCAAGCTGCTGGGTCGTTTTAAGAGTAAAATCGTAAATCCGTCAAAATGTCATTTTAACAATCTGGGAACTCCGAGAACATCGTCAAATTAGGATTTTTAATAGAAAAACATTTTGAAAACGCACGAACCTCGAAAACCGTGAAAATAATATTTAATTAGACATGAACCTTGAAAAGGATTTTTAATAGAAAAACATTTTGAAAACGCACGAACCTCGAAAACCGTGAAAATAATATTTAATTAGACATGAACCTTGAAAAGTGTAAATGTCAAATCGATAAAATCGCATGCAAATCGAGTAAAACGGTTTTGCAAACCAAAATACACAACCCTTTACACCTATTGGATATGCAACATGAGACATGCGATGCGAGTGTGTGTGGGATGGCAACAGTGCGGTTTCGGTGTGGTTTTGGGCAAAACCGAAGTCGCACCGCAACACCGAATTGGCACATCGAAACCGCACCGCGACAGTGTACCATTATGTAAAACCAAAACTGCACCTTACTATGTGATGTGGTGTAGTGCACCACAGATTATCATTATAATAGTCTAAATGGTGTGGTTTTGGGCAAAATCGAAACCACACCGCTACACCGAAATCGAAAAGCGAAATCGCACCACATCGCGACGGTGTTATATTTTGGCAAGCCAAAACCGCACCATGCGGTGCTGTTCACCACGGTTTTTGGTTTTAAACCACACCACCGTCACTCCTGTGGGTGTGCAGGCTAAGCAGTATGATCTGACTTCTGAGTTGATACTGAGTTGTACTGCTAAGCCAATACTGTGCTATATTGCTGAAGTCAGGGACGGAGCTAGGATTTTCTTGTAGGGGGGGCAAAGATAGTAATATAAATTTTCAAGCGACAATGTCAATAAGAATTTGTATTTTTTTAGATAAGACAAAGGATAAAAACAAAATTTATCGAGCGATGTTGATATTTAAAATTTGAATACATCAATTACCATTGTTATTACTATAAAGCTGCTTCATTACCGTAAAAAATGGTTACAATTGTCCTCGACGGTTTTTCATATTCTGGAACCGTTGTATGATCACCTCATTGTTGATGCTATTGAATATATCTTTCTCGATGTATATGACTACGCAATCATTCATCCATTCATCCCCCATTCGATTGCGTAATCGATTTTTCACAATCTTCATAGCTGAAAAAGCCCTTTCAACGGTAGCTGTAGCAACTGGTAGGATTAGTGCAAGTGTCACGAGCAAATAAACTAGCGGATATAATATATCTTTTTTTTGTTTCGACCATCTTCTCAGCAAGATCGTTAATTCCTTTCAGTTTTGAAAACTCACAGTTGGAGTGCATATCAATAATGTAAGTCTCGAGCTGATTGTCTAGTACCATAAGATCCACAAGCGAAAATTCAGTAGGATAAAACTCAGTAAGACGAATTAATTTTTGTTTCTCAAAAGTGCGAAATGAATCACTTGGATTCAAACATGCAACACAAAGAAGTAATTCAGTGTTCACCTCGGTAAAACGATTATTGAGCTCCTGAAGCTGCATATCTATGGTGGAGTAAAATAATTCGACACGATAATTATGGAAATTTGTTATTTCTTCAGCTCTGCGTCGTGATTTCCTCCGACCTATAAACTTATCATCCATATTAGGAATGCTGATATTTTGTCTGACACAAAATAAAGAAACATCAGAGAGGAAAGAATATCATTCATTATCTCTCATATTTTGCAATCGCTGCTTGGACACCTTAACTAGGGCCATGGCATTCACAATATCTTGATCTTTTTGTTGCAATTCCTTTGATAAATCATCAATACTTCCTAATATATTTTTCATCAAATAAAGAGTAAATATAAAATTATATGATTGAATCGCCTCTGATAAAGAAGAAGCTTCAGCTCTGTGTTCTGAGTTTGAACCATCTTCAACGATAATCTCAAGCATCTCAACCACTGAGGAAAACATAACAATCAAGTTCATCAATGAACCATAATGAGAACCCCAACGTGTATCGCCCGCCCGTTTGAGACTAGTCTCCTGGTTCATGTCCTGACCACTTGAAAGTCCACCGGTCTTCAATGCTTCAATAACCTTATCAGTTTGTTTTTTTCGAAGAATGTCGCGACGCTTGCAAGAGGCTCCTACAATATTTGTAACACTTGATACCAAGGTGAAGAAAAAGACAATTTGAACATGATTTTTCGCAACAGCGACAAGTGCTAACTGAAATTGATGTGCAAAACAATGAACGTAATACGCAGATTCATTTTCATTCATGATAAGCGTTTTAAGGCCATTAAACTCTCCCCGCATGTTACTAGCCCCATCATAACCTTGCCCGCGTAGTTTAGAAATACTTAGTCCATTCAAAGAAAATAGTTCCTCGATTGCTGTTTTGAGTGATATGGCAGAAGTTTCACTGACATGTACAATACCCAGAAATCGCTCAATTACATATCCCCGACCGTTCACATATCGCAAAGCAACCGTCATTTGTTCTTTGGTAGATATATCGCGAGATTTATCAACCAAAATGGCAAAAAAAGTATCACCAATTTTGTTAATAATAATTTTGGTGGTTTCCGCTGCAGCTGCACTTACAATATCTTTCTGAATATCTGGTGCAATCATTTTCAGATTTTCAGGTGCATTTTGCAAAACAACTCTTTTTACATCTTCATTATGGTCAGCAAGAAATTGTAGAAGTTCAAGAAAATTTCCTTGATTACTCGAGCCTTTAGATTCATCATTTCCACGAAAAGCTAATCCTTGCCGTAAAAGAAATCGAATACAATCAATTGATGCAGTCAAACGGAGCCGATAATCTCTTCGAGCTTGGTCTGGATTGTTTCGAGAAAAATGTCTGAATGTGTTTTTTTTGATTCATTAGAGCTTCACACGCCTTGTATGCTTGGTTATGAACGCTGTTAGGTCCTCCAACATGTGCTAGAAATTTCTTTTTTTTTTTTTCAATTTTTGAATCCTTCCATCACAAAAGAGTCGCCACCGCCTTGCTCTCTATGATCAGGTCTAAATAAATAGCAACATAGACAGAAAACTGCATCTTTTGCTACACTGTACTCCAACCAACTACCAAATTCATTAAACCATGTTGGGTTAAACCGTCGTAACGCTTGACCACATTCTGTTTGGGGGAAATTATGGTTACGAGGTTGACACGGGCCCTTCTGTAAGTATGCCCTTCGGACTTTGTCACGATTATTGGGATGATAATCTGAAATATGAATTCGTAACCCTGGATCTGCAGGAAGATCTGCTAAATTAACTTCGGCATCATAACTTGTATTTGATGTAGACTCAATATAATCTTGATGAATTTTTTCCCGTGTAGAGGGTTGTAAATCAGTCACTGACTTCCTTTTAAGAAACTTATCCATAACTGATTCAAAAAATATAATAGAACAAATCAATAAGATAAAAATTTAGATTATATAAGCATACATTAATCTCAATACACGAGTTAACAAATCTCTCATTCTTAATCACTATATTATTCTTAGTATTTTTCATTCATGTAACCATATCTAATAAGGTTAATATACTACATCATTTTTGAAAATAGTTCTCAAAGAGACCCATTATCAGGGGCAGAAGCCGCAGAGCCAAGGGGGGCCATGCCCCCCCCCAAAGTTGGCAAAATTCCTAGAGGGCCCTTTTAGGTCTTGAAAAAATTTCAAAAAAATTCTTTATACATGGACCCTCCAAAATTTTAAATTATGGAGTTTCTAGATCCACCACTGCCCTTTATAGTGATGAATTAGAAGGGAGACAATTCTTTATGCCAAATATAACAACTAGATTAAAAAAATTTGCATGGGATCTATAGAACAATATTAAAAAATTATAAATAGTGATTTGACCTTTCCAATCAAACCACACAAGGATAAAAAATAAAATAAAGAAAGCAATGCATGAATTCATAAAGTATATTTATTATATCTAATTGAATTGAGAGGGAGAGAGAGAGAAAGAACCTGATGGATAGATTGGTGGGGACTGAATCACTGAGAGCCACAATCCAGTTAAAGAACACACAAAATCTGTATCAAAGATTCAGAATTCATAAAAAAAAATATTAACAACAA
Source organism: Chamaelirium japonicum (assembly GCA_947650365.1). Classification (NCBI taxonomy): domain Eukaryota; kingdom Viridiplantae; phylum Streptophyta; class Magnoliopsida; order Liliales; family Melanthiaceae; genus Chamaelirium; species Chamaelirium japonicum. The sequence goes on along the minus strand of OX393557.1, from coordinate 48,786,741 downwards.
ACTAAAACTACTTTCCCTTTTAATCTATGTGATACCCAATTAAAGAAATTAAAAACATATGCTTTTGTATTCAAGATGTATTGAATGGGAAAAAAAAAACATTGGAGGCCACCTATGGCCCATGGGTGAGAGTTCGGATCTCCTCCAGGCTCCAGTCGGACAGTCGGTGGCCCCGGTCGGTGGGCGCGCTCATGCGCATCACAACAACACGATGGCAGGAGACCCGAAGTGAATCGTACATTAGTACTCCAGCCCGACTCCTTGCAAACTTGCAGTTGTGAATTATGATGAGCGCTGGGCCCATGATGCCCATCGACCGGGGCCGCCCGGGTCGACCGACTAGAGGAGATCCGAACTCCATGGGTCATGGACTCATGGCCATGGGTGATGGGTTTTCGTCTCCCGTCGGGCTGTCTCCCATCTCCGTCTCTCTCACCTCTTTTTGCAGAGCAAGAGGGGCAACCGGCCCGGCAAGGAAGAGTCTCGAGCCTTGAGGAGTTGAGGGGAGCCGCCGTTCGTTTGAGGCTTTTAGTTAGGTATGATCGACCAAAGCAAGCAACAAGCCAACAAGTCAATAACCCTAATATAGTAATATTAGTAATGGAATCGTGGCCGTCCAAGTGTCCAATAACCACGTGGCACTGTTTTTTGTTCCAAATTTTTCGTCGCTGTGCGAGTATCCCGTCCCACTAAGTGTTGTCCCCCAACAACTTCGTCCCACTAAGTGTTGTCCCCCAACAACTGCAGTTGTTGTTTTCTTATCCTTCTACAGTTCTACGTGACCTCAAGCTAAGGCAAGGGGGGCGGGGGGCATTAGAGCTGGGAGTAGGGGGGCAAAGTGAAAGAAGGCTCAATACCCCATTGAAAAAAAAAATCAAATTCCAGGGGGGGCAGCTGCCCCCCCTGGTTACTATGTAGCTCCGTCCTTGGCTGAAGTCTTCAATGGGTTGTGAATGCGTATGTTGTCTTAACTCATAGGTTACACAAACCACACTGAGTTTGTTTGTACTTATTGAGTCATGAAAATTGCATTTTTACCCCTTAATCAGCTATTATATTATCATCAGTCTTTTACGTAAAACTGTTATAATGCATATAAAACATATATTTTTCTTTTCATCATTGCATAGCATATTTTCATGCAAACATATATGTATATTACTTTGCATTCATACATTATCTACATGAAAAGTATAAAGTTTGATAATCAATTGGCGCTTTTTACTATAAAAGAACTGACGGGTATCATTTCATGTCTTTTTCGCAGTAAACGAGACTCGTCCTCAACGGCACCATTTGATAACTGTTTGTATAGTCGTTGTAGTTTAGCTATTATCAAAACCAATACCTGCAATTATAAATCAGTGAATTTAAATAGTATATGGCAAGTAAGGATCGAGCCACACGTAAGTGCGTTGCCCAAATGAGAGAAATCTCAAGAGAAGTTAGATTGAACCTAAGGGAGTTTGGAAAAAAAAAATTGTTTTGAAAATAATTAAGTTGTTTTAGAAAGTAAAAGTAAAAAATTAATAATTCAAATTAAAATAAACTAGAAGAAAATTCCACCTAAGAGAGGAATTGATAAACCATGTTTCGGAGTCAACTTCTCTTGCAATATTACTCTCTTTTATTTACACTTGAGATTTGAAGTTTTACTATCTCAAGCGTAAGATTTAGAGTTAAAGTCCACTTTATCTAATTTTATTATATAATATCTTTGCAATCTCATGAACAAAATCCTTCTTATGGTGAAGAAGTGCAACTTGTTCAATTGTGAGAATTTATATAGTGAAAATTAGATAAGAAAAATAACAGTTTGCATACTTAACCAATGATTAACTGTTGGAGTTTGAAGTATCACCCGAATCTCAATTGAACAAAAATACGGGTGAATTTCTCTCTTCAAAATTAAAATTAATTAATTAAGAGGTGTAAACATTAAGCGAGATCGAGAGTTATTTGCAAGAAAATAAAGGTAGCTATTTACCATGGCATTGGTTCCCTCTTACTGGCTGGAGGAAATTTAGCCAAATATGGTGTAAGTACGGAAAAAATAATTAAAGTAAAAACATTGCAAAAAAACAAGAGCATATAAAAATAGTGGCAACATAATTATATTAAAATAAAGAATAAGATTACACCCGACTACTTTAGAACCTTCCTTCAAAAATTAAAACACTACGCACACAGACTCAATTCATTGTGTGTGCGCGTATTGTTTTAATTTCTGAAGAAAGGTTCTAAAGAAGTCGGGTGTAATCTTATTCTTTATTTCAATAAAATTCTGTTGCCACTTTATTTTTATACGATCTTCAATGTTTTACTTTAATTATTTTTTCCATACTTACACCATGGCTGGCTAAATTCCCGCCCGCCAGGAAGAGGGATTCGATGCCATGGTAAATAACTAGCTTTATTTTCTTGCAAATTGCTCTCGATCTCGCTTAATGTTTAAGCCTCTTAATTAATTGATTTTAATTTTGAAGAGAGAAGAAGCTCACCCGTATTTCCGTTCAATTGGGATTCGGGTGGTACTTCAAACTCCGATAGTTAATCATTGGTTAAGTATGCAAATTATTATTATTTTTATCTAATTTTCACTATATAAATTCTCACAATTGAACATTGTGTACTTCTTCACCATAAGAAGGATTATGTTCTTAAGATTGCGAGGTTATTATATAATGAAATTAGATAAAGTGGACTTTAACTCTAAGTCTTCCGTTTGAGATGGTAAAACTTACAATTTCAAATACAGATAAAAAGTAATATTGCAAGAGAAATTGACTTCAAACCATGGTTTATCAATCCCTCTCCTAGGTGGATTTTTCTTCTAGTTTATTTTAATTTGAATTATTAATTTTCTATTTTTACTTTCTAAAATAAATTAATTATTTTCAAAACATTTTTTTTCCAAACTCTCTTAGGTTCAATCTAGCTTCACTTGCGATTCTCTTATTTAGGTAACGCACTTATGTGTGGTTCTATCCTTACTTGACCTATACTATTTAAATTCACTGATTTATAATTGCAGGTATTGGTTTTGATAATAGCTAAACTACAACGACTATGCAAACAGTTATTATCAGTGCTGACAAATTTCTCCAACAAAACAGATATACAGCATACGCTGTAACACCTCAATGCGACTCGCATCATGCTAAATGCAAAGTGCACCTCTAGATGCCTAATCGCACTCCACACTAAACGTACCATCACATCTAATTGCAGCTCGTCGCGTAAGTCAATTCTCTTTTATTTGACTAAAATAACTTCTAATGGGGTTTGATCTTTAACCTCCTACCTTGCAAGCCTTAATGTTTACCAAGGAGCCACAACCATCTTGTTCTAACTTCTAACCATCCCTACTAAAATAGTTAAATATTAAACCAATTTTGAAAATCTCCAACAATGATGGGTTGGGAGGCGGGCTCTTTTACCTCCTGCCATCGCGGGAAGTAGAGAAAACTTGCGGAGGATATGGTTCTATCTTTGCCTTGACCAAAGGCTAGCCGATCACGCAATTATGGCGACCCATGGAGCGCTATATGGCAGCTTGCCATACCGCCAAAGATTAAATTGTTCTTATAGAGACTGCACCGGAATGCCGTTCCTGCTTTGCTGCGACATCGGCTAGCTTTTGGGGTGCCTCACCTGTTCCACCCATTTGTTATTGACACGTGGCTGGCCCACAGGCCTCATTTTATAATACATCGGGCTGGGCTTTTCTGGTCGGGCCTATTAAAAATATGTATTTGTGAGGTCCAAGCCCGGCCTATGTTCACCCCTATGCCATGTTGGCACACCACTTTTGGGGGTGCATGGCGCAAAAGTTTGGTAAGACACTTTCACTGATTCTGGAGCAAACTCGTTTGGTACACTAAAAATAATTTATTTAAACTTCATTTCTTAAAAAAAATTTGCCTTGTGGATCTCCTGAACATCAATGCACCTTGCGACTGGGGCTTGAGCCTACTGTCTGACTTTCTTTACATTGATATAGGTACTCTTTAGCAATGCTTCCAGCGCCCAGAATCCGATTCTAGATTCTGCCGGGAGTCGGATTTTGCGGCAGTTATTGTTTGGGTAATACCTTCTGCACAGATTCATGGCAGAATCCAGAAGCGAAAAATGTGAATGTGAAACTCTCAGTTCGTAATCAGTCTGCCTTCTCCCCCACGACGAAGACACAACAACTGCTTCCTTCTCCTAGCGACGAACCAGAGGCGATCGACTCCCTGCGAGTGATGAATCAGTGCCGTCTCATGCTGCCGGATAGTGCAGATTTTGTTCCCTTTTTTGTTTGCAATGTTAAAAATCCCCAATTCTCTCGATTAGGGTTTGTTTTTCTAGATCTGTGGTTTGATATAGATTACTAATGTAAAACCCTAATCTAAAAATTGGATACGTTGAAGTCCGACTTATGTTGTAATTGGGGATTTTGACAAGATCCTAATTGTCGAAGTGCGCTGATGTTTTAATTGAATCCGTAATAATTGGATTTGTTATATAATGCTTGCCTCTGTTGTTAATCAAGAATGCCAAAGAGTACCTATGTTGTTATTCCTTTTGTGTGACTAGTTTAAAATTCAGCTAAATTATATGATTATAATGCCTATTAGATTTCTTGCATTCGTGTGATGTTAGTACCTCATAAATGATTCATCATTGTTTAGATGGATTTCCAAACCTCCAATGCAGAAAGTGATAAAGCCAAGTGGTCAGCCAAAAATCACAAGGTCTGGGTTGAGATTTTTTCGAGTTGGTGCGTAAGGATAAATAAAAGATCCGGATTAACTATTGACAAATTTGGTTATGAGATCTTAATAAAAGAGTTTAGAAAGAGAATCGGTTTAAATTACAACAGGCAACAACCGAAGAACCATTGGGACATAACAAAAGGTGAGTGGGCTAGGTAGATGAAGTTTCTTAGTAACACCGGTTTAGGTTGGGAAACAACTAAACAAATTGTTGTAGCCGATGATGAGTAGTGGGACAATTGGCTAAAGGTACTCACTTTATTCATACTCGTCAATTTATCAATGTTTTAGGATTAGAAAGTAGAAACTCATGTATAACATAGATGATTTTTGTAATTATCGAAAAGATGATAAGTGGCATGTGAAGGGGATTGAATTTGCATGTGATATTTAGGGGTACAATAGCTACTAATGATCTATAGCATATACACATTCTTAGGATTCATATCCATTTTCCTCTGCAACGGAGCATATGGGCACTTCACTAGATTATCGATGCATGACTGACTCATAGGACCCTGAAAGTGTACCCAAAACTCAAATTGTCATGATTAAATAGTTCGAGTTAGTAGTCCTGGTCAAATAGTCAAGTCTAAATCATTCTGGTTAACACAAGAAGTAAGTGCGCTATGATAACTGATACAGATTTTGAGAAGCAAATGTTTTTACCAAACACGATTCTAGCTTCTAGACATGCTAAATTCAATTCATGAAAACTTAATTCAAACAAGATGGGTTCCACTACGGTATCGAATGGAAAAATTCTGGTACCATACTGAACCCATCTCCAGCATCCATCTCATTTTCCATGCATCAGAGTGGTGGGAGCATTATTCTAGGGGCCATGGGCTGAACCCGAGGGTGATGCCGCATCCACCATAGGGCCATCGGATGGTCCCTATGAATTTCGGTACCGTACCAAAGTCCGTACCATAGAATTTCCCTAATCAGATTATCAGCAGAATCCAAAGTCCGTACCATAGAATTTCCCTAATCAGATTATCAGCAGAATCCAGAAGCTGATTCCTGGCAGAATCAATTCTCAAATTCTGCCAGGAATCAAGTTTTTCAAAATCAAAAGCTAATCCAAACATGTCACGTGAATGGCACCGGATATTCTGAGGTTACGACCATAGTTTAAGAGAGGTTAGAGCCAAAACTGAATCCCAATTGTCTGTTACGCCCACCTTTGATCGGTGAATCACAGTCTGCCTTGATCAGCATACAAAAGAACGGCTGAGATTCAGTTTTGACTTCAACCCATCTCATAAACTGATGGGGTAAGCTCAATATAACTCGCGCCCCGCAAGAATCATTGTATAATTGATGTTATTATCTGTTCTTGCTGCCACTTCCAAGATAATATATATATATATGCTCCATTCAACTAACTGGCTGCCACAATGGCATCCATGAGGCAAAACAAAATTTGTGCCTCAAACAATCATTACCAACACTTTGATTCGTCTGAACATACACAAACACCCATGGGTTACCTCTCCTGATCCCGATGGTCGACAGCTGGAGCACCCGGAACAGCCGGCATCTGGCCTTTCCGATCCTTTGTTGGAGATGGATTCCCGTTGCGGCCTGCAGCCAGCTCGCTAGTCTCAATGGGAGCAGGAGGTTGGGCCATCCCGTCTTCGATCGGGAGCGTCCGCTTTGAGCCCTCCAGGGCCACTCCAAGGACAATGTTGTCTTCGTAGGCTGGCCTAGACACCAGAGGTGACAGAGAAGACAATCTCTCGCTTTCTTTCTTGGCATGAACAACTGGAGCAGCAACAGAGCCATCCACCTGTTCGCTGGCTTCGGATAAGGGATGCTTCTCTCCTTTGGCCTTGGAGCTTGGTTTAATGGCATCCAGGCTTTCGAGGTGTGACTTCGAAGGAGGGCTTGGCGATGGCTGTATTGCAGGATTGACCTTACTGCCCTTGGACCGAGCTTCTACTGAATTCGCCTTCTTACTTTGCTGCGGTTTGTCCGAGTTGTTCTGAGCCGTTCCTTCGGATGCTGCATTGCTTTTTGTGGCCTGCTCTTCATTTGCACGAGATGTCGAACGAGGCTTGGCTTTGTCGTCACCATTGATTACCGAAGATGGCTCGATCAGAAGCAATGCACGGTTGGCGGCGGTTCCAGCATTGGTGAATATGGTCTCCGCGAAGGGGATGTTGTCTATGTCAGCATCGCCGTATACTTTCTGCAATGTACGAATCGGAGTCGCAAGCCTGGCTCGGTGATGGCTGATGACTCTGAGGAGATCTAGCAAGACGGCTTCCTGTTCATTAATATTTTCCCCACATAGAGATGGCAAGTCGTTAGTATTCTTCTCCTTATTCTTCATGATACAAGAAGTTTGCTATGTCCATCATAGAAACATCAAGATTACAACTCAACATTAACCATCTAACTTTGTCCATCATAAATATAATGACATTCACAATAAAGCACATCTTCAACTAACCCCAACTACATTAATCTTGCAAATTAATCATCTACTACATCCATCATTGTTAAGAAAAAAAACTCCTTCCAGAAATAATAAGGAACTTAAATTTGATCTACCGAGTTATATCCATGTCGGGAACTCCAATTATCAATCTATAAATTTATTTTTTAAAAATTAGGATATGCATGAAAAGTATTAGATACGCATCCCAAGTATCCATTTATAAATTATGAAATTGGGATACACATGAGAAGCATCGGATAAGTAGCCTGGAGTATCCAATGAGTACTGAGTATCGCATACGATACAATACGGATATGGAGGTGGTCTAGAAGTATCCGTGCTTCATAGATTGTAACACATATCATAGAGAACCTTCTTCTCCAAGCCAAGTTATTATTGTAGATTCTCAGAAACATGAGAAGATGTTTCCAAGATCCACAAAGAGGATCTGATCAAGCGTCCTGTGATCATATAGAAGATATTGCGGTAGGGGTGCATCAATGAAGATGAAGCCATGGCTAATCCATCTGGGTTTTCCTTAAATATTACAGAATGCGAGAAAGAATAACAAAAGATTGCCAAGGATCAACAAAGGGCAACTGTATTGGAGATATTTCTTTGATTTCATTATCAAAGATTCTTTCAAGTTTGCCTCTTTCCCTACCACAAGAGTAAGAAGACCTTAAAGTGTGGTGATAGATCTAACAAAAATCCCATGGGTCATTAATGCAAAGATCATGTAGAAGCTCGATCCTTATTATCATTCCTGATAGATAATCAGGTAAAGATGGATCTCATATGGATGCATGATTGAGGGACAAAATATGTAACTTAGGGTCCTAGCCTTCAAGGACTTGAGGGCCAGCTTCACGAAATGGAAGCTTTGAAGCACTTCAAAGTGCAAAGCCAATCCAGGGCTGTAATTCAAAACCAATAGAAAGAGTGCAACCTATCCTCCAGAAGAAGGAAGAATAATCACAAGCTCAAATCTGTAGTTATTTGTGTCAATCAAATATGTACACACAACTATAAAAGACTTAAATTTTAAAATATAAAAAAATCCTGCAAAATACTATTTTTTTTGCCATTTCAAAAATTTTCCACCATTTCGGCCAAAATTTTGGTTTCAGCCTTGACCGAAACTAGACACAAAACCAAAGTTTAAAACCTTGTCTATGAACTCATTATACGTACATCATCTACCCTTTTATCAGGTCATTCTCCTAATAAGTTTCTCTATTCTTCCTTGCAGAACTGTAGGGTACTTCAAACATTTGGATGGACATGTCTTGTTCTGCTTCCAGCGGGTGAGCACATTAAGGTTTCCCAACGTTCTGCTATGTGGTTCTTCCTTGGTTACAATCATGAGAATAAATGAGGGCGTGGCTATGATCCTTCTGCCCATAGCAAAGTTAAAAACTTGTATCGAGGCCCATTTCGGTCGGCCATAATACAATACGAATCAATCAAAAAAAGAGGGAACAACGCATATAAGGGCTCAAGCTTCCCAAGTGCTACTGCTCTACAGTATGTACATCCCATGTGCAACAAGGTCACATAGCTGGCTATTACTAGTTGTGACAATGGGACAGACTGATACAACTCAAACATAGCTACATTGGCCGTATCGGCCCAAGTTGTATCGGTCTCGACTGAGTTAGGACACATACCTGTATCGATCCTTCAATCGGTCACGGTCTGTAGAAAAAGGTAGGAGCCAGCTGATACGACTTGGTATCAATCGAGTTTTTGAACCATGATAGAAAATCATCCATCTTCATAACAAAACCTTCCAAATGGCTCTAAAAGCCCAAACAGCTTCCATATAACTTTGTTAAACTAATATGTATTACCACAAATATAGTCAGAATATTATATATGACATACACCTACTAAATTACTATGATGAAAATAAGCATGGTTCTCAATATCAGGAAATGAAAATATATGGGCTTAACCATTTGCATAATTGAAGGAAGTAGATGTGTTAATTTCTTACCTTGACGCAGAGATATTCTTCAAAGTGTGAGGTCTTCACAAAGCATGATACAAGAATCTGTGGCACAATAAAAGGAACATAAATTAAAATATAGGCCAACTGATAAAAGCATAACCAATATAGAAAATAGTACTTCAGTTCCTTGCAAGAGTGCATCATAACTCGAGCTGTTAACTAGACCTAGCATACGCAACAAATAAAACAAAAGGTTTGTGCTAGATCTATGAAAAAGGTTGTTTTCCTGAGAGAAATGAAAGTGGCCGCACCCAAATTGATGGCCAAAAGATACCCCAATTAGAATTGGAAGAGGTGCTCTTGATATGGATGAGGTTAAATCTGTAAAGCAACAGAAAGGCCAGCAAAATCGTATGGATTAGGACTTTGGGCAATAATGATGCAATAAAAATTGCATTTCATGGAAGAGAACATTGAGGTGAATGTTTGGTAAAACCAAGGACAGTTCGAAATGACTACAATATACAAAAATGTAAGAGTTGCAAGAGAATCGACCACGATGGTATGAACATGTGGATACGTGATTTAGAGGCCTCAATTAGGAAAGCAACATAATTCATATCAGAGGGACAAGAAAGAGAACACCTAAATATGATGACAGAACTATTAGAAAAGAACATTGAAAGATACCATACGACAATGGATGAACATGTGACAGGAATGATAAGCAAGGAAGGATTCATGAATCCATCCACAAACAGTTGGGTAAAGCTTGTTGGTTACAGTAGGTAGGTCAAGCCTAAATAAGGCCCTTGTTAGTGGAAGAAGATTTCCTTGATACAACAAACTGAGTAAATTACAGTTATCAAATGAGGTATTGTGGGAAAATAGGTCTTTTCATTGAGGTGATTAGCCGCAAAGAAGAATATATATATATATATATGCTATAATGCGGCATGTGCAGCACCGCACCGCAGCCGTCTGATGCATCGCTACGTACATTGCATGCACGCAGCGCGTGCATCAGATGGTTGCGGTGCGATACCGCCTGCCACATTATAGCATGCCCCTATATATATATATATATATATGAAAATGGGTTCCTATGACATGTCATAGGGAGTACCCTATGACATATAGTGAATTGTAACCCTAGAATATTTAGAATGTTCTGATTTTTTATGAGGATGATCAATCTATCTTAGATAGGACACCCACAAAAAATGGCGCATTCTAAAACTTCTAGGGGCATCAAATATGTTTTTCAATTTAATGGTTAAAATGGATGGCCGATAAAGCTTTTAGCATTTGATGCCCCAACAAGTTTTAGGATGTTTTGACTTTTTGTGGGCATTCTATCTAGGGTAATGTGATCATCCTCAAAAAAATTCCGCACATTCTAGCATTGCTAATTCCCTATATGTCATATGGTACTCCCTACGACATTGTCAACCTAGCCCTTATATATATATATATATATATATATATATATATATATATATATATATATATATATATATATATATAGAGAGAGAGAGAGAGAGAGAGAGAGAGAGAGAGAGAGTAGTGATACATTGCGGCCGGTAAAGTACGGGCCTTAACGTGCAGCACCCCCTTCCGGGGTATTTTTGGAATTTTTTTTTTGAGGATTGACCACCCACCCTTGGATAGCACACACAAAAAATTTCAGCTCGATCCAAGACCTGTAGGCTGTCCAAATGTGTTGATCAAAATAATGGCAAAAATGAACGACTGATAAAATTCGATCACATTTGGACGGCCTACAGGTCTTGGATCGAACTGATATTTTTTGTGTGTGCTATCCAAGGGTGGGTGATCAATCCCCAAAAAAAAATTCCAAAAATACCCCGGAAGGGGGTGGCTGCACGCAAGGTTCGAAATTTCCATTTCGGTCAATATTTCGACCTCCTGGAAAATGGAAATATTTCGTGGAAATATTTCGACAGTGTGGAAATATTGTGATTTGATGGAAATGGTGGAAATATTGATTTTTTAATGGAATTTTTGAATGAAACTCTAGATAGTCATAAACTAAGTATAGATACACGTTTTAGAACACTCAGATAATATTTATACCCTATCTACGGGTGTAGAGCATCACAAAGCATGTATTTAGTATTTGAGTCTGTGAGTCTTGTGCAGTCTTGTTTGGTCCTGTTTTGATCTATGTTTTTAAAATGCTTTTTAATCTTTTTTGTGGAGAAAAATATTTCCAAAATAAAGATTAGTTGATTGTTAAATTAATGCTTCAAACGATTTTGAAAATGAACTTAAAACAAGAACGTTGTGCAAGTTTGAAATCGTGCAAAAATTATGCTGAAATGCAAAACACTGTTTTTTTACTAAGTCTGAAAAAATGAGTTTTTATAAAGAAAAGTTTTTATACATTCAAAATTTTCTTTGACGGACCATGGTTTTCTAGATGTACTTGTAGTTCTACATCTTGTGGAATTTTTTGAGCTAAAAATGAGTTGATTTAACCACTTTTCTCAACATACAAATTTTATGAAAAACCGAAAAAACTGTTTTCTCCTACTAAAACTGAAAACCTACTTTTTGATTCACTTGGTTTTTGATTTTTTTGATATTTTTATTGAAATCAAATGGGGGGGTATTTGCTTATTTACATATAATAACTTAAAGTAAATGGAGAAAATAAAAATTAAGTAAGACGACATTTAAGTAAGACGACATTTACTTTAAGTTATTATATGTAAATAAGCTGCTGAAACCGAAACCCCCAGTCCCCTTTCATAACCAGTCAGTCCCAACATTTCGGTGTTAAAATCCCGAAATTTCCCGAAATGTCTCGAAACTTTCCGAAATGTCCCGAAATATCCACGAAATATCGCGATATTTTGTGGAAACAAATATATCGCACGAAATATCGCGATATTATCGTGATTCCTATTTCGTTCGATATCACAATACGAATTTCGTGCCGAGGTTTGAGAAAACCGAAATATTTCGCGATATTTCGCGAAATATGTCGAGATTTTGTACCTTGGCTGCACGTTACCCGGCCGCAATGTATCACTACTATATATATATATATATATATATATATATATATATATATATATATATATATATATATATATATATATATATATATATATAGAGAAATGAGTTCCTATGACATGTCATAGGGAGTACCCTATGACATATGGTGAGGTAGTAACCCTAGAATATTTAGAATGTTCTAAATTTTTATGATGATGATCACCCTATCTTAGATAGGACCCCCGCAAAACATTGACTCATTCTAAAACTTCTAGAGGCATCAAATATGATTTTCAATTTAACGGTTAAAATGGATGGCCGATAAAGCTTCTAGCATTTGATGCCCCAACATGTTTTAGTATGCTTTGATTTTTTGTGGACATTCTATCTGAGGTAAGGTGATCACCCTCAAAAAAATTCAGAACATTCTAAACATTGTAGCATTACTAATTCACCATATGTCATAGGGTACTCCCTATAACATGTCATAGGAACCCAGCCCTCATATATATATATATATATATATATATATATATATATATATATATATATATATATATATATATATATATATATATATATATATTACAGCGTGTTCGTTTTATTTACAAGCATGCCACTATGCCATAGATATTTCAGACCGTCTAACCATATACATAAAGGCTTAGATAAATACGAGTATATTGATGTAGGGGTGAGTGCGATTCATTTGGGTAGGCAGGAACGAATGAGATTGAATGGAGTTAAGATGAATAAGTGGGATTGAGGAGAAGAAGAAATAAATGAATGAAGGACCATATTGAAAACAAATAAAACTCGATAATATATTTGAGGGTTTTTATGTAAAAAATTAAGGACACATTAGGTATTAAATCTATTGTTCACATGTTTTTCCTACAAATGGTTAATTTCCTAAGGTTGCCACCTATGCGTGGTTCCCCCTCCCCCATAATTGCACAGTCCCTCTCTCTCTCCCGATCTCTCTCTCTCTCTCTTCCTCCAATTTCTCTCTCTCCATAAGCTGCGGATTTCGGCCCGTCCGATTGGAATGGATCCAACGAATGGGAATCACCGGACAACAAAAATTGTTGTTACTGTAGCCGCTATAGTAACAATGAATTTGGTTTGGGCCGTTCGATTCCCATCTGTTGGATCGATGATCAGAATCAAACTGCCAAAATAAAATTCACTGTTACTGTAGCGGCTACATTAACAACGAAATTTCTTTGGACCGTTCGATTCCCATCGATCCGTTGTGGGACACCGAACAAACAAAATTCGTTGTTACTGTAGCCGCTATAGTAACAACGATTTTTGTTTTCCTGGTGAATCCCATCCGTTGGATCCATTCCGATTGAACGGGCCGAAATCCGCAGCTTATTTTCTCCCGCAGCACACAGCGCAACCAAACATCCCTCCGTTAAATCCATTCCGATCGGACGGGCCAAAAACCGATGTTACTGTAGCCGCTACAGTAACAACAAATTTGGTTTGGGCCGTTCGATTCTCATCCGTTGGATCGATGAGAATCAAACGGCCCAAAGAAAATTCGTTGTTACTGTAGCGGCCACAGCAACAGTAAAATTTCTTTGGACCGTTCGATTCCCATCGATCCAACGGATGGGATTCACCTGACAAACAAAAGTCGTTGTTACTGTAGCCGCTACAGTACCAACGAATTTTGTTTGTCCGGTGAATCCCATCCGTTGGATCCATTCTGATCGAACGGGCCGAAATCTGCAGCTCATTTTCTCCCATAGCGCACAGTGCAACCAAGCATCCCTTGCTCTCTCTATATATATCTCTCTCTCTAACCAATCTCTCCTCTCTCTATCTTTAAACTCCATCACAGCTGTTACTTTTATCCCGATGCATGATCACAACCGTCCGTGTACCCACTCATGCCTGATTTCCCTCCGATCCTCTCTTTTCTCTTTCTCGATATTTCTCTCTAATCAACTGATCCCAGCCATCCGTCCCTCATTTCCTTACCCAGTCTCGTCCGTCTCTTTCTTCCCTCGATCTCTCTCTTGATTACAGCCGTCTCCGTCTCTCTCTTCCTCGATCTCTCTCTCTTCTCTCTTTCTCTTCCCCCGATCTCTCTCTCTCGATCACAGTCGTCCATTGAAGCCATCGTAGACTCGACCCGACCCATTGATTTAAATGGGTCTTAAACAGGTCAAACGGGTCGGAGACAAAACCCAGACCTAACCTTTATACTAAACGGGTTAGTCGTGTCAACCCGTTTACGACCCGAAACTGTTAAACCCAGACCCAGACCCACTAATTTTGTGTCGGGTATGTCGTGTCGGGTCCAAAATTACCATCCCCGTCTCCGTCTCTCTTCATGCGACCTCTCTCTTTCTCTCTCTGTCTCTCTCTATCTTCTCCTGATCTCTCTCTCCGGGGGAGGAGGGGTGTGTGTCGGGAAGGGGGCGGGCAGGGGAGGGAGGGGGGGGAGGTGTTGGTCGCACTAAAGGCACCCGCTTCTTGCCAATTAGCACGGGCATGCACTAGTGTGTATATATATATAGTGGAGATGAGTCTTTTAGGACCATTATCCATAGTAGTGGCTTTTTAAGCTGCTGTAATTTACACAAAAAAGTGTTGTATTAAGAAAAAACACGATAAGGTTGCTGAGGCATGTTGCGGCTTTATCCTAACTTTCCAACATGATGTTCGAGCTAGCTAAATTGGCATTGGAAATAGTTTGAAAATAGCAGTATATTGTTATTTAGTTTTTAATAGAGTAGACTGGGGGGAAAAATCCTCAGACACCAGCAAAAAATTATACTAAGCTTATTCACCTCGCGTCCCACTCCCCTTCTCTAGCTTTTCTTCTCCTGAATCACAGAACGTAGCCAAAATTGAAAACCATTCATTTAGCAATCAGTGCACTCAACATATGTGAATAATGACATACTTAAAACACATACTGCAAAACACCATCTAAATGGCGTGCACACGGCACCTTCACAACTCTTAGCTCATGTATTTATGTATGTGCATTTGGAACTTAAGCGCAACATAAATCATTTTCTGAAATATGTATGTATCATTAAGAAATTAACTCTGATGCTTTCCTTACCACTTCAATATAGCAAGTCTATACTTTCTACAGAATAGCAGCAATTTCTATTAACAAATGGTGGATCTACATTGGCATATATCCAAAAAATATCTACGAACGATGAGTAACCAATATGTCCACACAAGTTTCAGGTGAAAGGATCCCAAGTGCCAGCAACTCACATTGACTTGTCACCATTCTACATGTAAGGGTGTGATTCAGGTTGCACGTTCTCTGGTTTTTCCTTTTACACGGCCTAGTCGATTTAGCATTCAACATTTATTTTTTTGCATTTAAAATAAGTTTAAAGAGAGCACCAATTGGTAGTACAATTAACCAAATGAAGTAGCTCTGATATTGTGATTATAGTGCCAAAACTGTTACTTGGTTATTGAAAGATCAAACATGCCAATACTTCTTGATTGGCAAGAATAGTATTCATTTACGATATTTAAGCAATAATCTTCCCTATATAAAGTATTAGTGAGTCGCTGAACATGGAGAGAAGTATATGTGCTGCTATTTAGAAGCATAACAACACTTCAGAATTTCTACCAAATAAAAAAAACTATTTAGAATTGTTATAAAGATATTCCAGCACCCTACTTCAAGCTTTGAACTGTGGAAACTCTGCTTAAGAAAATATCTGGAGACAACGAAAAACCATATTGCAGATCATCTTATATTAATGTAACATATATAGAGAAGAACATTCACAAAAGACTAGGCAGACCAATAAACCATGACACATTTTCAGGCCAATGCTGAAAATGGAAATCTTAGAATGTCATAATGACTATTGCTAAAATGTACTAAAAATTAGGTTATCTTAAGAGTACATAGAGAGCTTCTCAATATAACAGCTTGTCTAATGAGCCCTTATGTTCTTAGTAGTATCCAAAGGCTTCAAAACCTCATTATTATGTGAGTTTATTGATAATGTTATGAAATGTGCTTAGTAGTATCCAAATGCTTAGGTGCGGTCCGCAGCCGTCTGATGCACCACTCCGTGCATCGGATGCACGCGGCCGGTGCATCGGATGGCTGCGGACCGCGGACCGCACCTAAGCATCCCCCTATATATATATATATATATATATATATATATATATATATATATATATATATATATATATATATATATATATATATATATATATATAGAGAGAGAGAGAGAGAGAGAGAGAGAGAGAGAGAATGGGAAATGAGTTGCCATCCTATTTCGACAAAATAGACAGCCACCCATTTTAAACCCTTAGGGGTTTTAGAATGTGCTGATGTTTTGTGAGCATAAGCACCTTATCTTAGATAGAACACCCACAAAAAATCAACACATTCTAAACCTCCTAGGGGCATCAAATGTTAGAATTTTTATCGAACGTCCATTGTAACCATTAATCTGAAATATAACATTTGATACCCCTAGAAGTTTTAGAATGTGTTGATTTTTGTGTGGGTGTTCTATCTAAGGTAAGGTGCTTATGCTTACAAAAAATCAGCACATTCTAAGACTCCTAGGGGCATCAAATGGGCGGCTACCCATTTCTTCGAAATAGGCCGCCAGCCTATGCCCCGTATCCTATATATATATATATATATATATATATATATATATATATATATATATATATATATATATATATATATATATATATATATATTGGGGGCACTGTTTTTGCACTCAAATTTTCACACCGATTTTCAAATAATTGGACATAGAGCTTTTAGAAGTTGTTGATTTTTTGCGAGCATAATCACCCTTGTCTTAGATAGCACATCCCCAAAAAATCAGCACATTCTAAAGCTTCTAAATACATCAAATCTAAAATGCTTTATCGACCATCCATTTTAATTGTTAATATATATATATATATATATATATATATATATATATATATATATATATATATATATATATATATATATATATTCCTTGGCATGTGTACTACTGATCAAACAAAAAAGATAGATATTGCTATCTGATTGCCGAGGACAGAAGCTAATGAGACTATCCATTGACAAAATGAGAAGGTGAACAGAATGGATATATACTGAAATGCGAGCACAATTTTGTTTTCCTTTTCATGTACTCACTTCATAAATTTTTGAGAAATGAAGCATTATCTTACCAAAAGAGCTTGATTTTCCGAATTGATATTGTCCAAAAATACTCTTCTATGCAATCTTTGCTGCTCGATTTGAGGGTTTTTAGCTAAGACTTTCCGCATATCTGCCACAATATTCTGCCCCAGAAAAGAGATATTTCAATGCCCGACACACACACACACACACACACACACACACACACAGAGAGAGAGAGAGAGAGAGAGAGAGAGAGAGAGAGAGAGAGAGAGAGAGAGAGAGAGAGAGAGAGAGAGAGAGAGAGAGAGAGAGAGAGGGGCAGGGTTTGCAGGAGGGGAAACAAATCAAAATTAATCTGAAATATAAAAGATTTCATTGATGGTCACTACAGCGAATGTGTTCTCACATTGATTTTGTTAACATCCAAGTGGCTGATGGCAAGATGGGTCTTAATACGCCAATGAGTCTTCTGGCTGAGATTTCTCACAACACTAACAGTGAATTTGTGGTTAGGAATATGAACTGCTTCACGATCATCACCTCTTATAATGGTTGGGGACCACCAACCCACATGCTGAAAAGGGTGATAAAGACTGATTAAATGTAAACTTGGATAAAATTTACGAAAGATATGTATAAAGAAATCAACAATAATTAGCATGAATCATGTTAAATAAATGCTTCAAATACATCCATACATGTGTCACAAAGGAAGATCTCCCAATAAGCATTAAATCTTATAAGCAAAAAAATTGGAGTCAACTGAGATGCATAAAGCCAAAAAAAAAAAAATGGATGGGCTATAAAGTACAGGCATCAGTTTTTAAAGGAATCCTCCTTAACATTAACAATAACCAACAACTGTTGAATCTAGGGGATAGAAAATAAGTGGCAACTTTAAAGCGCAAATCTATAACTAACCTCGACGGTACCAGAAACCTCATAACCCTCAATCTTAGTTTGAATCCATTCGTTTACAATGAAAGGGCGAGTTGCATGGATCATAACACTGGAGAGAAAGTTTGTGAATATCTGCATCAGAAGTTATTCATCAATCAACTCAGCAACAAATTTACAAATTTACATTTGGCAGTTCACAAAATGACAGAAGAAAACTTACTGGCAAAATACTATCATTCATAAATCAGGAAGTACCTCACGACCGGCAAGGGTTAGCAACACTGTTCCAAAACCTCCAGCAGTTATCCATTTCTGTGTAGAGAACCCAAGCAGCTCCATGAACAAAGAAAATGCAGCAACCCATACTGCAGTGTAAACAGCTTTTCCAACAAATTGGAAACCCATCTGCAAAAGAAAGAAAAGTAAAAATCAGTTAAGTTAATGTTTAAAGAAGTAACAACACTATAATGAACTGGACCAGATGTATCAAAAAGAGGGGGAAAAAAAAACATCATACCAAACGATAATATGAAAAGCCAAATTCCCCCTTCATTGAGATGGGAAAGGAGCTAGAAGCTTGGTATGGTTGTAGGGTATAGATTTGAAACCCTTCTTACTTGATATCTAGAACTGCCCTTGCAGCCTGATAATTTGAGGGCAAGTAATAGAGAAACTCGAGAGAGGGCTTGCTGGTTGAAAGGCCAGGATGATTTTATGTATCTTGTTGATGGTCGCACTAAATGATGAAAGGTAATTAAAGATAGATACTACCTAAAGGAGGCGATTTTTTGAAGATTTGACCAAATATGATGGGTTCACCCCAATCCAAGTACCTCGATTTTGCTGATGACAATGAGGTTTTGGTAAGAGCCATGATTAGAAGACAAACTAACTAATTACTTGTTCACGCTGGTTTTAAAATAGCACCCAAAAAACAATCTTTAGTCCAAAAACATTGTGATTCACATATGACAGGTGGATGTGGAGAGAGTCAAGACGAATCTAATGTACACAAATAGACGATCTCTACAAATGTGCAAGGAGAAGTATCAAGTTCTAGACCCAATCAATTAACTACTACCAACTTACGACCAAGATCGAAACCTATAGAAGGACTGAAGGAGGTGAAAGGAGTAGCACAGCAATGATCAGGTGAGCACTGAGCACAAAGGTACGAGAGGACAAGACTAGTAATGTGTGTTGTTTCACTTGTGGAGAAAGGACACAAATATCATATTCATGCAAGCAACGTCGGTTTACTCTTTCACCCATTGAAAAAAAACTCCAGTTTACTCTTGTTACAGTAGATGATGGAAACGAGGGTGAAAAGTTCCTTACAAGGATAGCAAAGAAATGCAGTG
The DNA here is from genome assembly GCA_947650365.1 of Chamaelirium japonicum. NCBI lineage: Eukaryota > Viridiplantae > Streptophyta > Magnoliopsida > Liliales > Melanthiaceae > Chamaelirium > Chamaelirium japonicum. The sequence continues at coordinate 48,767,141 of OX393557.1, read as the reverse complement.
GACTTAATACCGGTCAAAGAAGAAAGCCTAATTACTACACGAGTGATAGATAACTCCAACGTCTGAAGACAAGGAGGATCGGAGATGCCACAACATCTTCCGTACTCGAGCACTATGTGGTGTAAGGTACAAAAAATTAAAATATTTCACAATACATCACAAAATATTTTATTTTCCGAGGGACCGAAAAGTCCGAAACGAAATATCCCCCGCAATCATGTCTGATTTGAAATGCAGCCATATCACGAAATATCGATCAAAATATTCTCTAGGGTGATATTTAGCAATATATCAAAAAATACCGCACATGGGGCGACAGAACAAGATGCACTGAAAGAGATTCCCATGGGCTCCTATCGACATATAGCGACGTTTAGACGAAATTTCACATAAATTTTGTGAACTTTCGACAAAATTTCACAATTTTTTTGTCAATTTCTCCATATTTGCTAATTTAATAGGACAGTGGCAGTGCCCTTTCACTCAATATTCTAAAACCTGTATGTATTTCTATTGCTTTGGGGGATAGGGTGGTGGCATAATATTTCTTTAGTTCTTGGCATATATTTTAGTGGGTTTACATACGAAATGCATTATTTAGTAAATACTTCCACGTCCAGTAAAAAACAAGTTAATGCTGCCAATATTTCATTTTTAAACTGTTGTGCATCAGCACAACATGCATAGAATACATGCTATGAGAAGCTCTACACCCCTAGATAAGGTGAAAATATTATAAATAGGTTCAAAGTGTGGATCTATGGTTGATTTATGACTCCAGATTCCATTGAAAATTTCCACCAAAAATCAATTTTCCACAATTTCCATAAAACTTCAACATTTCCACACGATCGAAATATTTCCACACAATATTTTAGTATCTTGGAGTGTCGAAATATTGATCGAAATCGTAATTTCAACCCTTGGTGGTGGCAAGGTTTGTATTGTAACTTTTGATGATATAGGTTGGGAAAATATAATTTCGACAGAGGTGGTGAACAAGTCAAATCTACAAGAAGAAAAGCACTCAAATCTATTCAAAACAGCTTAGTTCAAAGAAAATAATGGCATTCTTGCTCTTTCACTTTGCCTAATTAAGTTTAGCATCAATACTAATATGCAGATGAGGTGTGGTGTGATTTGAGAAGATGGATGCATGCCACATACCACATACTTATCTTTGGTATATGATAGAAACATAAATTATTCAAAATACGAGGCTAACATGTATACCTTCCAGTTCAATGGCAAGAAGACCAAGTTACAACCATTTGAAAAAATCAACTTTTGCATCAAAAAATAAAGCCAAAAAATAAATTGCTAGATAGGTCAAAAGTAAATCCACTTCCAATTTCATTTTAATGCTATATGAATTACGATAAAAAACACTAGCATTATGACTTTTTACTTCTCTTGTTAACCCATTGAAACACATACATTGGCTAACCAACATATGCAGGTCGCTGCAAATCATCATGATTATATCCTAGACAGTATGCCTTAAACCACAAGGGTACAAACCAATAAGTTTTATTGCATCTATATGGCTGAGCATCATGGATCAATTGCATCCTCTAAAGCTTGGGAACATTTATGAGAAACTCTCAACCATGCATAGATCCTCTAGGAATCGTTGCCAAATTCCTAGCCAAGAAAAACTTGGGAAAGAGAGGGACTTGGGAAAAAACCAAGAAGGCCAGCTGACGGCTAGGGAGAATACCTTATTGGTCACACATTTAAGCTCATGTGACCATGGAACAACCTCTCCAATGCTCACTTAGACATGGAAAGAGTCTACAAGATTCAAGAAGATGGCATAAACTACAAAGTAGCCCACTAACTGCAAACACCTCAATTCATTGTTAACTAAAGTCTGGTATCAAGAGAATAAAGGAATCAATTTGCTTCAAGAAAACACACAAAAAAAAACATACATTTCTTGTACCATTTGAGCCACTCGTTTCTGTAAAGAATTTCTGAGTTTGCTGAATCAGGCTGCATAGAAATAATATAACAAGGTAAATAGTAAGATACAATAGGCCATCAACATTTAGTCCAAAAAATCAGTATCTTTAGAAGGGACTGAAGCTTTAACTCAAATATGCTGCCTCAAAACAATAAACAATTTTAAGGAACATTCACACAAAAAAAAAGGAGAAAAAAAGGTGAAGAAATTCAAGAAATCGCGTAAGTAAAGATCCACACAAATGACACTTCAACAAATGAAATCAACTAGTACATGCTTGAAATTTTATAGTAAGCTTATGGATAGCTCGCTAAACAGTGTGCACTAAGAGATCAACTACTTGAAGCTAGTTGGTGTGCCCACAACAGGCAGATGCAAGCACGTCTTAGGTTGCTCAATATATGCGGAAGAATGTAGCTATGATCACAGAAATAACGCAAGCGAGCACACACGGTAAAAACCAAAGTGGAAACCCTCAACAGGGATGAAAACCACCCTCCGGTCAAAGCTCAACAGGGATGAAAACCACCCTCCGGTCAAAGCCGTGCTCCAGACCCCTCTCCAAGAGGTCTAGTCTCTCTAAATGAAGTCGAGAAATGAGTTTACAAGCAAGCTAAGTGACTACATCGAAATTACCCCAAAGCCCCCTAGGTCCGTGACTCGCTCCTCCGGTGAAGTTGAAACGACACTGTCACTTCATAGGTGTTGCTGATAGATCGCTTGCGTCGAGGCTTAGCTCCTCTTCTTGCTCGTCCTCACCTCAAGTAGAGGCCCCCAACACGAGCGACGTCGTTATTGGGTGCTCAACGTGAATGGTGTCACGAAGCGCTTGGGAACAAAACAAGGTGTGTATGGAAGAATGAAAGGGAGCAAAACAAAAACAAAAAAGGTTGGTCTTATATAGTGACTAGGGTAGAGATAGGTCTTGATCTCCTAAGAGACCTTAGCGCTACTTCTATGAAACCTAGCACACTAAAATAAGATCAAACAAAAAACAAGCCCCAAGGACTAGAATGAGAAACTAAGTGTTGGATGACACTTAGAATCTCGATCTAGCCTTGCCCTCTCTTGCTATGAGAGCTCTCAAAGTGTTGGAAAACACTTAAGAGAGCTTCTCATGCATATGAAGCATCCTCTATGGATTTGAAGCTAAGGAGGTAGAGAGGGAAGAGGGGAAGAGATGAAACTATGTAACCATAAAAATTCTTAGGGCTCCTAGTAGTTCTAGGGTTTCTATCTCTAATTCTCATTTCTCATCACCTAATAGAGCTAAATGGGGGTCTATTTGTAGCCCCCTAGGCAGCCAAGGGAGTCCAAGATGGAAAGATAAGAGCAACTAAGAGATAAGTCTTAGTGAGTTGGAACACAGTCACTACCTGCGCACGTAGGAGTGAGTTATTAGCCAGTGATTGGTTGACCCAACGAAAACCAGCCGACCCTTATCTTCTAGCACATTCTAAGCGGTAGCCTACGTGCGTACGAAGATCTACGTTCGCACGTAGGTAAGTGCGTACGTGGATTTTGGTGCGCATGTAGCCTATACTTAGGCACACTCAAGAACTAGGTTTTTGACCTAAGTTCCGATGAAGTAAACCGAAGTTCCAAGCATGTAATGTGGACCATGAAAGTATAAAAAACTTCAAGAAAAGTTTTTTATAAAACATTTATAGGAGAGTACACATTATGCAAAGTGTTTGATCGGAACCCGTAGAGAGCGTGTGCGCTAGCAACCTAGTTGTCCTATACGCTCTATGTGGATTAGTCGTTATCCCTAAGATGAAGAAGTTATACCCGAACTTGCCTAAGCATGTGAGAATGGATAGGTAGGTGAGTCTTGGCCGCAACAAGATGTTTTCCAAGGTACGAAGGCCAATTCTAAAACCTACCCTCCCGACTATATCTCGCTCAAAAACAACATTTGTAAAATTAGGATTTTCGTCGCTAAAAACTAATGGCAATACAAGGAGACCTAACAATGCCAAATTCAGTTTTCTAGACTCTTAGAAAAACTAGTTATGGAACTTCATATGTGGCTGTTAACTTCCTTAAATTACTTGTACACCTACCATGGGTCATGAAAATTATATAGAATAAGCTAAAACTATAATATACAATATGCACCTCTCTGACCTGAAAATTGCATAACCATTGAGTGGCTACCTCGAGACCATGACACATCAACTAGACAATAATGCTATATAAATCAATGACAACTACCTCATATTGGGAGTTCGTCAAAAGTGAAGTGTATCAACTTCCAAGTTCTTGCATGTCTTCTTTTCATTTTGTGTGATGCAAGAACATCATGAGGCACCAAATCCAAAAGTGCTTAAAAAGTGAGTCATCATAATTAGTCTGAGGCCCGTTAGAAATCAAGTCGAACCATTTTGGAGTCATAGGTTTCTTCTTATTTTTTTGAAGATTTTCTGGAATATTTTGAATTTTTACAACGATCTAGGACATGGTAGTAATTTGAGACAAATAGAGGACAAATTTGGTCTTTTGAAGAGAAGGCTTTTATGGAAAGAGACAATCATAAAAAGATAAGGATGGCCAATTAAAAAATTATTTACTATTGTTAATTTGAGCTAAATAAGGAAAAGAGAAGCCTGCTCTCTCCCCATGGGTGAAAGTCAGACTCCACTCTTGTGGGGAAAGACCATCTTTTCCATGAGACCCTCACTCCCATGTTTACTTTTTAAGATTACTCGGCCATGGGCCTGATGTTTCACATGTAACTAATGTAAGTCAATACTCCTTTTATTTTTTTCCCTTTTTCCTATTCTATTTGCTGAAAAATAGTACCTACATGCAGAAAAAATCCATGGGAAAACCAAAAAAAATAAAAGAGAAGAATGCATCTAAGTAGTGGTGCGTTTCCTAGTAAAATGTTTCTTACATTCTAGTTTAAAAGGGGCTATATATCACTATATAGTCTAGTAGAAAGAAGTGACCTCCATCAATTGTAATCATCTCTCAATTCAATAGAGTTTAGAATTCATCATAGCCGATGTTTACACAAAAGAGCTTCCTCACTCTCTATTGTGTCCTAATTTGTTGGAGGTGTTGTTTAATCGAGTGCCTGATAGTAGCTATATCAATTGGTATCAGAGCTAGGTTTTCTTATTGTTCGTCAAGAAGATGATCATGAGCCCATGGTGAGAAGATGCAAATGGATGTTGACGATGCAAGTGCCCCGTGTAAATAAAGTTGATTAAGCAGATGCTATATTGAGGTGTTAGATCGAGAATATCACCCGTAAAACACAAAATTTGCAGCATTAACAAAGAACGGGGTGCCAAGGTTGCGATCTCGGGATAGGCTGGTAATCTACTTTGAGTCGACAGGAAGGCGGGTTTGAAAGGGATGCCAAAAAACACCACTCCATCTACCCGATCAACTTGACCAAGATGGGGGACATAGATAGGATGGTCCGAGCAATGGTGTCTAGCAACAATGGCATGAGGTTCAACATGCTCGACTTCACGTGTTGGATGCGCCCAGAAGATTATCTGATTAGAAAACCATATGGCCAATTTCTTTGAGTGGAAGTCCCCTGTAGAGCTAAGAAAAGTTCTTTTTGTAAAGAAGCATGAAACTCAATGAAAGTGCCCTCGTTTGGCGAAGAGAAACGGAATTGTCAAAATAAACTGAAGGTTTCATTGAGGGAACATGTGAAACAAAAGCTTTGTAAGCAACATCTACACACTGACTATTGAATGGTTTTATATGAAAGATTTCATGGATTGGGAAGTCATAAGAACATGGAAGACTACATAAAAGAATTCACCAATCTACTAGCTTGTGTGGGATTCTCGGAATCTATGGAGCAACAATTCCTAAAATTTAGGCCTCCTTGACTTAATACAAGTTGTGGCCTATTTGATTGACATATGAACAACTTATGGGTTTTTAATCTCAATCGTCCATCTAAACACGAAACAGAAATCAAGCTAATGCTTCTTAATCTCATAAAATAAAATAAAAGTTCCCTGAAAAGCTTAATACAACAAACAACTAACATAGAAACTATCCAGATCTCCTCCGATTGATAACTGACACAGCTGGATACATCTATAGGAGTTCTGGAAGGTCAAGAGCTTGTCATCGCAATCGGACTTGGAGTGGCTGAGTTGCTATGTTGGGATGATTGCCGACCTAGGTTGGGCTTTAGATGTGAAGGTATATGCGAGTTTCAAGAAATTGGTGAGTATGCTTGAGTTGCAACAAGTTGAGGACGTTGGGTTTGGAAAATATTGTAGAGCAAGCAATGGCTTGAATCATGGGTTGAGCTCAGAGCTGATGTACGAATGCAAGCATAGAATAGGATTGGAAGAAAATGAGTTCGGGATATTGTAATGAATTTAGGTGACGTGATCATATGTATACAATATTTTCAAACCAAATTTATCAAGATCCTAATCAAACAATTGCTTAATAAATCCTAATTTTATTATATCACTGTATAAGTAATATCATCATATGATGGAGATTGGCAGTCGATCAGCTGATCTCACATAATAAGTGTCTAAGGAACTTGAGAAGAGGAATCATACAGATTCAAAGGGTTGGAATATTGCAATAAAGTAATGAATCCACTATGGGGACAATGACTCATTCATATGCACATACAATAGAACAGCAGCTTGTATGTACATAGAATAAGAGCATTAACATTGTATTAACATAACACAATACAAGTATATCTAAAAATTAACATGAACCATTTGAACAGCAAATGATTGATATGGCCATGACATTCACCTTGATAGACAGTATGCAAAAGCCAGCACGGTCGACAACGATCTTACAAAGCTCACAAGACGTTGCTTAACGGCTTGACTTGCTTCTGATGGCAGAACTACTGGATCCAGTGCCCTGTAAAAATCCAGCTATCATAAAAAATCAAACATATGACAAACTGTCAAGCCCTGTGTAGCAAATCAGTGAGACATCTCTTCACCATAGCAGTGCCATGAGTTCGAATCAAAGACAGAGGGTGCCAGTATGACCATATCATTATTACCTGCAGACAAGTGTTGCTCCAGTCCAAAGAAGCAGTGGTTGAAGGTACGAGGTAAAAACATAATGTGTTCTACTTTTTTTCCAGTTATTGTCATTCTGCTACAAAGGCATTAGCAAGAATATGTATTTAAGCACTCTATCAATAGAAACTGTAAGTTAGAAAATATATACAAAAACATACATGACGATACATGGTTCTGCTATAACGCATGAGTGGCCCAAGACCCCAAACAGCAAACACAATGATTCCAATAGCTGGGGCCAACTGGAGTACAAGAGGACTTCCACGCAGGGCATTATATGACCTATAAAATGAACTTAAGTGTGTCAAAACTATATATATATATATATATATATATATATATATATATATATATATATATATATATAAAAGATAATGCACAAAATGAAAGCCATAGGAAATCATCGTCGAATAATTGACAGCACATGCCAATACTAGGCAGTCACAAGACTCTTACATGTTGCAGCTGATATGATATAAGATATAAGAGAGAGATTCTCTCCACACGGGCTAGGAATTCCCTTTCCCCGTTTGAGAGGAGAGCAGCCGCGGAGGGGGGGGGGGGGGGGGAAGAGAGAGAAGATGGCTAGGTGGCTGCCGCAAGTCCAGGTATAGTTTTTTTCCTTCTCTTCCTCTTCTCCTCCTGATGTGGATATGTTCTTCTCCTCTGGACTAACCTAAACCAGAGGATCTGGGGGTGTTTTCGGATTGGACCCGGTCGAAACCGATCCGATCCAGACAATCCGGACAGGTTTCAGCCAATCCTTCAAACCTTGGTGTTTATATAGCCCCCATTTGATGACCCTCCATATGCTATAGCCTCAATTGATTCCTCCTCCACATGCTAGCAGTTGTACATGGGCTCCCTAGCATCTGTAGTTGCTAGATAGTGAGGAATAATGGGGAGAAAATACCGAAAGGCACCGAAATAATGCCCGCTCTATATGTTGATGTCTCTCAAGACCCCATATATACTAGCCCATATCGAACGATACCTGCATGATTCGGTCGTTACGGACCGGATCGACAAGATACCAACCGATACGATATAGGTACCAGTACCTAAGGAGGTATTGATCACGGAAAGGTCCAAAACCAGTACGTACTGGTATCGGTCTCATTTTCAATCGATGGTTGCACGCCCAATTCAAAACCCAGTTCATTGCACGTAGACTTAACGAGGAGAGTTTGATTTACTACGAATTTTGATTGAATGTTTGGACTTGAATTGTATTAGAGTGTGAGATAACAAGATTACGTGTTGGCTTGAAATTTTATTACAAGAGGTGGCAAGAGTCACTCCTAGAAAATGCCAAAAGTTGCGCCCAATTCAAAACCCAATTGCATGGAGATTTAACGAGAAGGAGAGAATTTGATTGACTACGAATCTGGATTGATGGTTTGGACATGGATTGTATTAGAGTGTGATATGACACGATTAAGTGTTAGTTTCAAAACTTCATTACTGATTTTAGTTAGAGTTAATACATGACTCGGTTTGATCTGTTTGTCTTTGCTCGCTGGGTCAGCTATAGGATGTTGATATATGGTAAGGTTCATATTTAGGTGGAGAAATGTAGACATAACTTGATTTGGACAAAACTTGGGAGAACATGAATTAGCCTATTCGATTGAAACAGTAAGAATTCGGATGATTCCAACTGATTCACATGAATCACACTATTCATGTATTAATGAGTGATTCCAAATTACCATAGGTCGGTTAGAAATGAGTGATTCAAATGAATTTGTTCAACCCTAAACAATCACGATGTACAAGACCAGTACGTTAAAATTTGTGCCTCCCTTGTCTTCATTCTCTGGAAAGAAGACAATGCTTTTGTTATTCTTTATTTATGTTGCATCTAGCATTATGCCTTCATTTTACTGCACAAGAGATGATCATCAAGCTAAGATAAATTGTCGACAAGAAGCATGTACTGATATTTGAAAACACCAAGAAAATACTTCTATCTGACCTATCAGTTTACATTCATATTGGAAAACATACAATAATGCGGCATGCATAGGCATTCAGTTGTTGTTGTCAATCAAAGAGAACAAATACCTAGTCAAAGCCACGGTGGTACATTTTAAAATAGGAATCTCATGTGCAGAGCTTGGTATAGCAAATGATCGGCACAAGCAAACATTTTCTCGATATGGTACATGGTACATCGGCCTGCATATCGCATATGAAATATGGAGATTCCATACATCTTGTCGCTGCCAAAAAAAAAAAAAGTAAATATATCCTTTAAGCATCATTTATAAGTACCAAAAAACACTAACGCATTTTATCATGGTAATTGCCTAACAAAGTAGTACTAAAAATTATAAAACAAATTTACCAATAAATTAGAATCCATGAAGTAGAAGTGTTTGTATGACCCATACTTCATTTGAAAGATACCCACTATGTTCTCAACACTCAAAAATTCTTGAACTTGACATTTGGAACCTAGGAAGCATAGATACTTCCCTATATGGGTCGTACCCGTATCCGATACGTATCGGATATTTGGATATACGGATACGCCTTGGGTACGTATCGGATACGTGTCCATACGTATCCGAATATTTTAGTTTTTTACTTGGATACTTTTCGGATACATTGTGAATACTCCTTGGATACAGCATGGGTACTCTTTGGACAAAAGAGGGGTTAAAAGTATAATTATTTTTTTAAAAGTTAAATTTTTTTTTTCAATTTTGTAAACAATGTGATGTTTTGTTTGGGGTATCAAATATGATGTTAAGTTTTAATTATTAATTGATGCTAAAATGATGGATTATGAATTTATGATTGATAAATGCTTTCCTCCCCTTCCTCTCTCTTCTTTTCCTCTGTGCCCCTCTCATGTCTTCTAAGCCGCCTCCCTGCTGCTATGTCTTTGTCGGTCAGGTGGTCGACTGCGAGCACGAACGACCCTGATTATTGTTGTTTATTTCTATATGTTTTGTTTAATTATTTTATTTATTTTAGTTTCTTTGTCTCATATATATATATATATATATATATATATATATATATATATATATATAGAGAGAGAGAGAGAGAGAGAGAGAGAGAGAATACGGGGTATGAGCTGACAGCCCATTTGCTCAAATGGGCTGTCACTGGCAGCCGTCCGATCGCTGAGATCAGACCGTCCAAAATTAAAAAAAAAAAATATGTTGACAGCTGTTCTCTCTCTCTCTCGAGTAGCAGCAAACACCCCCCTGCTCGACCTCCGGCCCGGCTCCCTCCCTCCGGCATCACCACCCCCTCCGACATCACCACCCTCTCCGGCGTCCACCCCCTCCGGCGTCACCCCCCTCTAGCCCGGCTCCCTCCCTCCGGCATCACCACCCCCTCCGACATCACCACCCTCTCCGGCGTCCACCCCCTCCGGCGTCACCCCCCTCCGACAACACCCTCCGGCAGCACCTCCCCCGATCGGAGTTGGTGCGACGACGCCGGAGGAGGGGGGACTGCGATCGGCCGGCGCCGGAGGGGGAGCCGGAGGGACTGCGATTGGCCGGCATTGGAGGGGGAGCCGGAGGGACTGCGATTGGCCGAAGGGGAGCGGGAGGTGGACGCCGGAGCGGGCTTGGTGGACGCCGGAGCCGGAGCAGGAGGGTGGACGCCGGAGCCGGAGCGAAGGGTGCCGGAGGGGGTGGTAACGCCGGAGGGACAGCCGGAGCCGGAGGGAGGGAGCCGGGCCGGAGGGAGGGCGGGCGGGTGCTGCTGCTGCTCGGTATCGAGAGAGAGAGAGAGAGAGAGAGAGAGAGAGAGAGAGAGAGATAATAGCAGTCAACAGATTTTGTTTTTTTTTAAATTTTTTTTGGACGGTCTGATCTTAGCGATCGGACGACTGCCAGTGACATATATATATATATATATATATATATATATATATATATATATATATATATATAATTGTCGTATCCTAGCCGTGTCCATGTCCTACTTTTTTGAAATTTTTCGTATCACCGTCCCCGTATCGTGTTGTATCCGTATATCGTATCCAGTGTCCATGCTTCTTAGCTTTCATCATTGTTTTTTATCCTGCCATGGTCAATTTTTTTTTTGACCATTCAGCTAGCATTCTTATACTTTAACAACTAGACATTTTGATGCAGGACGAACCACAAGATGAATAGATGTTTCTTTTCCAGGGCACTCTTGAGCCCTACGGCCTCTCACCGTTGGCATCGCACCGGGTATCCCTAGGCATCGCACCGTCGAAGAAGACAACCATCACAGTCGTCATCAAAGCACAAGCTTCCTTTTTTCTCTTAATTCATCTCTACCTTATTCATTGCTAATAGGGGCTACAAATAGCCATACAAGACTTGGATATATTAATAATGCATAATAAAAGCTGCCATAATTAATAAATCCTAAAATCTAATTTTTCTATTAAAATATTAATTTTGGAATTACATTATTATTTTACTCTGAAATTAATATTTTATTTTGAACATACTATTTTCAATATTTATTAATTCCGAAAATGACTTTATTCTTCTTAATCAAGCTCCAAGATGCATGCTGGGAGTGCCGGATGGCAGGGGTGGTCCACTGGTGCGCCGAAACTCGCAGACGGTCCAAATGCTCCTGCATCATACTCCTTCGATAAGAAAGAACTCGATCTCGAGTTCCATGAGGCGCTCATCGAAGTCTTCCCCGTAAGCGATGCGCGTCAACAGCTGGTTGTGGAGGCCCAATATGTATATTGTATATTTGCTAAAAGCTAAGCATGCACGGTACACTATGTGAGTGTGTTTAACACACTAAGGCCCTGTTGGTAGCTAGGGTTAGTACCTTTCATTGACCTTTAAACAGAGAAAACAATCTTAGATTTTCAAGGCATGTCCCTATACATTTTTTGTATTCAAATAATTACTTGAAGGCCCTTACTTGCAAAAAAAAAAGACATAATATGCTCAAACATTGATCTTTTCAATGCCTTAAGACTGCGAAGTCTCAATTTCTAAAATCATCATCTAACTGAATTTTGGACTCAAACCTCCTCCAAAACAATATATGCACGGTACTTATTGTATGATAGGGCACAGAGCGCACCGTAATTTTAATCCATGGTAAAGACTCGTCTCAAAATTGCATATAGTAATTAAAAAAATGACAGTGATCAACATACAATAGGTAAACCCTACATATTCTTGCAAGATAATTATTTTCTAGGGCAAATTACAAAAACCTACCTTAAACTATATACCTCATTTCATATTGGTTCCTCAACTCTATTTTTGAACAATTTGACCCCTAAACTATGCTCCATCTGCATTTAGCCCCTCCGTCAACTTTTTATCTAGAAAATACCCTTATCAATGTCCAATAAGACTCAAAATTGTTTTAAAATATTTAATTTATGTTTACTGGGTAAGGGTATTTTCAGAATAAACGTTGACGGAGGGGGCTAAATGCAGACGGAGCATAGTTCTAGGATCAAATTGTTCTTGAGGGACCAATATGAAATGAGGTTCAGGGGAAGTGTTTGTAATTTGCCTTATTTTCTATTGAAGATGACAATCCGAATCCACTTCCCAATTTATGTTATATAAATTCCAGTTCAATAACAAACTTGAATAGTATGCCACAAGTCCAGCAGGAATAACAATGACAGGAACACTCTAATCTGATTTATTTTCGAAAGAAACCTTACTGAAGCACACGACGAAAGGGACACCGTCGACGGCAAATTACGCCATTTCCCCATTTCCGACCTCTGCAAAAACAGCGCCACGGTCAAGCTCGACGACAGGAACACAAAACAGTGCTCGCCGCATCTAGGGGGCACACGCGTACCTTGTGTGGCTTAATGCGCCCACAGTTCATGAGGACACCCAATTCATGGGACAACTGCAAGGAACCACCAGCCGCCATGGATCGAGAGCAGCCGGGACCGAAACGGGCGATTCGATCAATGCTGAACGCCTCTGCACTGCCACAGCAATGGGCGCGGCATGGAATCACAGTAAACGCCACACCGCACCGCAGAACCCGTAACACAGCGGTGATCCGATCTAAGAGATCACGGAACCCTGCATGTAAAACCCCCCTTGCTGTCAAAATCCTATGATTACAGCTCTGAGCATCGGATCGGATCGGATCATGGCTGAATGATTCGAAGATATCTCGGAGATGATCTCGAATGGGAAGTCGGATTCATCGAAGAAAGGAAAGAGAGGAAACGAATTGGACGAGGGTTCGGAAGTACCTTGCAGAGATGGATGAAAGCCCGGGGATGCGTTCGGAGTTTTTTCTTTTCTGGGGGATGCAGAGAGAGAGAGAGAGGGAAGGAGGAGAGGAATGGAGAAAAAGAGAGCGAAGCACGGCACCAGATGCTCCGAAGGAGGGAGCCGTTGTCGATAACGTTCGCCGCGTAGGGGAAAATTTTCAGCACGCACTGCGTAGGGCAGGAAATATACGCACGCATATCAGAATCGGACAAGTGGCACACTTCACGTCAGATAAAATGAGACGAGGGTTGGGAGCCGAAACGACCGAGCGTTAACGCCTTAACCGAAATTTTTCCTCGGAAAAAAGTTGGACGAGCTGTGCCACTTGTCCCATTCGTATACGCGTGCGTACGTTTCAACGCTACGCAGTGCGTTCTGAAAATTTTCCCGCCGCGTAGGTGATGACTGGTAGTGTCGTCCCACCCACGGTTTTTTTTTTTTTGTGGTGTGTGTGGCCGCGGGCGGGGGGGGGGGGGGGGGGGGGCGGCGGCAGGGCGGGGGGTGTGTTTGTTAGCCTTAGACTCCTCTAAACAATCCAGTATTAGGAGAAACAAATTGAATCTTTTCAATTGAGCTCCACTCTTTAACCAACTAAATATTAGGATGATCCCTTTCTTTTTTTCAAAATCCCCAGACCACGCTCATATCCTCTTCTTTCATGTCATCAGATCCAACGGCAGCGAGCGGAGGAGGCAAAGGCGGGTGCGAGTGGCGGTGGGAGGGAGTTTAGGTTTGGAATTTCTAGGTCTAGGGCTCATCCCATGGCCTAAATTACATCCGGCTGGGGAGGGGGGTGGCGGGTTTTGTTAGGTTCGACGGGGGTGGGGGCGGGGGTGTGGTGGGGTTCGGTTAGGTCCGGCGGCGTGCGGTGGATGAATGGTAGCAAAACTATATTCGAATGATGATGAGGGGCATTTTCATCCAAAGGGATTTGAGTTCAAATGGAAAGATTGTCGGGATCGCATCTCTAAGTGCTCTTCTAAAAAGGATTTTTTGCTAATTCCCCTTTTTTTTTTGAAAATTTTTATTCATACCCCAAAAATCTATTATTAGCCCCCCATTTCCAACAAACTTGACCACACCCCATTTTTTTTTTATCATACCCCATTCCTATCCCAAAAATACCCTTCCCTCTTACACCCCACCTTAAATACACCCCGGTTAAATGGCCCGCCCCATCTTGATCATACCCCATTTCTTTCCAATGTTGAAGCTAGCCCCATGACTATAGGAACATGGGAAGGATTATTTTGATCATCTGCCATTCATTAATGGCTTGATAAGGAGAGAGAGAGAGAGAGAGAGAGAGAGAGAGAGAGAGAGAGAGAGAGAGAGAGAGAGAGAGAGAGAGAGAGAGACGTCCCTCTTCTTTCCCCATTGCTAGAGGGGTTAGTCGGTTAGATCTTGTATGCAGGAATCCGATCGAAAAAAGTGGGATCTTTGAGCTCTGTTGCTGTCTATGGAGGAATCCGATTGGTAGGAAGTAAGATCGTCGAGCCATGTTGTCAATGTCGCTGCCAATGACTCCTCAGCCATGTCGTTGACACCGCTCAATTCCTTCCCAATTAGAGTCGATGCCCAAAATATTCTATTTTAAGTTTTAGTTGGATGTGGGGTATAAGATAAGGGTATAAATGACATCTTAAAAATTTTGAGTAAGTTTTTATGAAATGGGTGGGAAACTGGGGGCTAGTTATAGATTTTTGGGGTATGAATAAAATATTCCCTTTTTTTAACTTACAGCCCCACTTCTTTGTCAAAATTTTAGTTACACCCCATACTTTTTAAAAATTGAGCTTACCCCCCAATCTGTTACTTGATATCGAGCAACCCGTTGAAAGTGGGGGTGTAACTCAAATTTTGACTTGTTAGATAAGCTGCTGGTTGACAACTTGGTAGTGGTACGACGAGACTCTTCTAAATTCTTTGGAAGTCTTGCAACTTCACTTCTAAGGATTGACCCAATGACCCCTTAGTTTGCTCATCCTTATAGGTCTTTCTAGATTAAGATACGGTCTTAGACATATGGATTCTTTCCTCAAGTCTCCTTAATGAATCTTTACATTGAACCTCAAAAAACTTTATTTTATCTAGGAGATCCAAATTAACAGTTATCTTCTTGTCAAGGGAGACACGAACATCTTATAAGAGTAAGGGTGAGAGCATCTCGCTTAGCTTCTAGTTAACTCACATACCTAAGTCAACAGTAACATGTTGACCTTATGCTGTTCTTTCATCCGCTTGGATGATCAGTTGACCCAGATAGTCTGGGTCAACTTCTAACTCCAAGCCCTCCTCTCTCCTAGAACTATTATAACTAAAGAAACTCATTCTGAACAAACCGAATGACCCGCTCTAATACCAATTGATACCACCTCTTCACAGACACTGGGTAGTGGGGCAAAGGTGAGAACGATAGTGTTAGACCGGAGTACGATGAGATACACGCTCCAATTTTTACTACTACTGGTTTACTTCCAATTTTTTCAAAATTCGAGACTGGATCAAAACAGGGATATGATTGTAGTCGTCGGCGGAAAATTCCTGGGTTCAGTTACAGATGCACATGTTTGAACTCCATTAAACTTCTTAAGAACAAGACTAGCATATATACGGGAATAGCCTAACTCACAATCATTCCTCTTAAAAGATAATATAATTCATAATAAGAGGTAAATAAATATGGATGCTGAGTAAAAACATACAAGGCTTGGAATCATAGTTACACTACAACACATAGTAGTTTTTAACGAGAAAATTTTGTGGGTAAAAATCTCACTGGCTTCGTGCCGGATGGTGTGAGCAATCTACTAACAAAAGGTTCATGATACAAACACAATTACACGACTCACGTGCCCTACTAGGAGCTCCTACTCCACGCCATGCTGACTTTTACTGTGCTCATTTTTAGCTTATTGCAAGCTTTCTGTCTGGTCGCCTTCGCTCTTGCTCCAACACGAACGGTCTGATTGCTCACCAATGACGCTGACCGACTCTTGTAATTCGCTCATGCAAAGACACCAACTCTCATCCCCACAGAATCCGAAAGTGCCCAAAGGTAAATGATGGGGACATCGAGCCTCGGCCCTGGCGAGTGTACCAGCGCAGGAGGCGACATCTGAGCATGTGGTTCTAGCCATGTTGGCTATTTTGTTTTTTGTTTTGTTATGTTGCTTGTGTACTTTTTAGTCCCACCTCGATTAGTGGGCTGTTCTGTCTGTCGTTGTAAGCCTATTTATAGGCCTGTCTTCTTTTCTTTCAGTATGCAATGAATAAACAAATTTATGTTTTCCTCCACACTTGTGTTGAGAGAAACCAGGGTGAGGTGTATGAAACCCAAACCCAAACCCTAGGCGTGTGAAACCCTAGGTTCTGGCTAGCGTGTGAAACCCTAGCTCTAATCCCCCTATTTTCCTCCCTGGTCCACCGCCCCTATTTCCCCTCTCTCTCTCTTCCGCTGCCGCAAGCCATCCCGACCCCCCTCCCGTGTCACCCGACCCCGGCCCACCTCCCTTGCCGCCGCCACCCCGATCCCCACCCCTCCCTTCTCCTCCCGCGCCCCAGCCGACCCCGGTCCCTTGTCGCCCGATCCGGCTACCCCACCCGCAGCACCGCAGGCCCCACCCGACCCCGACACCCCCCTCCCTTCCTCCCGTCGTTGTCGCCCGACCCGACCCCGGTCCGCCTCCCTGTGCCGTCGGCCACCCGACCCTCCCTCCCCCTTCTGCCAGCACCCCGATCCCCTCCTTCCTCCCTCATCCGATCGGCCCGATTCCCAAGCCCCCCGATCTGATCCCGAACCCCCCCTCTCCCTCATCCGATCCGTCCCGATCCCCTCCCCTTCCCCGTGCCCAATCCGAACACCACCTCCCCACCCCGGTAGCCCATTCCCTCGGCATGACGGCATGGCCGATTCCGATGTTGATCACGGCCTGATCGACGACGAAGACGGATTTCTCGATATCCAGTCTCCCTTCCTCGACTTCCAGTTCAGCGCCGGCGAGAACGTGAAGGAGTACGTGGAGCGCATCACCTACCTCGCCGCCAAAGACGCGGAAGCACGACTGGAAATCTCGGAGAACCATCAACGGTGGCATCCCGGTGCGCCCGTACATCCCAACGTACTAGCACTCCGGGCCCTCGCTCAAGCCTCGGCTCAACCCAAGGACCCCGCATCGACATCGACCCCGCCACCAGTTGAGATCCCTGAGGTCCCCCACAACCCTCAGTAGGTGAGTCTCCTTTTTTCCCCCGGTCAATATTGGAGGGTAACACCAAATATCAACTCTCCTATATTTTATCTATGCAAAACTGCTGCCCACTTTGAATGGTGAGTTGTGAGATTCTGATTAACCCTGTTTGTTATTAGCCTTGACATTGCATGTGGAACCCTGCTGATATAACCAAGTATTTGTTGTCCGGTTAATTAAGATTGGAATACCTGCTTGCGTGCCTGTTAGGCTTTGCTAAAACCATTAGCCATATTGTTTGTTTAAATTAATTTTCCATTTCGGCTCGGAGTAAACTGGCGACCCTGTCGCTGCTCAAAGAATCTTAAACTCCTTGTCAACACACACTGTTCCACATCATTTTTGGTATCAGAGCATGGTCATAGCTAGATCATTCGCATTCAATACCTGATCCTGCATTTTGCATTCATTTTAGTGCATTAAGTGAAAAAAAAAATTAATATTATCATTATTAGCATCATCTTGTGTGTTATCATTGCATGCCAACCCGTAGGGGTAGGCCATATCTGTTAGGAGAGTCTAGCGAGTCGGACAATTGCAGTATGGATCCCGAGGCTTTGACTAGAGCACTCGCCGAGTTGACCCAAGGTATAACCACCATGAACCAAAATCTCACCGCATATCAGCGCGACACCAATGCCCGGTTAGACCGGATGGAACAAGCGCGGACTGATCCGCATGTGGAGTTTCCTAATCCCCCTCAAGGGCACCCGGCCAACTGGCAAAACAATCAGGACCCCGATGATCAGTACCTTCGGAGCATCCGGTTAGAGGTACCGTCCTTTGATGGTAGACATGATCCCCAGTTTTTCCTAGATTGGCTCCAGTCCATGGATCGTTATTTCACGTGGTATCCTTTAACTGAGGTTAGGAAGGTCCGCTTTGCAGCCATGAAGCTCAGCGGACCCGCGAGCCAATACTGGACCAACGTGGAAGCTTTGAGAGTTGCGCGAACCCAGGACCCTATCGATACTTGGGTCGCCATGAAAAATGAGCTAAAGGGTAAGTATGTGCCACCATCGTATCAGGCACGACTGTTAGACCAATGACACCAATTTACCCAAGGTAGCAAATCGGCTAAGGACTATGTTGCCAAATTTGATGAGTTCCTCACTCGCTGCAACGTCCTTGGAACCGAGACGCCAGTCCAAATCCTTTCTCGTTTCCGGTCTGACCTGAGGGAAGACCTAAGGAATGAGCTCCTTGCCAAAGATGTCACGGAATTGGAAAGAGCCTACGCTTTAGTACAAGACCTTGACGCCTCTAGGTCTAATCACGCCTATAGGCATTCTGATTCTAGGAGCTATCCCACCAAGCCCTCCCCTAGCAATTTCAATCGGACCTACCCCAACTCTTCTCAACCAAAGCCCAACATTCCCAATAAGAATTTTGAGAGGGACGCCCGAGAAAAGAGTGTCGAGCGTGACGTCTCCAAAGTCAGCCCTCTCACAAAGTGTTACAAGTGTCAAGGGTATGGCCACGTAGCTGCCAACTGCCCCAGTCCTGTCAGAGTCAACATTGTTGATGGCAATCCCATTGAAGCAGTAGAGCCCGGAGAAGCAGAGTTCATCTACCAGGCAGAAGAAGAAGGTGGAGATTTTGATGACGATGATGACGGTGCTATTCTGAGTTGTCTTAGGCAGTTATCGTCCCCCACCGTGTCGGTTGTTAGGTGCGCACTATCCCAACCCAAGGATCAAGATGACTGGAGGCGCACCGCTATTTTTCACACGTTCACCAAGATTGGGGATAAAAACTGTAAGGTCATCATCGACAGTGGCAGTTGCATCAATGTCGTGTCATCTGCTGTCATCGCCAAGACTGGCCTCAAGGCCGTCCCCCACCCTTGTCCCTATCAAGTGTCTTGGATCAACTCCACTGCCATGGAGGTCAAGCAGAGGTGCCTGGTGCCCATCAATTTCAACATCTATCAGGACAAAATCTGGTGTGATGTCCTGACCATGGATGTGGGCCAAGTCATCTTGGGAAGACCTTGGCTTTTCGATAACGATGTTCTCATTTATGGACGCTCAAACATGTGTATGTTTGAACATGAGGGCAAGAAAGTCAAGTTGATCCCCTCCCCACCCAAGAGTGCCCAAGCCGAGCAAAAGACTGCTCCCGCGAAGAAAGCCAAGAGCGTTAGTTTCGTCAGTGCCAAAGAGCCGAGTCACGAGGTAGAAAAGGGAGCTCCTATCATCATCCTAGTAACAAGAGAAACACCTAAGAACTCCAGCCAGTCGATCCCTCCTGAAGTCACCCCTGTGCTTAGGGAGTTTGCTGATGTTTTTCCTGAAGATCTTCCTGACCAACTGCCCCCGATGCGGGACATACAGCATGCCATTGATTTGGTCCCAAGGGCAAGTCTTCCCAACCTGCCGCATTATCGAATGAACCCTACTGAACACACGGAGTTAAAGAGGCAGGTCGACGAACTCCTACAAAAGGGTTTCATCAAGGAAAGTATGAGTCCTTGTGCGGTCCCCGCCCTACTGACGCCTAAGAAAGATGGGTCATGGCGTATGTGTGTCGATAGTCGCGCCATCAACAAAATAACAGTCAAGTACCGTTTCCCTATCCCGCGACTGGACGACATGCTGGATATGATGTCCGGAGCTACCATCTTCTCCAAGATCGACCTGAAGAGTGGCTATCACCAAATTCGTATCCGTCCTGGCGACGAGTGGAAGACCGTGTTCAAGACTAAGGATGTGCTATATGAGTGGATGGTTATGCCCTTTGGGCTAACTAACGCCCCAAGTACCTTTATGAGAGTTATGACGCAAGTACTCCGACCATTTATGGGTAAATTTCTTATGGTGTACTTTGACGACATACTTATCTATAGTAAATCTCGGGCACAACATTTAGACCACCTACGTCAAGTCTGTACTGTGTTGAGAAAAGAGGAGCTATATGTCAATCCGAAGAAGTGCACGTTTCTCACAACTCAAGTCTAATTCTTAGGATTTGTTGTCTCTATTGAGGGAGTCTCTGCGGACCCCGAAAAGGTCAGAGCTATCGAAGAGTGGCCCGAACCCAAGACTATTTGCGATGTCAGAAGTTTCCATGGACTGGCCACCTTTTATCGTCGATTCATTAAAGGGTTCAACACTATCATGGCCCCAGTGACTGACTGTTTGAAGAAGGGTGAATTCACTTGGTCTAGTGCCACCACGAGAGCATTCATTGAAATAAAAAAAAGGATGGTTGAGGCCCCTGTCATGCGTCTCCCTGATTTTTCTAAGGTTTTTGAAGTGGCTTACGACGCGTCTGGGCTTGGGATAGGTGGAGTCCTTTCCCAGGAAGGCCACCCGGTCGCCTACTTTAGCGAGAAGCTAAATGACACTCGACAGAGGTACTCCACCTATGATAAGGAGTTCTATGCGGTGATTCAATCACTTCGCCATTGGCGACATTACCTCTTGCCATAAGAATTCATCATTTTTTCTGATCATGAGGCCCTCCGTTATATTTACTCCCAGAAGAGACTGAATGCGTGACATGGTCGATGGGTTGAATTCCTCCAGGACTACACTTTTAGTCTGCGCCACAAAGTGGGAGTTGAAAATAAAGCCGCTAATGCGCTCAGCCGTCGTGTGTTCATCCTTTCCAAATTAACCACGACAGTTGATGGGTTTGCAAGGATAAAAGCCGAGTATGAGTCATGTCCCGACTTTAGCGAAACTTATTGAGAGACGGGACCCTGTCCGAAGTTGATGGCTATCTCATGCATGATGGATATCTGTTCCGGGGACGAAGATTGTGCATCTCACGAACATCCTTACGTGAGTTTCTCGTGTGGAAGTTGCATGCTGGAGGTCTTGCCGGATATTTTGGAAATGAGAAGACGATTAAAGCTGTGGAATACCGGTTCTACTGGCGAAGCTTGAAGCACGATGTTGCTAGGCACGTTGGTAGATGTCACACCTATCAGTTAGCCAAGCAACACAAGCAAAACACTGGCCTGTACACTCCTTTACCGGTCCCAAATTGTCCATGGCAAGATATCAGTATGGACTTCATGCTAGGCCTTCCGAAGACTCTAAGGAAACACGACTCGATTCTGGTCGTCGTGGATCGTTTCTCCAAAATGGCCCATTTCTTGCCCTGCTCCAAAACATCTGATGCCTCGAGGGTTGCTAAAATTTTCTTCGATGGTATTGTCAGATTGCACGGCCTGCCCAAAACCATTGTTTCTGACCGGGATGTCAAGTTCACCAGTTTTTTCTGGAAAACTCTGTGGCACAAGTTGGGCACTAAGCTCCAGTTTTCTACCGCTTTTCACCCACAAACCGATGGCCAAATCGAGATAGTGAATCGAAGTCTAGGAAACCTTTTGCGCACCTTGGTGGGTGAACATGTTGGGACTTGGGATATGAAATTGTCCATCGCTGAATTTGCATACAATACATATGTTAATAGGACCACTGGTTTGAGTCCTCATGAAATTGTGCATGGTTTTAAGCCTAGGCAGCCTATAGATCTCATTCCCATGACTGACTATCATCGAGTCTCTGAGTCAGCATCTGCATTTGCATCGCATGTCCAAGAACTACACAGGGAAATCAAAGATAAAATTGAGCAGAACAATGCTAACTATAAGCTACGAGCTGATCTCAGGAAAAGGTTTAAAACATTTAATGTTGGCGATTATGTAATGGTCCGGATCCGTCCGGAATAGTTTCCCTCGGGAACTGTTAAAAAGCTGCATGCACGCAGTGTGGGTCCTTTCCAAATCTTAAAGAAACTGAATGACAATGCCTATATTATAGATCTCCCTGAAGATTTCGGCATCAGTTCCACCTTCAATATCGAGGACCTAGTGGCATACAAGGGTCCTGATTTTAACCCTAGTAATCCTCTCATAGGTGAGCCTTCCCACGACCCAGTTTCTGAGAGCCCCTACCTACCTCCACTTCCAAAAATTCCACCAAATTATATAGTAGATAAAATAGATAAAATTGTGGATGATGAGATTGTGTCCAATAAAGACGGTGGCACCCGACGGTATCTGATCCGTTGGAAGGGAAGACCCACCTCTGACAACACTTGGATGGACCGCAGCGATCTTCAACAGTTGGATCCTGACACCTTGGAGCAGTACGAGAGTTTTGCAGATCCTCACTCGACGGGGTCGAGCTCTCTCCCACCTGGGGAGAATGATGGGGACATCGAGCCTCGGCCCTGGCGAGTGTACCAGCGCAGGAGGCGACATCTGAGCATGTGGTTCTAGCCATGTTGGCCATTTTGTTTTCTGTTTTGTTATGTTGCTTGTGTACTTTTTAGTCCCACCTCGATTAGTGGGCTGTTCTGTCTGTCGTTGTAAGCCTATTTATAGGCCTGTCTTCTTTTCTTTCAGTATGCAATGAATAAACAAATTTATGTTTTCCTCCACACTTGTGTTGAGAGAAACCAGGGTGAGGTGTATGAAACCCAAACCCAAACCCTAGGCGTGTGAAACCCTAGGTTCTGGCTAGCGTGTGAAACCCTAGCTCTAATCCCCCTATTTTCCTCCCTGGTCCACCGCCCCTATTTCCCCTCTCTCTCTCTCCCGCTGCCGCAAGCCATCCCAACCCCCCTCCCGTGTCACCCGACCCCGGCCCACCTCCCTTGCCGCCGCCACCCCGATCCCCACCCCTTCCTTCTCCTCCCGCGCCCCAGCCGACCCCGGTCCCTTGTCGCCCGATCCGGCTACCCCACCCGCAGCACCGCAGGCCCCACCCGACCCCGACACCCCCCTCCCTTCCTCCCGTCGTTGTCGCCCGACCCGACCCCGGTCCGCCTCCCTGTGCCGCCGGCCACCCGACCCTCCCTCCCCCTTCTGCCAGCACCCCGATCCCCTCCTTCCTCCCTCATCCGATCGGCCCGATTCCCAAGCCCCCCGATCTGATCCCGAACCCCCCCTCTCCCTCATCCGATCCGTCCCGATCCCCTCCCCTTCCCCGTGCCCAATCCGAACACCACCTCCCCACCCCGGTAGCCCATTCCCTCGGCATGACGGCATGGCCGATTCCGATGTTGATCACGGCCTGATCGACGACGAAGACGGATTTCTCGATATCCAGTCTCCCTTCCTCGACTTCCAGTTCAGCGCCGGCGAGAACGTGAAGGAGTACGTGGAGCGCATCACCTACCTCGCCGCCAAAGACGCGGAAGCACGACTGGGAATCTCGGAGAACCATCAACGGTGGCATCCCGGTGCGCCCGTACATCCCAACGTACTAGCACTCCGGGCCCTCGCTCAAGCCTCGGCTCAACCCAAGGACCCCGCATCGACATCGACCCCGCCACCAGTTGAGATCCCTGAGGTCCCCCACAACCCTCAGTAGGTGAGTCTCCTTTTTTCCCCCGGTCAATATTGGAGGGTAACACCAAATATCAACTCTCCTATATTTTATCTATGCAAAACTGCTGCCCACTTTGAATGGTGAGTTGTGAGATTCTGATTAACCCTGTTTGTTATTAGCCTTGACATTGCATGTGGAACCCTGCTGATATAACCAAGTATTTGTTGTCCGGTTAATTAAGATTGGAATACCTGCTTGCGTGCCTGTTAGGCTTTGCTAAAACCATTAGCCATATTGTTTGTTTAAATTAATTTTCCATTTCGGCTCGGAGTAAACTGGCGACCCTGTCGCTGCTCAAAGAATCTTAAACTCCTTGTCAACACACACTGTTCCACATCATTTTTGGTATCAGAGCATGGTCATAGCTAGATCATTCGCATTCAATACCTGATCCTGCATTTTGCATTCATTTTAGTGCATTAAGTGAAAAAAAAAATTATTATTATCATTATTAGCATCATCTTGTGTGTTATCATTGCATGCCAACCCGTAGGGGTAGGCCATATCTGTTAGGAGAGTCTAGCGAGTCGGACAATTGCAGTATGGATCCCGAGGCTTTGACTAGAGCACTCGCCGAGTTGACCCAAGGTATAACCACCATGAACCAAAATCTCACCGCATATCAGCGCGACACCAATGCCCGGTTAGACCGGATGGAACAAGCGCGGACTGATCCGCATGTGGAGTTTCCTAATCCCCCTCAAGGGCACCCGGCCAACTGGCAAAACAATCAGGACCCCGATGATCAGTACCTTCGGAGCATCCGGTTAGAGGTACCGTCCTTTGATGGTAGACATGATCCCCAGTTTTTCCTAGATTGGCTCCAGTCCATGGATCGTTATTTCACGTGGTATCCTTTAACTGAGGTTAGGAAGGTCCGCTTTGCAGCCATGAAGCTCAGCGGACCCGCGAGCCAATACTGGACCAACGTGGAAGCTTTGAGAGTTGCGCGAACCCAGGACCCTATCGATACTTGGGTCGCCATGAAAAATGAGCTAAAGGGTAAGTATGTGCCACCATCGTATCAGGCACGACTGTTAGACCAATGACACCAATTTACCCAAGGTAGCAAATCGGCTAAGGACTATGTTGCCAAATTTGATGAGTTCCTCACTCGCTGCAACGTCCTTGGAACCGAGACGCCAGTCCAAGTCCTTTCTCGTTTTCGGTCTGACCTGAGGGAAGACCTAAGGAATGAGCTCCTTGCCAAAGATGTCACGGAATTGGAAAGAGCCTACGCTTTAGTACAAGACCTTGACGCCTCTAGGTCTAATCACGCCTATAGGCATTCTGATTCTAGGAGCTATCCCACCAAGCCCTCCCCTAGCAATTTCAATCGGACCTATCCCAACTCTTCTCAACCAAAGCCCAACATTCCCAATAAGAATTTTGAGAGGGACGCCCGAGAAAAGAGTGTCGAGCGTGACGTCTCCAAAGTCAGCCCTCTCACAAAGTGTTACAAGTGTCAAGGGTATGGCCACGTAGCTGCCAACTGCCCCAGTCCTGTCAGAGTCAACATTGTTGATGGCAATCCCATTGAAGCAGTAGAGCCCGGAGAAGCAGAGTTCATCTACCAGGCAGAAGAAGAAGGTGGAGATTTTGATGACGATGATGACGGTGCTATTCTGAGTTGTCTTAGGCAGTTATCGTCCCCCACCGTGTCGGTTGTTAGGTGCGCACTATCCCAACCCAAGGATCAAGATGACTGGAGGTGCACCGCTATTTTTCACACGTTCACCAAGATTGGGGATAAAAACTGTAAGGTCATCATCGACAGTGGCAGTTGCATCAATGTCGTGTCATCTGCTGTCATCGCCAAGACTGGCCTCAAGGCCGTCCCCCACCCTCGTCCCTATCAAGTGTCTTGGATCAACTCCACTGCCATGGAGGTCAAGCAGAGGTGCCTGGTGCCCATCAATTTCAACATCTATCAGGACAAAATCTGGTGTGATGTCCTGACCATGGATGTGGGCCAAGTCATCTTGGGAAGACCTTGGCTTTTCGATAACGATGTTCTCATTTATGGACGCTCAAACATGTGTATGTTTGAACATGAGGGCAAGAAAGTCAAGTTGATCCCCTCCACACCCAAGAGTGCCCAAGCCGAGCAAAAGACTGCTCCCGCGAAGAAAGCCAAGAGCGTTAGTTTCGTCAGTGCCAAAGAGCCGAGTCACGAGGTAGAAAAGGGAGCTCCTATCATCATCCTAGTAACAAAAGAAACACCTAAGAACTCCAGCCAGTCGATCCCTCCTGAAGTCACCCCTGTGCTTAGGGAGTTTGCTGATGTTTTTCCTGAAGATCTTCCTGACCAACTGCCCCCGATGCGCGACATACATCATGCCATTGATTTGGTCCCAAGGGCAAGTCTTCCCAACCTGCCGCATTATCGAATGAACCCTACTGAACACACGGAGTTAAAGAGGCAGGTCGACGAACTCCTACAAAAGGGTTTCATCAAGGAAAGTATGAGTCCTTGTGCGGTCCCCGCCCTACTGACGCCTAAGAAAGATGGGTCATGGCGTATGTGTGTCGATAGTCGCGCCATCAACAAAATAACAGTCAAGTACCGTTTCCCTATCCCGCGACTGGACGACATGCTGGATATGATGTCCGGAGCTACCATCTTCTCCAAGATCGACCTGAAGAGTGGCTATCACCAAATTCGTATCCGTCCTGGCGACGAGTGGAAGACCGTGTTCAAGACTAAGGATGTGCTATATGAGTGGATGGTTATGCCCTTTGGGCTAACTAAAGCCCCAAGTACCTTTATGAGAGTTATGACGCAAGTACTCCGACCATTTATGGGTAAATTTCTTATGGTGTACTTTGACGACATACTTATCTATAGTAAATCTCGGGCACAACATTTAGACCACCTACGTCAAGTATGTACTGTGTTGAGAAAAGAGGAGCTATATGCCAATCCGAAGAAGTGCACGTTTCTCACAACTCAAGTCTAATTCTTAGGATTTGTTGTCTCTATTGAGGGAGTCTCTGCGGACCCCGAAAAGGTCAGAGCTATCGAAGAGTGGCCCGAACCCAAGACTATTTGCGATGTCAGAAGTTTCCATGGACTGGCCACCTTTTATCGTCGATTCATTAAAGGGTTCAACACTATTATGGCCCCAGTGACTAACTGTTTGAAGAAGGGTGAATTCACTTGGTCTAGTGCCACCACGAGAGCATTCATTGAAATAAAAAAAAGGATGGTTGAGGCCCCTGTCATGCGTCTTCCTGATTTTTCTAAGGTTTTCGAAGTGGCTTACGACGCGTCTGGGCTTGGGATAGGTGGAGTCCTTTCCCAGGAAGGCCACCCGGTCGCCTACTTTAGCGAGAAGCTAAATGACACTCGACAGAGGTACTCCACCTATGATAAGGAGTTCTATGCGGTGATTCAATCACTTCGCCATTGGCGACATTACCTCTTGCCATAAGAATTCATCATTTTTTCTGATCATGAGGCCCTCCGTTATATTTACTCCCAGAAGAGACTGAATGCGTGACATGGTCGATGGGTTGAATTCCTCCAGGACTACACTTTTAGTCTGCGCCACAAAGTGGGAGTTGAAAATAAAGCCGCTAATGCGCTCAGCCGTCGTGTGTTCATCCTTTCCAAATTAACCACGACAGTTGATGGGTTTGCAAGGATAAAAGCCGAGTATGAGTCATGTCCCGACTTTAGCGAAACTTATTGAGAGACGGGACCCTGTCCGAAGTTGATGGCTATCTCATGCATGATGGATATCTGTTCCGGGGACGAAGATTGTGCATCTCACGAACATCCTTACGTGAGTTTCTCGTGTGGAAGTTGCATGCTGGAGGTCTTGCCGGATATTTTGGAAATGAGAAGACGATTAAAGCTGTGGAATACCGGTTCTACTGGCGAAGCTTGAAGCACGATGTTGCTAGGCACGTTGGTAGATGTCACACCTATCAGTTAGCCAAGCAACACAAGCAAAACACTGGCCTGTACACTCCTTTACCGGTCCCAAATTGTCCATGGCAAGATATCAGTATGGACTTCATGCTAGGCCTTCCGAAGACTCTAAGGAAACACGACTCGATTCTGGTCGTCGTGGATCGTTTCTCCAAAATGGCCCATTTCTTGCCCTGCTCCAAAACATCTGATGCCTCGAGGGTTGCTAAAATTTTCTTCGATGGTATTGTCAGATTGCACGGCCTGCCCAAAACCATTGTTTCTGACCGGGATGTCAAGTTCACCAGTTTTTTCTGGAAAACTCTGTGGCACAAGTTGGGCACTAAGCTCCAGTTTTCTACCGCTTTTCACCCACAAACCGATGGCCAAATCGAGATAGTGAATCGAAGTCTAGGAAACCTTTTGCGCACCTTGGTGGGTGAACATGTTGGGACTTGGGATATGAAATTGTCCATCGCTGAATTTGCATACAATACATATGTTAATAGGACCACTGGTTTGAGTCCTCATGAAATTGTGCATGGTTTTAAGCCTAGGCAGCCTATAGATCTCATTCCCATGACTGACTATCATCGAGTCTCTGAGTCAGCATCTGCATTTGCATCGCATGTCCAAGAACTACACAGGGAAATCAAAGATAAAATTGAGCAGAACAATGCTAACTATAAGCTACGAGCTGATCTCAGGAAAAGGTTTAAAACATTTAATGTTGGCGATTATGTAATGGTCCGGATCCGTCCGGAATAGTTTCCCTCGGGAACTGTTAAAAAGCTGCATGCACGCAGTGTGGGTCCTTTCCAAATCTTAAAGAAACTGAATGACAATGCCTATATTATAGATCTCCCTGAAGATTTCGGCATCAGTTCCACCTTCAATATCGAGGACCTAGTGGCATACAAGGGTCCTGATTTTAACCCTAGTAATCCTCTCATAGGTGAGCCTTCCCACGACCCAGTTTCTGAGAGCCCCTACCTACCTCCACTTCCAAAAATTCCACCAAATTATATAGTAGATAAAATAGATAAAATTGTGGATGATGAGATTGTGTCCAATAAAGACGGTGGCACCCGACGGTATCTGATCCGTTGGAAGGGAAGACCCACCTCTGACAACACTTGGATGGACCGCAGCGATCTTCAACAGTTGGATCCTGACACCTTGGAGCAGTACGAGAGTTTTGCAGATCCTCACTCGACGGGGTCGAGCTCTCTCCCACCTGGGGAGAATGATGGGGACATCGAGCCTCGGCCCTGGCGAGTGTACCAGCGCAGGAGGCGACATCTGAGCATGTGGTTCTAGCCATGTTGGCCATTTTGTTTTCTGTTTTGTTATGTTGCTTGTGTACTTTTTAGTCCCACCTCGATTAGTGGGCTGTTCTGTCTGTCGTTGTAAGCCTATTTATAGGCCTGTCTTCTTTTCTTTCAGTATGCAATGAATAAACAAATTTATGTTTTCCTCCACACTTGTGTTGAGAGAAACCAGGGTGAGGTGTATGAAACCCAAACCCAAACCCTAGGCGTGTGAAACCCTAGGTTCTGGCTAGCGTGTGAAACCCTAGCTCTAATCCCCCTATTTTCCTCCCTGGTCCACCGCCCCTATTTCCCCTCTCTCTCTCTCTCCCGCTGCCGCAAGCCATCCCAACCCCCCTCCCGTGTCACCCGACCCCGGCCCACCTCCCTTGCCGCCGCCACCCCGATCCCCACCCCTTCCTTCTCCTCCCGCGCCCCAGCCGACCCCGGTCCCTTGTCGCCCGATCCGGCTACCCCACCCGCAGCACCGCAGGCCCCACCCGACCCCGACACCCCCCTCCCTTCCTCCCGTCGTTGTCGCCCGACCCGACCCCGGTCCGCCTCCCTGTGCCGCCGGCCACCCGACCCTCCCTCCCCCTTCTGCCAGCACCCCGATCCCCTCCTTCCTCCCTCATCCGATCGGCCCGATTCCCAAGCCCCCCGATCTGATCCCGAACCCCCCCTCTCCCTCATCCGATCCGTCCCGATCCCCTCCCCTTCCCCGTGCCCAATCCGAACACCACCTCCCCACCCCGGTAGCCCATTCCCTCGGCATGATGGCATGGCCGATTCCGATGTTGATCACGGCCTGATCGACGACGAAGACGGATTTCTCGATATCCAGTCTCCCTTCCTCGACTTCCAGTTCAGCGCCGGCGAGAACGTGAAGGAGTACGTGGAGCGCATCACCTACCTCGCCGCCAAAGACGCGGAAGCACGACTGGGAATCTCGGAGAACCATCAACGGTGGCATCCCGGTGCGCCCGTACATCCCAACGTACTAGCACTCCGGGCCCTCGCTCAAGCCTCGGCTCAACCCAAGGACCCCGCATCGACATCGACCCCGCCACCAGTTGAGATCCCTGAGGTCCCCCACAACCCTCAGTAGGTGAGTCTCCTTTTTTCCCCCGGTCAATATTGGAGGGTAACACCAAATATCAACTCTCCTATATTTTATCTATGCAAAACTGCTGCCCACTTTGAATGGTGAGTTGTGAGATTCTGATTAACCATGTTTGTTATTAGCCTTGACATTGCATGTGGAACCCTGCTGATATAACCAAGTATTTGTTGTTCGGTTAATTAAGATTGGAATACCTGCTTGCGTGCCTGTTAGGCTTTGCTAAAACCATTAGCCATATTGTTTGTTTAAATTAATTTTCCATTTCGGCTCGGAGCAAACTGGCGACCCTGTCGCTGCTCAACGAATCTTAAACTCCTTGTCAACACACACTGTTCCACATCAGTAAACCATACGCACCCCATTGTGGGTTGTAGCAACCTTTAAGGGTCTGCTTCACTAGAGTAACCCCTCCGACAGATCTCAAAGGAAATACGTTGGTACACCCCGACTCCCTAATAATAGGAATTGCAACTTACATATAACTTCCCACTAATCCACCTCACCAAATCTTGTTTCTCACAAGGGCACCCATTCACTGTGATATACAGATATAGTGTTCTAAGAACTAAAATTCAAATGTAAAACATGAAGAGAAGAGGGCTTTACCTTACAAGACAATCCGAAGAGAACAAGGCTTGGCCTTGAGAAAATCCAATAATATAGCGATGAATTCGGTGATTCTTTGATCAAAAACCAATTCTCGTACTTTGGGGAATCTCCGGCAACAATCCGTGGAAGATTGGAAGAGAAATCAACCGATTCGCATAAGCAAATCTCTCTCCATCTCTAAAACCCCACTCTAAAAAATTTCAACTTTTATTTCTAAAAATCTAGAGAGCTAATTTTAAATGAGCCTCCCAGTCCTATTTATAGGATAGATCAATCCAAAACAATCGCAGCCAACGAATGGAGATCAAACGACCAAAAGCGGGTTGAGATGAAAATCTGCTCGAGCTATGCATTAGGCGTTTGAATAGTTGTTCGGATTGTGCACTATAGGTGTCCAAACAGTTGTTTGGACCATAGACTCAATTTACTATGGACCATAGTGGGCGGTCTGAACATGTTAGGCCCCCTTGTTCATTTCTGTCACTGGCTATTCGAACCATTATCGGTTGGTTCGACTTGTTACAAAACAGTCCGAATAATTGTTCAGACTTACAAACAACTCGTCCGACTAGTTAATTGGACTGACAGTGCTACCCGTCTGAACAGCTGTTCGGACGATGTAAGTAAACCTTCAACACTTAGAAAAATCCAAGTGTTGAACCTTGTAGGCCTGACACGTCAATCGTGCACGGATGCACATCGCTAGGTCTATTAGATGAATTCTTGGCGAGCACAAACATGCATCAACACATGTGTATCTGTGCTCGAGCTAGTCCAAATACTGAGACACTCAATTCGGAAAATGCAAACTTAAAAAGTGACCGATAAAACTTAAGTCCGGACAACAGGAAAACGAAAAAAATAAACACTCGATAAGAAATCCGATTCCGCAAACCCGAAGAGCCAAACTCACTAAACTTGGAAGCGGTCCTACACCAAAAGGTTGGAAGGAATATATTCTGATATGCTGTCATCCGTGTCTATTATTCTGATAAAGTTATAAATCTCTGTTTTGGGATAAGAACAAGCTGAATTAACATAGAAATATAGAACCCTATCTATATAACAAGGGACGTCGGTTTTGTGCTGACTAGACAAAACGGAACTAAAAAGTTGACTGGGACAAGCTGATTGGACAAAAATGATCCGAATAGATCTAACTATTCGTTCAAAAATCAACGCACGATCTTTATTTCCTCGTCAACCAACTCCCTCCCCTTGGTTTCAAATCCCAACCCATTTAAACTGTACTAAACCTCTAAAATCCCGCTCCGTTTAAACTGCACTAAACATGACTGTTCATCCCATGATCGTTGTTTGCATCAACGGCTATAAATCCGCCTGCTGAAATTTCGACCGTCCCATACCATTGGGTCGATCTCGAGGAATCCGTTCGAACAGAGACAACTGTGATTGATCGATTATAGGGGGAGGGGGAGTTGGTTGCGACGAAGGTGCCCGCTTCGTGTCAATCGGCACGGACGAGAAAATGGGTGTCCCTATGAATGCCAGTGTTGTCATCAAAAGTGTTTTGTTGCTGAAGACGTTCAGATGTGTTGACCCGCTGTAGTGCCGACAGGCACGGCATGCACTAGTAACCTACGTGCTAAATCTAGGACCGAGAATGTTTTGTGCTTATATATTATGACAACATATTATGACACTAAGAGCATCTCCAACCGAGTCCGAGTTAAGAGGACCTCCTAATCTCTCCTAGGGATCATGGGCTTCTTATGACCAGATTGACTCCGAGCTCTCCAGCCGAGTCCGAGTTGGGAGGAGCTGTAAGAGGGATGGATGGTCGGATTGGTAGGGTGGAAGAAGAGGCAAGCGCCGCCAGCCGTTGTCAGGATTTCTGCGCGGCGCCGCCACCCGATCCCGCCATGGCCGGTGTCGATAGGATCAGCCTGCTCCCCGACGATATCATCAACCACATCCTCTCTTTCATCTCCACAACGAATCTCCGGGCGAGGACCAGCCTCCTCTCCAGGCGGTGGAGGCACATCTGGACTCACCACCCCTCCATCCACCTCTCCTTCCCCCTCCCCCTCCCCTCCGGCGCCGACAAGGACGCCGCCGCGAGGGCGTACGTCATGGCCGTCCTCAGCTGCCTCCAATCCTGCAAAGCCCTCGTCCTGCATCTGTTCTCCATCGACCTCTGCCTCCCAAGCTCCTGCACCCCCGCCGAGGCCAAGATCTACGCCGACGTATCCGACCTCTGGCTGCGCTTCGCCGGCCTTCGCGCCGTCCGTGAACTCCGCGTCTGTGCCAAGGACCCCCGGTCCGCATACGACGAGCACCCCACTATCCCCGGGACCCTCTTCTGCTGCGACCTGGTCGCCGATCTGACGGTCACCGACAGCACTTTCCCCAACGTCCCCCCCGACTTCCTTGGCTTCCGCTTCCTTAAGTCTCTGCATCTCTCTCACGGGTCGATCGACAACGACACAATGGCGGACCTGCTCGACTGTTGCCCGGTTCTCGAGAGCCTCCGCGTGGTTGGATGCAGCGTTCTGACTGAGGTCGAGGTGCCCCCCTGGATCCTCCCCAGGCTCACCCATTTGGATATGTTCAACTGTGAGGATCTACTGGTGGCGAGCATCCAGGCTCCCAATCTCAGGTCTATCACGTATGAAGGTGATCTGCAGTGTCTCTACTTGACGGCTTCTCCGGTCGAAGCCGCCCTCCGCCATTTCACGGAGGCGGGGGATATCGATACACAGGATGATTTGATGAGCCTCTTGCTCTCGATCTCTACCGTCAGTGTTCTGACAGCGAACACCTGGTTCTATCAGGTTTCTTTTGTTTTGATCATCTTAATATTCTCCAATTCAACATAATTACCTTGTTAATTGTTTTTTGTATGCCAATGTCTCCAAAGTTTGCATTTACGAAGCCAACCGTGTTGAATAATCTCAAGGAGCTGTATTTGTATATCGACTACGAGCTTACTGAATCCAAGGCTAAGGCCCTCGTCACTAATATTGGAGAATGCCCGATGTTAGAGAAACTCGACATCAATGTATGGTTGCATATCTAACCCACACAGTATTTGTATGTTTGAAAACCTAAGATTATTATTGGTCGTAACGATTGCTATATTTTTTTATGTGAATTCACAGCTCAGTTACGTACTCCAAGACTCACTTGTTGTTGATGATAGCTGGCCAAACTTAAAGTATAGTGATTCTCTTCTTAAGCACTTGGAAGAGATTAATGAGCGAGAATGGTCCAATCCACCAGAATTCGTTGGGGTGCCAAGGTGTACGCTGTGCTATCTCAAAACTGTCATAATAAGAGAGTTTGTGGGCTCGAAGAATGAAATGTGCTTGGCGAACTTTCTGTTGCAGAATGCTGTTGCATTAGAGAAGTTTGTTGTATTTGATTTTATAGAATGCGACGACGATCAACTCGAGGAGTTGCTTGCTCCCATCCCTAGAGCTTCCTCACAAGTTCAGCTAGAACTTTTCCCAGTAAAGAATTCTACTCAGGATTATGGTTTACAAAAGCATTCTTGGATCTTTAGATATTGATGAACGCTTGAAGTGACTAGGTAAGCATTACCTATGGTTCTAGCCAGGAAATCTTTTCATTGTCTTTCTTCAGACAATTTGCTCCTGGGTACAAAGATTGTTTCATAATAGTCAATTTTAACATTCCTTAATTGCCAAGTGTGTCTGCTTCATTATTTGGATGGTAAATATTCAGTTTTTCACCATCTTATGTTCTTAAGTAAATAGCACTGGTTGATTAGCCATATCATTAGATGAGTTAATCTAGCCATACATTTAGACTTAAATGAATACAATCAATGATTTTGGGTGTCCTGCCATTTGTTCTGTTTCTACAGACCGTTATTCTTTGAATACAAGTGTCACTTTGTTAGCAACTAGTGATTTTACTTTTGAGAGGGAAGAGAAAAGAATAGCTATCGTAAAGTTTTTGAGATAAAGGGTGAGGAAAGAAATTATTAGATCCGAAAGCAAAATATGTCAGAAGATACTTACGAGGTAAAAAAGTTTTTTTTGTATTCTATATGGTAAACGATATACAAAGAACGTAATAATAGATGGATTTGAGGTTGATTTAAAATGTACTGATCAAATCTTACCATCAAATTTGGGTTGAGATCCTTAATTCTTTTTTACATAATCTTTCATAGTAAAAGCTGTATTATTTGTCAATGCAAGCCGTTCCATATCGTTTATCAAAACTTCCATCCTCTAGCTCTTAGATCTTTCATAGAAGTTAGATCTTTATTGCACATGCTAAAAATTCTCTCATTTTCCCATCACTATATCTTGCACTAACAGTTCATATGCTTCCTCTCATGCTCTAATCTTTAATCTTATTCTTACTAGTTTCCCATCGTGCACGGTCATTTTAATTCCACAATATTGCTAATCTCACCTTTGCTTTACAGAATTTCTCCTTTGTTTGAAACAATCTACAACACTGCATGTGCACCTCTTCTCTACATCTACTTTCTGATTTGATTAGATTTCTTGATATTCTATATAATCGGTTCAGGCCAATCAAATTACTTGAATCATGATGTGATACAATGTTCTAAAACTTGATAAAATTTAGCCGAGTTGGACCTAGTCGATTTGACTAAGCTAGATTTCAAGTCGAGTTATTTGGTTGAGTCGGACCGAGTTGCAATAAAACTCGACCATGGTGGACCGAGTTTACTTGACTCGGTTGAGTTTCGTGTCCGAGGTTCGAGTTTTCGAACAATGATGTGATGCATCTCAAATATGGGTGTATGGTTTAAAAGCAATGTTCTAAAACTCGCTGAGTCGACTCGAAACTATGCCGAGTCGACTCGAAACTATGCCGAGTCGACTCGACTTGACTCGACTGAGTTTCGATCCGACTCGGTCCAAAACTCGATTTAGTAACTACTAGGACCAAAGCTCGAGTGACTCGGGCGAGTCGACTCGAGTTTTCGGGTTGTGTAACTCGGTTCGAGTCTTGATCGGTATTTTTAGGGGTAAAATCGTGATCCGGTAGAACAATTTATGTTTTGTAATGACATATTATTTGGTGATATGCTTTAAGATCATCAAAACTTGATGGATATCCACTTTTAAATTTATTTTTATGCTTTAGTTACTTCATATTTATCATTTTTAAATGGAGCTATATATTTATTAATAATAATAAATATTAAAATTACATTATATTTTTTGAGTTTTGGGTGTAACTACTTGACTGAGTTTTGACCAAGTTTTTGAGTTGACTCTACTCGGTAAGGTTCCGAGTCTAGTCAAGTTTTCTGGTTTTAAAACACTGGTTAAAAGGGCCCTAAGTTGCTTCCACTAGAATTCTTCGTAGCTCTAGTGATGGTACCTCCAAACACCCACCAAAATATTAAATGAATCTTCTCTTTTGAAATTTCAGGGGTCACTCTTAGTCTTAGTGGTCTTGTAGAAGTAAAATTATCTGATAAGAAACTCCAAAAGTTGAAACGTATCTTACCTAGAAATTGGATTGTTTGTGGTAATGGGGGAGGTGATAAGAAACCCATTATTATCCTATTCTGGGATAATAAAATTTGGAATACAACATTAATCTCCTCAAATCAGCAAGTGACAGTTTCAGCAGAGATGTCACTGGGAAGTTATAGTGGTTTCAGCTATTTATGGAGCAAACTCAGAGATTACTAGAAGAAAATTATGGGCTGCTCTTGAACGAATCTCTGCTTTGTCCTTGATCCAGAATTCAGTCTGGATAGTAGCAGGAGACTTAATAATACAATTAGGTACTCTGATGAGAAACTGAATGGGGCTAGAGTATTAAATTCAGTCCTCAAGAGATTTAATGTGTCTAGAGGTGGCAGACCTCAGACCTACTAGCAGAAGGCCAGCTGCTGTCATCGTGCAAACCGTGCAATAAACAACCCACTAGTAGTTGGAGTTTGGGGAGGATTGATCGGGCATTAGTTATTTCTGCGTGGATGGATAAATTTACCTCCTTCTGGGTGGATTGCAAATTAACGCTTCAGAGTGACCATGCGTGTTTGGTGGTTCATTGGTTGAAGTCTAGATGTTGGTGGCTTAAACCCTTCAAGTTTTTAATAGTTGGGCTAAATATCCTGGATTTTTGGAGCTTGTTGAAGAAACCTGGGAGACTAGTGTTTGTGGGCATACTTCTTTCCAAGCAGTTCAGAAATTGAAGTTGGTAAAACAAAAACTGAAATGTTGGGTCCAGGAGATTGAGGGTAATGCTATTACTAGAGGGAAGAAGTGTAGAGGGGAGTTGGAACAAATCCAAGCTGTTCTTCAATGCTCATCATTTGATGATGCTCTTATGTCAAGGGAGAAGGAGGTTACTAAAATAAATGAAAAAGTTTGAACGGAAGAGGAAATTGATCTCCATCAAAAGTCTAGAATCCAGTGGCTGAAGTATGGAGAGAAATACTCTAAATACTTCTACTATGCTTTTAGAGCTAGATGCAATGGGAATGCCATTAACTCCCTAAAGCTGTCAAGTGGGGAGATTGTCACTGATACTGATAGTATTAAGAAAGAGGCTGCGGAGTTCTCTAATTTGTTGATTGATCCTCATCAGCAGGAGCACTTTGAACCTATAGTGTTCAAAAGGGTATTTACTCCCGAAACTGCAGAGTGGTTGATCCAAACTAATCAGGAGGGAAGAGCTAGGGAAGGTTATTGCAGAGGCTAATCCTAATAAGAGCCTTGGACCTGACGGATTCAATTTCTTATTCTTCTTCAAAAAGTGTTGGGTATCTTTAAAGATGATATATGGTAAGTTATCCAAAATTTCTTCTTTTCGGGTGAACTTCTGAAAGAGATGAATCACACTTTTGTGACTGATCCCTAAAAGCTCTAAGGCTGCAGCTATGAAAGTTTTCAGATTGATTTCTCTTTGTAATTGCATCTATAAAGTCATATCTAAAATTCTAGCTAACAACTTGCAGATTTGCATGGTGTTATCGGGGAGTTGATCTCTCCAAACCATCCGTATTTATTAATGGAAGGAGGATTTCAGATAACATTTTACTGGTTCATGAGTTAGTCAATGACTTCCAAAGGAAAAAATATGCTCAGAAGGTCTGCATCAACTTGGATTTGATGAAGGCCTACAATTTTGTTAATAGGCTATTCCTTCTTGCATTGAGCCTTGAGGTGGCTGGGTTTTAAGAATCTTTGGATTAAATGGATCAAAGCATGTATTTGGGACCCTTCGTTTTCCATCCTGGTGAATGGATCTCCCATTCTCCCCCAGGCTTTATTAAACCCAATAAGGGGTTGAGACAAGGAGACCCTCTATCCCCTTACCTATTTGCCATTTTGATGGAGTGTCTTTCCTTGGAGATAGAATGGGGCATGCTTAGGAAAGACTGGAAGTGCACAAGGTATGTAATGGTCCTCCAGTTTCCTATTTTTTTTTTGCTGATGACTTGTTGGTGTTTATTAAACCTTCTAGAGAGCCTCGTAGCAAATTAGTGGCTATGGGTGCGTTCTTTTGGTGAGTAAAATTGATTGGAAACTGATTTACGTGAGTAATCTCACTTTGTGCCACGTTCTTTTGTCCAATATCCCGGGTACATGATTTTCCAAGAATCCTTTTTTTTTTCCGGTTTGATGGCACATTAGAGTCCCGCCAAAATTGGTTGGACATTGATTGCCCATCACCGGAGAGACATTATTTACCGACCTTATCTGTTCGTTGCAAGATATTGTGATTTTTTTTTTCTGTAGAAAAAAATGAAAAGAAAAAGTTGGCTTCGTCCCCAGTTGTTCGCTGCATATTCGTGAATCCGTTCGAGCTTATCTCGAAGATGTCTATTCCTCAACCCCATCTTGTTTTCAGGTTTTCAAAAAAAAAAATTCCTCACCGTCTGAAGGCTCGAAGACGTCCGCTCTTTCTCTGCTCCACTCGAAGTCTGGAAGTTGTCCGCTTCGTCTCGAAGATCTAGGTTTCATCAAAAGATTCAAAACCAAGGTATGTACCTGCCCCTCTTGATCTGTGTTAGGTCAGTTTTAGTCCTAGTATGTAGTGGTGTATTGTGTTTAGTCCTTTGGTTTGTTGTATTTGACTTTGTTGAGCTTGGTTGGAGTCTGCAGTCTTTTTAGTGTAGCCTCTGTTTGTGTTTGGTTGCTTGTAGTGTGTTCAGTCTTTGAAGTGGGTTTGTTAGTGTGTAGGATTTGCTTGTCTGTATTGTCTAGGTTGTTTAAGTGTTTGCTAGGGGTTCAGTTGTCTATTTTTTTCTTCCTCTTTGTAGTTGTTTGTGTCCTTTCTTTATATTTTTTTTGCATATAGTGTTGTGTCCTTTCTGTGTGGGTGAGAGTCTGTCCTTTGGTCTGGTAAGTGTGTGGGCTTGTCCCTTGTTTCCTGTCGTCCCTTCTCCCCTCTGATGTTGATGCTGATGCTCAACTCTTGTACAAAGATTGTTTGCTGATTGTGATATCCTTTGAATCGTTACTGTTCCAACCGGCCTTAGATTTGATGATGGATGACTACCGAGGAGGGTGAAGTTGTACATATGTCGTCATTTTAACTAGTTTTTGCTAGATTACTTAATCAGGATCCTTCTAAGGGTACCCCCATTCCCCACAAAAAAAAGGCATGTAAAAATTACCCACAAAAAAGAAAAGTAACAAAAGAGAAACACATACAAAAACAAAATAGATTTTCAACCCATTTAAGTTCAAGGTAGAAAAGAACAGAGGAAATATATGTCACAAGAATAATATATGAATTTGCCCAGCTGAAAAGAACATGGGATATTTAATTTCCTGAGAAATTATTGTCCTTGCCAATGAATGTCTCAAGCAAATGAATTTCCCATCCCATTTATGTCTCGCCAAAAGAACAAACTTGGGATACACCGATACTTTAAAACAGGTGCCGTACTCGTATCGGATACTTTCCGATACTCCGATACGGCCCAATACGGCGGGATACGTATCCGATACGGCTACGAAGTATCGGAATTAAAAAAAAAAAAAATCCGATACGTCGGGGATACGGGCCCGATACGTCGGGGATATGGCCCGATACGTCGGGGATACGTATTGGGTCTAAATATATAATATTATACATATATATTATATATGGTAAATTACACATAGACCTCCTATATTATGACCGATGATCATTTACACCCCTTATAGTTTGAAAACCCAAAACAGAACCAGGAGGGGTGCAAATGGTGTGTTTTTCAAAATAAAGGGGGGGATTTATAGGGTTTTAAACATGCGGGGGTTTAAGTGATAATAGGTCAAACCCATCTGGTGAATCGCACTAATTGGATGCTACGTCAACTGGTGTAACGGATGGCTGTGAGTTTTTTTAGGTTATAACTTAACCTCAGATCGCTCAGACTGAGATCTCGTGGTCGACCTTGTTGGAGAGCGAGAGAGGGGGAGCGACCAGGCGACGATGAGGCGGCGACCACACCAACCAGGTGACGACGAGGCGGCGACCACATCGACCAGGCGACAACGACGAGGCGGCGACCACACCCACCAGGTGACGACGACCAGTGCTCAGGTTTTTTTTTTCTTCTCATTTTCTTCTTTTTTGCTGGACGGACTGAGTTTCGCTCGGATTGTTAGGGTTTCGGATGCCGAACCTTGCCGATTTCGGCCGAAACCCATATTTCCGGTCTTCTGCTGGACGGATTGAAAGGCAAAGTTGCTTTTCTTGGTTTTTTTTTTTTCAAATCACATTATTGAAGGCATGATCAAA
This sequence comes from Chamaelirium japonicum, assembly GCA_947650365.1. Lineage (NCBI taxonomy): Eukaryota > Viridiplantae > Streptophyta > Magnoliopsida > Liliales > Melanthiaceae > Chamaelirium > Chamaelirium japonicum. Next base: position 48,726,598 of record OX393557.1, on the reverse strand, counting down.
GTTTTTTTTGTTAATCCAAATCCTCGAGTGAGTTTCGCTCGGATTGTTAGGGTTTCGGTCGCCGAAACCTTGCCGGTTTCGGCCGAAACCCTAACAATTAGGCTGAAACCCACATTGTCGGTCTTCTGCTAAACAGACAGAAGGCACAATTACTTTTTCTGTTTTTTTTTTTCAAATCACATGATTGAAGGTATGATCGAAGGGTTTTTTTAAAAATCCAAAGCCTCGAGTGAGATTCGCTCGGATTGTTCAGGTTTCAGCCGTCGAAACCTTGACGGTTTCGGCCGAAACCATAACAATCTGGTTGAAATCCACATTGTTGTTCTTCTGCAGGACGGATTGAAGGTACAATTGTTTTCAAAATATTTACTATTCATATTCTAGCACAAAAATTATTATATATATATATATATCTATATAATAAGGGACAACGGTTGTGGGGGGGACAAATGAGCTGAGACAAAGCAGCGGCTGAGATTTATAGAGAGGAGGGGGATAAACAAAGTGACTCGATCACAATCGTCCGTTCTTTAACCTCGACCAACGAATCTGATGCAGGCGCGCGTCATCCAAGAGCGATTGATGAAGACGGTGTAACCTTTTTTTTTGTATTTTCTTTATAACGGGATAACTAGTGATACGGAATCACCGAGAGGAAGTGGCGGAGGGGTAAGAACTGTGACAGAGAAGAAAGGATTAGAAGCTTAGACGAGAAGGGGCCTGAAATCCATCAGGATACAAGGTGGGGACTCAAATCCATGAGCCAACGAAGGCATCCGCCATTAATTTTCATTCATCATAATCTCCCTTTCAATGGTTACAATGGGGGCCTTTAAATATTTTAAAAGAAAGATAAAAATGGCAATAAATTTAAAAGCCAATAATGATCCTAACAGCTTACCTAAAATAACGATCTTAAATTTAAAGAGATATTAAACGATATCATAAGAGATCCTGCCTTATCCATCCATGGCGGCTAGGATGGGCCTTCGGGTGGGCCAACGGGCTTGGGCCCAAGTCGGATCACATCATTCGCTTCCGCTGTGAAGAACTGGCCCTCGAGTTCATACGGTAAAGCGCAATCATCATCGAGGTTTTCGCCGATGTGGTATCTGTCGTCAGGAGCTGATGGTGGAGGCCCAACAAATGATGTCTCACTGTACCGAAGTTACCATCGGGGTCCCATGAGAAGGAATCACTGTCGTCGATCGGGAAACACACACCAAAGCGATGCTGGGGTAGACGACCGAGTCGGATAGTAATATCAGACCGCTGTAGTAGCTCGAACATCGGCTCGCCTGAACGGAGGTAGAGCTGAACAAACACTGTAGGCACCAATAGTCGGTCCAGCCCAAGAAAATTAATATGTTGAAGCTCGGCTAGAGAGACCTCCTCGAAAGAATCCGCAGTAGGGGGTATCATGGCGGGCGGCAGAAGATCCTCTGGAAGGGGAAGCTCGTCTACTGGTGGTGGTGCTGGAGGTGATGGATCCACCAAAGATACAACTGGAGGAAGCTCTGTCGGTGGGGGAGGCTCTGCTGGAAGTGCTGAAGGTGAAGACTCATCTGTGGAGGCCGCTAGAGGTGAGTCCATTTGCTGTAGCTCCCGTTCGATCTCGCAAGCTATCTCATAAGCTTTGTCCAGATCCCTCCAAGATCGAGATGAAAACTTGCCCTTTATGTCGGAGCGGAGTCCTCTAACATACAGTACCACTGCCAAGAAATCTTTCTCTGAAAAACCATAGCGGATCATGCGCCGATAGAATGCTGAAGTATACTCATAGACGGAGTTATTTCCTTGATGACAACGAATCAACCCTTGCATCTTGGCATCCATGTCACAATAATGGAAATGTGGTCCAGGGGTAAATCTGAAAATCTGTAATTACTGGTTCACTGAAAATTTCTATGGATGGTATAGATGCGTAGAGCTCGAAAAACCCTTCGATTTGGTAGGTCGCACGTCAAAAACGGACTAGAAATGAAAGAGATATGCCCAATTGAAGTTGGTGGGTCTGTTTTGTCTATTCGGGTCGGATCCGAATTCAACTCGGGTTCAGCACTTAAGTGCACAGTAGCAACTATAAAGGTAGGGGATCTGAGGACTGTAGGATGGGGATCTAAGGGTTGTGGTGGAGTGGATGAATTGGAAAAAACAAAGGAAAGGGGCTAAAGGGGGTTTCGGATTAGGGTTTTCTGTTTTGTTTGTTTTGTTGGCAGGTAGGGAAGGAAGAAGAGGCCGGCGGCTGCAGCTGGGAGCAACAAAGGGGCGGCTGCAGCTGTAGCAAGCAGCACATGTACGTTTCCTACTCCTTTCTCTCTTCTTTCCTTTCTCTCTTTCTTCCCTTATCTTCTTTCTTTTCTTCTATTCTTTTTTTTTTTTTTTTTTTTTTTCTGCTGCTATCACAGATCTGATGGCAGATCTGGTTTTTTTTTTTTTTTGCTGCGGGGTGTGCGGGAGCACGGGACAGAGGGTGGTGGTTCAGCGGGTGGCAAAGGAGAGGGGTTCGGTTGAAGGAGGTTTCCTTTTCTTTTCTTTTTTTTTTTCTCAAGATCTGATCTCTTCTTCTTTCTTTTTTTTTTTGTTGGGATTGTAAGGCGACGTACCAGAAGAAGATGACGACGAATCGGCGAGGATGGTGACGATGGAACGGTGACGATGACGATAGACGACGACGATCGAAGTGAAGATTGTTCGTGGTGCGAAAACGCCACGAAGCTGAAGCTCTGATACCAACTTGATGCAGGCGCGCGTCGTCCAAGAGCGATTAATGAAGACGGTGTAACCTTTTTTGTTGTATTTTCTTTATAACGGGATAACTAGTGATACGGAATCACCGAGAGGGAGTAGTGGAGGGGTAAGAACTGTGACAGAGAAGAAAGGATTAGAAGCTTAGACGAGAAGGGGCCTGAAATCCATCAGGATACAAGGTGGGGACTCAAATCCATGAGCCAACGAAGGCATCCGCCATCAATTTTCATTCATCATAATCTCCCTTTCAATTGTTACAATGGGGGCCTTTAAATAGGCTAAAAGAAAGATAAAAATGACAACAAATTTAAAAGCCAATAATGATCCTAACAACTTGCCTAAAATAAAGATCTTAAATTTAAAAAGATATTAAACGATATCATAAGAGATATCCTGCCTTATCCATCCATGGTGGCTAGGATGGGCCTTCGGGTGGGCCAACGGGCTTGGGCCCAAGTCGGATCACATCAGAATCCCACTCACCGTCACTCTTAAATACCGCTCACCTTTTAAATCTTCGTCTTAAATCCCACTCAAGTTCCTTTCAAATTTGAATTTAAGCGGTCAGCAATCAAATATATATCTGACCGCGCGTTCTACTTCACAGGCGTCCGTTTCACCAGCATTTCACCCACCCCAACCAACCAATCTCCGTCAGCCTCTTAAATCAGTCAGCCTCTTAAATCCTCTACTTGATCGTAGTCGTCCATTTCCTAAAACCCCCACCCCCCCTGAATCCCCTCTTAATTCACCTCTCTCTTTATCTCTTGGAAGCCGTCCTGCGCCCCGCTCTCTCGCTCTCTCTTGGAAGTTGGAGCCCCCCGCCTCTCTCACCGCCGGCCCGTTGTGCCCTTTCTCCCCTCTCTCTCTCTCTCCTCCATCTCCCGATCTGTGAATCACACTCGGCCCCGGCCGGCAGGTACTCCCCCAATCTATTGTTCCGGCCGGCCTGCAGGCACGCCGACTGGTGAATCACACTCAGTCGTGGCCTGAGCCCCGGCCGGTAGGTGCTGTTGATCGGTGAATGGGACTCAGGCTCGGCCGGCAAGCGCTGCCTACCCCTCTTAAAGCGCCGACCTAACCCGTTCCCCATCCCCCTCTCTAAATCCCGTTCCCCATCCCTTTCTCGAAATCGCGCACATCCGACCCCTCCCCTTCCTCGCGGCCTCTCCTTCAGGTGCGATCCCCTTTCTCGACCCCTCCCATTCCTCTCGGCTCGGCCTCTCCTTCGGGTGCGATCCCCTTTCCCGACCCTGCCCCTTCCTCTCGGCCTCTCCTTCAGGTGCGATCCCCTTTCTCTGTCATTTTTCTTTTCTTTCTTTGATTTCTTCATTTTCTTTCTTTTTGTTGTCTGTGTATGTTGCTATTATTAGTTTTTGTTTTTTCCTTTTTTTTTTCATTTCTTCTTCTTTTTAATGTCTGTTGTTAAATCCTCTGTTTTTCAGCAACTTGATCTGTTTTTCCTTATTTCTTCAAGCAACTTGATCTGTTTTTCCAGAAAAAAAAATTCATTGTTTTATTCTCAAGAGAATTCTTTTTCGTGAAGGAATTTAATGTGCCCGAGTTTTCCTGCTTTTTTTTTTTCATTTTTTTTATATGTCTGTTGTCAAATCCTCTGTTTTTCATAAAACATTCCTTTGTTTCTTCTTCATTTTTTATGTCTGTTGCCAAATTCTCTTTCCTTTCTCAAGCAACTTGATCTTCTCGTCAATGTTTGGTGAGAGCAAGAATTCCTTTCTGTGGAGGAATTGAATTTGCCCCAATACTCTGTTTTTCGGAAAAACATTCCTTCATATATTTTTTTCATCATATTCTTTTTTTTTTTTTGTTGTGTGTGTGTTGCTGTTATCAGTTTTTGGGTTTACCTGTTTTTTTTTTTTTTGTTTCTTCTTTCCTTTTGATCTCTTTATTTTTTTATGTCTGGTGTCAAATCCTCTGTTTTTCAGCAACTTGATCTGTTTTTTAGAAAAAAAAATTCTATGTTCATTATTTTGAGAGTGATAGCCATTAGTTTAGATTAGAGTTAATCATCTGTTTGCTTTTGAGAGTGATAGTCATTAGTTAAAAAAATTCTATGTTCATTATTTTGAGAGTGATTGCTGTCATTTCAATTTTAGGTGACTTTCCCCCTTGAAGTTTAGCTCAAAAACACTTAACCCCCCCTTAGTTTATTTTGTTCTAAATTGCACCCTAAAGTTGGAAATGTTAGCACAATACCCCCTTTTGTCAACTACTTAATTTCCTCATTTGGTAATTTTTATCTGATAAAAACTGAATTGAGGGGACAAAATGTATTTTATAAACTATAGGGGGTTTAAGTGTTTTTTAAGCCAATCTTCTGGATGGCTACCTCTGCAGGAGGAGGCTGCGATGGCTTCCCTGCAGGCTGCGGTGATCAAGGAAGAGGACGGGGAGCAGCCCGCGGTTCGAGGAGGCTGCGATGGCTTCCCTTGCAGGCTCCCTCCCCCCCTCTCTCTCTCTCTGATTTTTTTTTTTTTGGTGGGATGGCTTCAGGAGGAGAGGAGGCTGGGGCCGAGGGCTTCAGGAGGAGAGAAGTGGAGTGCCGATGGGCTCGATGGCTGCGATCTCCTTCGGCATATCTGCAGTCGGGGAGGGGCTGGATCCAGATCTCCCTCCCCCGATCTCCCCCTCCGTCGATCTACTTCTGGTATGTGACCTCAAAATTTCTATATTTGTTAATGAACAATCGGGTTTCAGTGGTTTATTTTATTCCTATTTCTGTTTTTTGTTAGCTGAAAAGTTTCATTTCTTTTTTTGTCTGATTTCTATCCCTGAATATCAGTGGTGAGATTTTAATGAACAATCGGTTTCAAATCCCTGATTTATATTTCTAAATTGTGCACTCAAAAGTTTTTTTTTTAGAGTTGCTGATTTTTATCCCAGCCTGGGTTTCAAATCACTTTTTTTTTGAACCGGATGACTAATCACATATCACCGATTATAATATCACAAATCACTGATTTTTTTTTCCAACCTTCACATATTAAATTAGCATATTTTTTGATGATTTAAATGTTTATCTTGAATCAATTGTAAAGATCGGGGTTGTGCAATTCATTGCAGCGGTTCCAGCATGCCCAACTTTGAGAGTTGGCCAATGCAAGGTATTGAATCTTTTACTGATGCTGAAAACATGGTTTTGTTTTGTTTGAAGTTGGGAGGCTAATGGTATTTATTATGTGTTAGAACCCTTTGAGTTCTGCCATAGTTGGGCGGTAGGAGCAGATCTGATCCGGTTTTTCTAATGCATGTGGTTTCGGCGACTGTGGCTTCATAACGTAATAATGTTCATCACGGAGAACCAAAGGTATCGCCCTTAGCTTCCTCTTGGTTTTCTGCATGTTGTCTTCCTCTTATGTAATTTTTTTTACCTAAAATTTTAGTTCAACATTGATGGGTATTTCTATAAAAAAAAACATTGATGAGTATGCATTTTTTTGAAAATTCTCATACAAATTATGTTTAGATTTCCAAATGGATGTTCTTCTTGAAGAAAGAAGTTGTTAAGCTGATCCTCATCTTCTTCCCATTATGATATTGAATTTATATATAGCTCTACTTCGTTTTAGGGTAGTTGTTGAATTGATCCATACAGTGGTGTAGAAGATTTAAGAACCGATTCGTGTGGCACTGTCGTGTTGCTAGACACAACACAGGAGGATGTTTCGGTCAACGGTGTTGGTGTTACCGTCGAAGATTGCAATCGTGACCGGATGTCGACGATAATATGATTTTTTCTGAGCTAGATCTAAACTCGAGCCCATTGTTTGAATTCAATTATATATAGTAGCAAATTATCTGTTGCTAAAAGTAGGGAATGCTTTACATGGTTTAACCCTATACCACATATCAGTCATAAGACCACGTCAGTTTTTTAGAAAAAAAAGATTGTAACGGTGTGTTTACAATCTTTTTTTTAGAACAATAGGTTACAGTAATTGTTTTGCATTGATTGGTGTTTTTAGGACAATAGGCCACATAATGTGACCAATTTAGATGCTGGACAATTGGTCATATTACAGTCTCTGCATTGATTAGGGGTGACAATTAACCGGGTTTACCGGGTTAGCCGACCCAACCCAATTTGATTGAGACGGGTTTGGGTTATCCTTTTTTGATCAGTCATGTTTGCAATAGATGGTTGTGATCATGTCACTTCAAGTTGAACTATTATGGTAGCTATTTTGGGGGGCAAAGTCAAAATGACCTTTTTTTATGGGTCGAAAAATTAGAAGATCAAGAGGGCTCTGGGTTTTTTTTTTTGTCGTTCAGTTTGTGATTTTTTTTTTCGGGTTGTAGGGAAGGAAGGGGAAGAGAAGGAACAACAGGCTAAAGAAATTGAGGTTTATATAAATCATTTTCCTTTAAAGATTTTCATACATTTTTTGAGCTGGCATCCTGTTGTATTTTTGAAACAACCAGTTTAAATTTGAACTATACAGTAGAAGGCTATAAGAAAAAATAATGGGCCTGGGTTTTGATAGAAAGAAGGAAGAAAAGAAGCATAAAGAGCGAGAAGAAAAGACTCTATGCGTCGATAAAAATTGATGCTCACATTCTCTCCCTATTTTTGCATGGACCCTTCATTTACCTTCTCATCTGTATATTATGTTATATATGCAGGAGAAGGTTACATTCTAGGCCTCTCAAGTATATTCGACTTCAATTAATATATCCATGCTGGTCAAACACCGTTCCTTCACATTTGTGTATTCTAACTTCTTTTATCAGAGAATATATATATATATATATATATATATATATATATATATATATATATATATATATATATATATATATATATATATATATATATAGTTCCTCGTTCTATGTGATCATCACGGTTATCCATTTTTTTCCACTCATTGCTTTGGGCTCAGTTATACTCTCCTCCACGAGAGACGTAAGTGTGCGGGCCTATCATGTACCAATCCGGTCATACAAATAAAGAGATTCTATGCAGTCTACAATGCTACAAAGTTGTCCAAGGAATCTATTCAGTGATATGTTGATGGTTCTTGCCTTGCACATGTCTTGATATTTCGGAACGTAAGCCTGCATAAAAAATGATAGCTGTGTAATTTACATTGAAGTAGCTGAAGGATGTCTTCTACAGATAATTCTTTCACTAAGCTAAATTTACGTAATCTATGTTTGGTATGCGTGAATGATAAAGATAGATATATACGAGAACATCGATCATTTTCATACATAGAAGTATTGTTTTGGTTTTTTGTTGCATTGCACATATTCTAATCGTCCAACAGCTAAGCATGCATATAGAATGATTAGCTATCTAATTTAGCTTGAAGTAGTTGAAGATTAATGTTCTACGGTTGATTCCTTCAGTAAACTAAATTTAGTAGTGGTGGGTGTGTATGTATGGGTGTGATGAAATTGATGATGGTTGATGAGGAAGAGGATAAAGTGGTCATGGTGGGTGTGTATGTCTGTAGGTATACATGTGTTAGTTTGCTACCTGTGCGAACCAAAATGTGTACGTCGATGTGTGTAACACCCACCACGATGTGGGATGATAGATGATGGGGCATGGCGATGATGATGATGAGCGGCCAGCAACTCATCACCCTCAACTTCAAGTCAACTCTGATCATAGCAACGCCAAGCGGAGATCGACCTCCCGCAATCTTGGCATACAACGCCCAACGGAGGAATGCATGTTGAACCATATTTAGAGAGATTTACTGGTGGGGTTCATTGATTGTAAAAACAGATTGTAAACATTTTTTTTTAAGTATGTTGGGAGAGATTTACTGGTGGGGTTCATTGATTGTAAACATTTTTTTTAAAAACGTCGAGAGAGAGATTTACTGGTGTGGTTCATTGATTGTAAAAATATATTGTTAACATTTTTTTAAAAATGTCGGACGAGAGAGAGAGAGGTTTATTAATTGTAAAAACAGAATGTAAACATTTTTTTAAATATGTCAGGGGAGAGATTTACCAGTGGGGCATTGATTCTAAATATTTTTTTTAGATATGAGAGAGAGTTTACTTCCCTCGAAATATTGTTTGTCATACTTAAAATAATCACCTTCTTCGAAATAGTCATTGGCTCGAAATTTCGTCACCATCTTTGGAATCTTTTGCGTGTTCTTGGGCACGGGGTTTTCACTAGTGTATATATATATATATATATATATATATATATATATATATATATATATATATATATATATATATATATATATATATATATATATATATATATATGGGTCAGGATCGGATGACCCAGCAAATTTTGATCCAGCAATAATCCAGCACCCTTTGATGCACCTAAAGGTTTTAGAATGGGCTAATTTTTTGTAGGCATGTTGTCTATGATATGTTGATCATCCTCACAAAAAATCAGCCCATTCTAAAATTTTTAGGTGCATCAAATGCGCTCTTCAAATCAACGGTTTTCGACTGTCAATTTTAACCGTTGATTTGAAGAGCGCATTTGATGCACTTAGAGGTTTTAGAATTGGCTGAATTTTTGTGAGGATGATCAACATACCATAACCAACATGCCTACAAAAAACAAGCTCATTCTAAAACCTCTAGGTGCATCAAAGGGTGCTGGGTTATTTGCTGGGTCATCCGATCCTTACCCTATATATATATATATATATATATATATATATATATATATATATATATATATATATATATATATAATTACAAACGTATCCTCGCCGTACCGCGTATCCTAGTTTTTTAAAAATCCCCGTATCCCCGTATCTGTATCCCCGTATCCGTATCGGTGCTTCCTAGGAACAAACTATATGATGACAAAATTTGGTCAGAATTCAGGTTTAAAGATCAGTCAAGATAAGTCTACATCTTTTCTGTCAAAGTCTTGTTCTGGGTTGGTAGGATTCTTTGAAGAATGGGGTTTGCAACTGGGAGCTCTTCCAGTGAAATGTCTTGGGCTATTGCTATCTTCTTCTAAGGTAAAAGGCTATATGTTCATACCTCTAGTAGATAAGGTCTCTAAAGCTATTAATATGTGGTCCTTCTGGACATTGTCTCTAGCAGTTAGAGTGGAAGTGTGGAACCTAGGAAGCACCGATATTGATACGGGGATACAGATACGAGGATACGGATACGGTGATAAGTGGATTTTTGAAAAACTAGGATACGCGGTACGACAGGGATACGTTTGTAATTATATATATATATAATATTAATAATTAAATATAATATTTTGTGCTAGAATGTAAATAGTGAATAGTTTGAAAATTAAATATGACCATGCTCATCATTCATTACATGATTTACATCTAATACAACTAAAAAATACAAAGCAATTGTCACATTCATTCATTACAAAAAATAATGCTAACAACATTATGCAAGTGTTATATTCATTGTCCATTACAAATCACTAACATTCATCATCCATTACAAAATACAAAGTGTCACATGCATCATCCAAAAAACAAAACATATAAATTATATCATTAAGTAAATGGTCACGTATATAATTTGACCCATATCTGAAGTTTCGGTCGGGTTCGGGTCAGATTTTTTGATTTTAGACTACATTACCATCCATACATATCCTGGCGTATCGGTCCCGTATCCCCGGCGTATCAGCCCCGTATCCCTGCGTATCGGCCCCGTATCCCCGGCGTATCGGATCTTTTTTTTTAAACTCCGATACTTTCTAGCCGTATCGGATACGTATCCCGCCGTATCGGGCCGTATCGGAGTATCGGAAAGTATCCGATACGGGTACGGCACCTGTTTCGAAGTATCGGTGTATCCCTGTGTGGAACTCATTCGATCAATGCTGCAGAGTTATTCATATTTCTGGTGTGTGTCTTTTGTTGTGCCGATCTTTATTCAAAAGGAAATCGAGAAGATGATGAGGAGATTCTTGTGGGGTAATGTCGCATTCCATGTTAAGTGGGAGGCTGTGTGTAAACCAAAGGAGGAAGGTGGGTTGGGGATCAGAGCACTAGCAGATATTATGCAATCGAGTTCCTTAAGTTTGGGATGGATACTCACGGATAATCAAGCCTTATGGCTATAATGGATGAAAAGTAGATATCGTGGAAATCAGAAATTTTGGAGTACATAACCTACCAAATCGAACTCTTTCAGTTTGGAAGGAGATGCTTAAATTGAGAGAAGAGTTAGCTGCTAACCTTCAATTCAGCATACTTGAGAATACTAATATTGGCTTCTGGCTGGATCCTTGGTTGAACGGCCTCAGACCGGTGGAAGTTGCTGGAACTGATGCTATGCTGGAGCAAAGCATGGGGTTCCCAGTGTTAAGGAGATGATCTCAAATGGATGTTAGAAGCTACCTAATCCAAGAAATCAAAGAATAATGAGGCTTTGGGAAGACATTAAAGCAATCCCTATTGATAGTTCAGATCTTAGAAGTTTTGTGTGAAAAATTCCAAAACAGGGGAGTTTTTGCTCAAGATTGCATTGGATAATGTTAGAGATAAGAAGGATGTGGTCAGTTGGGCAAATTTAATTTGGAAAAATCCTATACACCCTATGTTCAGCTGCTGCTATTGGAAAGCTATTCATAATAGACTTGCGACCTTGGATGCGGTGAAGACGAGAGGTGTGGAGATGGCTAATGTGTGTGCCTTGTGCAAGGAGGAAGAGGAAACAATGGACCGCTTATTCTTTAACTCTAGCGCCTCCAAATCTATATGGTCATTAGTCTGTGAAATTAATGAAATTCAACTAAGAGGTAATGGGATACAAAGTTTGGTCCCTTGAGGCAAAGTTAAAAGTTTGGAAGGAAAGGCAATCAGGCTGGCGCTATCAGGGATAGTATATGGAGTATGGGAAGAGAGAAACAATAGGATAGTAAATGATATGGAGAAGTCAAAGAAGTTTATAGCTTAAAAAGTGTTCGATCATATTCAAATAGTTTTACTTGGGGCTATGGAATCTCGGAGTTCTATAGCAGATAAACAGTTTATGGAGATTTGGTTGGTTAGAAGAACTATCGGCTGCAAATAATTTTATCCTTTTGGACTTTGAGCTGCTTGGTCTTTGGCTGGTTGCTTGGGGCTTAGGTGGCATGTTAGGCTGTGGTTTTGTTAAAGTTGAGTATGTCTGCTTGTTGGGTAGCCTTGCCCTGCTCAGCTTGTTGAGTTAGGTTGGTATGTAGTGAGTTTTTTTTAGGAGTTGGTCTTGCCCTGCCCAAGTCGAAGTACTACAAGAGTTAGATTGGCTTGATTGTATATTTGTCACATAATTCTAATAATATATTTGCCTTTCAAAAAAAAAAAAAAGAATATACAAATATGACGGTGCTTGAATTCTGTTAAACATATGACATGCACATTTTTTATTTGGATGAGAAGTGGTGTTTGGGCCATATTTACTTTTTTGTGAAGAGGAGATGCTCATTGAGTACTTTTTTCTGTTTTGGAATAAAATACAAACATGAAGAGAATGTTTATTAAAACTGGCAAACTAGTATGGGCCCATTTGGTTGTGTTGTAGCTTTAAAAAGTTTTGTACTTACTTTTTATGGAAATGATGTCTGTTAAGAGATTAAGGGTGTTTGGTAGCTATTTTCAAAAGTGTAGTCTATTGTGAAAAACACTTATTCCTGTTTGGCAAAACAATTGTTGGTGTGTCAAGTGATAATAATGCCCATATGAGCGAATCCCGTCATGAGAAAGGGAGTTTCATTTAGCCAGTCTCTAAAATACCACAACTAACTGCCAACAAAGTTCTAAAATCTAGGATTTTTGCCTTAGACAAAAGCGCTTTCCTTGCAAATTATGTTTGCTCAAGAGTACTTTAAGGTTCTTGAACCCTCCAAAACCAGAAGTACTTTTGGTCCGGTGAAATTGACAACCAAACATGCCCCTATAACAAGTGCTATTCAATTTGTTTGATGCAGCAGAAAAGAAGTGTTTTTACTATTTTCACTGAACTATGTTACATTTAATATGTGTTTCTTTTCATGTGGAAGTATGAATTGCTAAATTGTAGTTCCAAGATTATTAAGCTGCAAGTTGCAATGCATACAAATTATTTATTCCTATGTGTGCTATAAATATGAATTATTAATTTTTCCCTTAATATGAGTCACACCATGGAATTTTGAAAGAGGGTTATTGAACAAAGGTGACAAGAATTTGGAGAAGCAATTTAGATTAATGTTAGAAGGTCGATAATAGAGGTTGTTTTTTACTGAGACAACTAATTAAAAAATTTAGAGAGCAGAAAAATAATCTTCATATGGCTTCTGTTGATCGAGAGAAATCTGATGATAGAGTATCATGAGATGTAATTTGGTTCTATCTGAAGGAAAAAAGTGACTTTAAAACTTGAAATTATTGAGGACATGTATGAGGGAGCAATTACTAGCGGGAGAAGCAATTGTCGTGAGACAAGTGAGTTTATAGTCAGTGTGGGACTTCACCAAGGCTCAGCCCTTACTAGCCCATATCTTTTTTACTCTTGTCATTGATGAGCTTATTGCTCAAGGAGTACCATATTGTATATTATTTGTAGATGGTATAGTGTTAGTCGATGAGGCAAGTAGAGTAAAAATAAAATTTAGAGGTATGTTTGGAAGATAAAGGTTTAAAAATTAGTTGAACTAAAGAACAAGTGTAATGCAATTTTAATGGAAGTAGAAATGGTAACGTAAACCCTTCTCATAATTTATGGCAAAAAATACAACAAATGATTTGTTTCGTCATCTTGCTTCTATTGTACAAAAGAATGGAGAGATAGATGAGTATATATCTAATTCACTTTAGAGTTGGTTGGATATAGTGAAGAGATTTGTGAGTTCTATGTTTTCGACGCATGCCTTTACAACTTAAAGGATAAGTTTTACAAGACAACAATAAGACCAGCAATGTTATATAATTGAGAATGCTAGCCTTCAAAGAGAACTTGAGCACTTAATATGAGTATGGCAGAGATGAGGATATTGTGGATGCGCTGAGAACTAGGACAAATGGAGTAGTGTTTTAAAGTACGTGTTGGAGTTGCACCAATTGAGGGAAAAATGGTGGAGGACAAGTTAAGATCATATGGGCATGTTCAATGAAGAGCAGAGGCGACCTCTGTAAGGAAAGTCTCATATAGTGTGGAAGGGTCAAGGAGGGAAAGAGCAACAATAGTTATGAAACTTATAAAAAAATATGTAAACTTCATTGGCAACATCGATAACCCTTAATAGAAATGCCCGGAGAAGAATGATCCATAAAGGTGACCCCAAATAGAGGGGAAAAAGGCTTGAGGTTTATAATTAATTTTCCTTAAATATAATTGTTGCAAGTTTCTTCTTTTACCAACATTTTTTTTTGTGTGGATAACTGGTAATGACTACATTGCATTCAATCGGTTGCAAGGCGATGCTCAATAAGTCTCAATGAATTGTTTTGGATTTACATCCTATGTACTCTCGAGAAATATGATGATTGTTGAGTATTTGTAAAAAGTGCTGGCAATGGGCCGGACCTGGGCTAGACTAAACCAAGTCCAGTCCAAGACCATATTTTTTTCTTTGGCCCAAAACCTGGCCCGTTGTGTATCGGGCTTTAAAGATAAGACCTAAGCCCAAGCCCGTATTAAAGATTCGGGCCTGGGCCGGGCCTTGGCCTGAAAGCATTCAATGACCAACTTTTTTCAGTGGACTTATTTGGCATTAATCGATGTTAGCATGTATATATTTTTATTTTATAAACTGTCATAAGCTAGCAATGACTATAAAAAGCTCTTAAAGTTTTTTCATTGTAATCTAATTGAGTGGAAAAAGTCCATTCCTAGATATGTTGGGTAGACCCGATCCCAACTCTGAAAGAGGGCCAGGTTTGAGCCGGACCTATACAAGCCCAAACCCGGCTCGTTTTGGTTTCGGGCTGAAACTATAAGCCCGAGCCCGTATATAACGTTTGGGATATAGGCCCAAACCTGTTCGAAATGGGCCGGGCACAATCGGGCCTAGGCCGGATCCAGGCCCATTGTCAGCCTTAGCAAAAACATAGATCATCAGTCAATTGGTACCAAGATAACGATTCCATATCGTGGGATCTGCCATAATTTCGCAGTTGTGAGATTGTTTCAATGCCGGATATCTTTTTTTTGTATTTTAATAGAATTGATAATTCTATTGATAATCCCAGATTTCTATTTCTTGTATTTTCATAGAATTGATAGTTCTGCATGGTATCACTGACATTTTAAGCATCTACCCTTCATGATCTGGCAAACATCTCCCCTCTTTTATTCATATAATTGATAATTCCAGATATCGATTTCTTTCATTTTCATCTTAATTGTTCATGTGTCCAGTTTCTCAATAGAAAAAAAAAAGGTTATTCATGATTCTGTAATCTTTTGATGACATCAGGTTTTGAGACGGCGTTCAATTGTAGGTTGGTCGGTACCTCGCATGCTCATTTCTGTAATCCAATCCAGTTGCTCGACAAGCGATTCGCGGGACTACGAGTGTGTTTCAAGATTAATTTTCTTGAGTTCTCTAATGTTGGAAGCCCTCTTGCTCTGCTGAATGCTGCTCTTGTTCTGCTTCTTTTTTTTTAGTACATTCATGCATGTTTGCTACATATATAGGTTTGGTGGGCTTGAGTTCACAAATGTATGGTGAAACATGGTTTATATTGCGCCATGTGTCCACTGAAAAAACATAAAGCAAGTATGATGTGATAGACATTTAAGAGGGTTGAACACTGAAAAGACATAAAACAAAAAGTAACACTTTCTCAGGACACGTGGCAGCTTATACATTCGAGTTCACCATTTGAATGGTGAACTCAAGTTCAGCTTTTCGGACCCATATATATATATATATATATATATATATATATATATATATATATATATATATATAGAGAGAGAGAGAGAGAGAGAGAGAGAGAGAGAGAGAGAGAGAGAGAGAGAGAGAGAGAGAGAGCCCCAAGTGTGATTTTGTTGGTGCGATCCACTTGGTGTGACCCTAACGAGTAACATATGCATTGAGAGCACTGCAATATAAACAGCGGAGCATAGCAACGTGCGGATGTTAGCGTGCAGGCGCCGCCCAACCGCTTTGTGCAACATATGCAATGGAATTACGTTGTGCAACATCTGAATGTTAGCGAGCAACCATATGTTAGGGTGTGATGCATGCATCACCCAAACAATGCATCACAACGATACAAATTCAATTCAACGGTCCACAGCGAGCCAACATATGTTAGCTGTGATGCATGCACTGCCAAAATAATGTATCATAACCATACAAATTAAATTGGATGGCCCACAATGCTCGGATCGCACTAGAGGGGTCTCTCAGTCTCTCTCTCTCTCTCTATATATATATATAAAGAGAGATGCTATAATGCGGTAAGTGCGGCACCACACCGCAACTGCCTGATGCACTGCTGCGTGCATGCGATGCACGCAGCGCGTGCATCAGACAGCTGCGGTATAGTGCCGCACGTACCGCATGCCGCATTATAGCATGCTCCTAAATATATATATATATATATATATATATATATATATATATATATATATATATATATATATATATATATATATATATATATATATATATATATATATATATATATATATATATATATATATATATATATATATATATATATAGGGGAGGGATACTCTTATAAGTCACCTCTTACTAGCAGCTCTTACTAATGATCCCATCCATCCATCGGATTGCGATGGATGGCTGGGATTTCCCCTCAATCTCCCACACACACACTCTCTCTCTCTCTCTCTCTCTCTCTCTCTCTCTCTCTCTCTCTCTCTCTCTCTATCGGGTAAACCCTAGACCCCCCACCCCCCGACCCCATCCCCGACCCTTGACCCCTAGGCCCCCTCCCGTCCATCGAGCCCCCCCCGACCCCCTCCCGTCCGTCGAGCCACCCCGCCGGCTCTGGCCCCGGCCCCGACCCCGCAGCTCCGTCCGGCCCCGACCCCGCAGCTCCGGCTCCGGCCCCGCAGCACCTCGTCGACCTTCCCCTGCAGCTCCAGCCCCGCAGCACCCCGTCGACCTTCCCCTGCATCTCCGGCTCCGGCCCCGACCTCGCAGCCTGATCTTCTTCCCCGACGCCTGCAGCTGCGATTTCAGCGCCGGCGGGGGGCGTCGGGGCCGGCGGGGGGCATCGGGGATGGGGTGGGGGGCGTTGGGAGGGGCAGGGCTGCGCCGGAGGGGTGGTCGGCGATGGGGTCGGGGGGGTCGGGGAGGGGGCTGGGTTTACGGATTGAGAGAGAGAGAGAGAGAGAGAGAGAGAGAGAGAGAGAGAGAGAGAGAGAGGGAATTGATCCCAGCCATCCATTCCGAAATGGATGGCTGGGATCATTAGTAAGATCCCATTTGTAAGAGGTGACTTGTAAGAGTATCCCTCCCCATATATAGTTCGGTTCTGTTGCGGGACGTCCCGCAGCGTTATCCTGCGGGACAAAATCCCAACCGTCCGATTGCGATCGCGTGGATTCCGTGCGGTGGGCCGGGGGTTGTACGGGCCGTCCGATCATCCGATCCAACGATCGGAGATCACCCAAACCACCGAACCATCGCTGTTACTGTGGCGGGCACAGTAACAGCATTTCGGTGGAGGGGTTGAATCCCGGCCGTCCGATCATCTTGAATCGAACGGCACATAACCTCTCCGCCCCGGTAAAAAGTTCTAGCCGTTCGATCGAATGATCGAACGGATGAGATCCCGTGGGAATCAATCGAATAAGACAAAAAGTAATGATTACCATCATTAATTTTTGTCCCATTCGATTGATTCCTCATCCGTTCGATCATTCGATCGAACGGCTAGAACTTTTAACCGGGGCGGAGAGGTATGTGCCGTTCGATTCAAGACGATCGGACGGCCGGGATTCACCCAACCCACCGAAATGCTGTTACTGTGCCCGCCACAGTAACAGCGATGGTTCGGTGGTTTGGGTGATCTCCGATCGTTGGATCAGATGATCGGACGGCCCGTACAACCCCCGGCCCACCGCACGGAATCCACGCGATCGCAATCGGACGGCTGGGATTTTGTCCCGCAGGATAACGCTGCGGGACGTCCCGCAACAGAACCGAACTCTATATATATATATATATATATATATATGGGTCAGGTTCAATGGACACTGTTTTTGCACTTAAATTTTTACACCGATTTTCAAATCAACTAGATAGAGGTTTCAGAATTTCTTGATTTTTTTTTAGCATAATCACCATGACTTAGATAGCACGTCCACAAAAAATCAGCACATTCTAAAGCCTCCAAGTACATCAAAACTAAAAGGCTTTATCAACCGTTCATTTTAATCGTTAATTTGAAGAGCACATTTATTAAGTCTAGAGGCTTTAGAATGTGCTGATTTTTTGTAGATGTGTTATCTAACACAAGATGATTATGCTCACAAAAAATCAAGAAATTCTGAAACCTCTATCTAATTGTTTGAAAATCGGTGTAAAAAATTGAGTGCAAAAACAGTGTTCATTGAACCTGACCCTATATATATATATATATATATATATATATATATATATATATATATATATATATATATATATATATATATATATATATATATATATATATATGATACTCTTACTCATGACCTCTTACAAGTGCCTCTTACAAATGATATGGGCCGTCCGTTCCTATCATTATGGAGGGTCCGGATCATCCATCCATCTCTCTCTCTCTCTCTCTCTCTCTCTCTCTCAATTCTGTACCCCCCGCCCCCCGATCCCCCACCCTCCCTCGGGCTCCGGCGGCCCACCCACCCTCGGGCTCCGGCCCACCCCCCTCTCCAACTCCGGCAGCCCACCCCCCCTCCGGCTCCAGCCCCGACCGACGGCAGCACCCCACAGCAGCTCTGCACCCCGCGCCCCGCTCCGGCCCGCCGCTCCGCGCCGGTGACGGGGGGGGTCAGGGGGGTTGAAGGGGCTGCCAGAGCTGGTGGGGATGGGGGGTCGGGGGGGTCGCCGGAAGGGGCTGCCAGAGCCGGTGGGGATGGGGGGTCGGGGGGGGGGGGGGTGGGGGTCGCTTGATCGAGAGAGAGAGAGAGAGAGAGAGAGAGAGAGAGAGAGAGAGAGAGAGAGAGAGAGAGAGAGAGAGAATTGATCCCAGCCATCATGATCGGAATGGATGGCTGGGATCATTAGTAAGAGCTCATGAGTAAGAGGCCATGAGTAAAAGTATCCCTCCCCTATATATATATATATATATATATATATATATATATATATATATATATATATATATATATATATATATATATATATATATATATATATATATATATATATATATATATATATATAATAGGACGGGGAGCCTGGACCTCAGGTGCAGCGTGAACGCTGCACCGGAGCCACTCCCCGCGTGCCACGTGTCCAAGAAACCGATCGGATCGAGTTTAAAACCCCGGGACGAACCCCAGCCGTCCGATTCTTTCGATCGGACGCCAGATCCGGCCGCCTGACTCTCAAATGCACGGGATCGATCGCAGCCGTCTGATCCGTGCAGTGCACCCCGCCCGCCGTCGCCTGATCCGTGCAGCGCACCCCTGCCCGGTGTATCAGTTGGGCCGGGTGATTCCCGTCCGTTCGATCGAGGGAATCGAACGGACGAAAACGTTTTTTGCTGTTACTGTAGCGGCTACAGTAACAGTGATCGAAAAACGTTTTTGTCCGTTCGATTCGCTCGATCGAACGGACGGGAATAAACCGGCACAACTGAAACACCGGGCGGGGGTGCGCTGCACGGATCAGACGGTGGGCGGACGGCCGGGGAAACTGATCAGACGGCTGCGATCGATCCCGTGCCTTTGAGAGTTGGGCGGCCGGACCTAGCGTCCGATCGAAAGAATCGGACGACTGCGGTTTGTCCCGGGGTTTTAATCTCGATCCGGTCGGATGCCGCACTTACCGCATGCCGCATTATAGCATGCCCATATATATATATATATATATATATATATATATATATATATATATATATATATATATATATATATATATATATATATATATATATATATATATATATATATATATATATATATATATATATATAATATATATATGGATACTGCCTTCATTTTTTTTCCTTCAAGATTATTTGATGCCCTAAAATTAAAATATTTAGAATTACTGTTTTTTGGTGGATGTAATCATCCCACCTTAGATTGTACATCCACAAAAAATTCATCACATTCTAATTAAACCTTTTAGCGGCATCAAATATTACAAGCTTTATCCAACGTTCATTTTTATCCGATAACTTTTATTATATATTGATGGCCCTAGAAGTTTTAGAATGTAATGATTTCTTGTAGATGTTTTATCTAAGGTGGAATGATTACATCCATGAAACACCAGCGCATTTTAAACCCTCTAATGCATTAAATCAAAATTGAAGGCAATAAATATAGGCAAAAATTTAACGACAAAATAAAGGCAAAAACCAACACATTCTAAACCCTCTAGGGCATCAAATCAAAATAAAAGTTGCATTCGTTCAAGTGGAAGCTGCCGGGTGGGGGATATTAATGTCTGCAGCCAACTCAATAGTGCGTTGGGAAACTTCTGAGTCGGTAGGTGCTTATTCCTAGAGGGATTCGTTTGAGCCCGAAGTGGTCCATTGCCCGAAAGATTTCGGACTTTTAGGACACCCACCCATGTAAAAAAAATAAAAAATTCAAACTCTGTTTATACATGTGATGAGAGAAAAAATTAGGGTTTGGGAGAACTATTTCATCATTTCATCATCTCATTACAGCTTAGCCATATTACAACCGTCTGATGCACCGCTGCGAGCATGCTATGCACACAGCGGGTGCATCAGACGGCTGCGGTATGGTGCCGCACTTACCGCATGTCGCATTATAGCATGCCCATATATATATATATATATATATATATATATATATATATATATATATATATATATATATATATATATATATATATATATATATATATATATATATATATATATATATATATATATATATATATATATATATATATATATATATACGGGGAGCCTGCACCCGAGGTGCAGCAAGAACGCTGCACCTGAAGCATTGTTTACCTACCTAGAAGTTTTGGAATTTGATGAAATTTGGTGAGGATATTGTTTAGGGTAACATGATCATCCTCACAAATTTTTATCAAATTCCAAAACTTCTAGGGGGTCAAATGGTCGAAGCAAAATCAGCCGTCCACAGTCACCATTAAAAGCTGCAGATTTTGCTTCGACCATTTGACCCCCCTAGAAGATTTGGAATTTGATGCAAATTTGTGAGGATGATCATCTTACCCTAGACAACATCCTCACAAAATTTCATAAAATTCCAAAACTTCTAGGTAGGTAAACAATGCTTCAGGTGCAGCGTTCTTGCTGCACCTCGGGTGCAGGCTCCCCGTCCCCTAAATATATATATATATATATATATATATATATATATATATATATATATATATATATATATATATATATATATATATATATATATATATATATATATATATATATATATATATATATATATATATATATATATATATATATAGAGAGAGAGAGAGAGAGAGAGAGAGAGAGAGAGAGAGAGAGAGAGAGAGAGGTATGCTTGGTTGTGCTGTGCGTTGCTGGGCGAATATGCGCTGCGGAGCCACGGCCGTCTGATTCGGGATGATCAGACGGCCCGGAAACAATCCCGCTCCCGCTCCCACACCGCACCGCAGGCTGCACCGCACCGCACAGCCGATCCCGCACCGACCGATCCCTCACCGTCCGATCGGGTTTTGATTTGAGATCGAGCGGCATCTACAGCTTTCGCTGTTACTGTAGCGGCTACAGTAACATCGAAAACTGTTACTGGCCACTCGATTTCCATCAATCCGTTTCGATCGAACGGCCAGAAACAGTTTTCGCCGGCCAGTAACAGTTTTCGCTGTTACTGTAGCCGCTACAGTAACAGCGAAAGCTGTAGATGCCGCTCGATCTCAAATCAAAACCCGATCGGACGGTGCGGGATCAGTCGGTGCGGGATCGGCTGTGCGGTGCGGTGCAGCCTGCGGTGCGGTGCGGGAGCGGGAGCGGGAGCGGGATTGTTTCCGGGCCGTCTGATCATCCCGAATCAGACGGCCGTGGCTCCGCAGCGCATATTCGCCCGGCAGCGCACAGCGCAACCAAGCATACCTCTCTCTCTCTCTCTCTCTCTCTCTCTCTCTCTCTCTATATATATATATATATATATATATATATATATATATATATATATATATAGGGAAAGGGTAGCCTACTCCATGGAGTAGGCTACTTACCTACTCCATGGGTTAAATGGATGCCACGTGGCACTTTTTAACTAGAGTTATGATTTTGTTAAATTAGGTTCACCCCTCCCAACAATTGTCAAGAAAAAAAATTTGAGAAAAACACATGCCAAGTGGCATTTTTAGCGTGCAAAAAAAAATTATTTTTATGATACACAGATTACCGTTAAATTTGCTACAACTTGATCGGGTTGATTTAGGATTTTTTCTTCAGAATTTTTTTCATAATCGTAATCTATCCATAATGGATTGACCAAACATTCACAAAATACCCAATTAAAAAGTGCCATGTGGCATCTATTTAGGCCATGGAGTAGGTAAGTAGCATACTCCATGGAGTAGGCTACCCTTTCCCATATATATATATATATATATATATATATATATATATATATATATATATATATATATATATATATATATATATATATATATATATATATATATATATATATATATATATATATATATATATATATGGTTCATGTTCAATGGACACTGTTTTTGCACTTAAATTTTTACACCGATTTTCAAATCAACTAGATAGAGGTTTCAGAATTTCTTGATTTTTTGTGAGCATAATCACCTTGACTTTGATAGCACATCCACAAAAAATTAGCATATTCTAAAGCCTCCAAGTATATCAAAACTAAAGGCTTTATCAACCGTCCATTTTAATCGTTAATTTGAAGAGCACATTTAATAAATCTAGAGGCTTTAGAATGTGCTGATTTTTTGTAGATGTGTTATCTAAGACAAGATGATTATGTTCACAAAAAATCAAGAAATTCTGAAACCTCTATCTAATGGTTTGAAAATCGGTGTAAAAAATTGAGTGCAAAAACAATGTCTATTGAACCTGACTCTCTCTCTCTCTCTGTATATATATATATATATATATATATATATATATATATATATATATATATATATATATATATATATATATATATATATATATATATATATATATATATATATATATATATATATATATATATATATATATATATATATATATATATATATATATATATATATATATATATATATATATATATATATATATATATATATATATATATATATATATATGGAGAGGGATACTCTTACTCATTGCCTCTTACTCATATAGTTACCTATGATCTGGGCCGTCCATTAGATCCTGACATACGGTTTGGATTAGATTGGGAGTTAAAGCAATGGTGTTCGCATTAAATGCCCGTATTAAAAGTCCATATTAAAAGCCCGCATTTAATGCGGATACCATTGCTTTAACTCCCCATCTAATCCGAACCGTACGTCGGGATCTAATGGATGACCCGGATCATAGGTAACTATGTGAGTAAGAGGCCATGAGTAAGAGTATCTCTCCCTATATATATATATATATATATATATATATATATATATATATATATATATATATATATATATATATATATATATATATATATATATATATATATATATATATATATATATATATATATATATATATATATATATAACACAAACAACAATGTGTATCATGTGTGTAACCTAGCGTGTAGCCATGTGTAACCTACAATAAATACTATAATAGACTAACACCCCCTCTCAAACTCACGGTGAGTCAAACACCGAGAGTTTGATAAGAAGGAAACAAAAATGGGTCAATGGGTGCGACTTTGTGAAGAAATCAACAATCTACTTTGTAGAGGAGACATAGGGAATAGAGATTGTCCCATCTTCATACATCTCCCTGGAGAAGTAGCAAACGAGCTCGATGTGCTTTGTCCTTTCATGAAAGACCGGATTACTAACAATTTGTATAACACTCTTGTTATCGTAATGAAGGACTGTCGGACTAGAAATATCAATGCCTAGATTCGCAAGGAGTCGTCTGAGGTGTACAATCTCCTTAGTGGTTATAGTCATGGCCCTAAACTTTGCCTCTTTATTGGAGAGAAACAACCTTCTGCTTCTTGCTCTTTCAGGAGATAAGAGAGTCACCAAGAAACAAGCAGTATCCAGTAGTTGATCAGCGTGTAGTTGGGTCACCCGCCTAGTCAGCATCCGAGTAGGTACGAAGTACTAGAGTAAAGGATGAGGAGAGGAGAAGTTACTGAGTGATGGTTCCTCGAAGATACCGAAGAGTCCGTAGAAGAGCACCATAGTGAGAGGAGCGAGGTGCATCCACAAACTGACTAAGGATATTGACAGCATGAGCAAGATCAGGCCACGAGATGCAAAGATAGACCAATTGACCAACAAGCTCTCTGTAACTGGTAGGATCAGGAAGAAGCTCTCCATCTATGGGCTGGAGCTTCATATAAAGCTCGAGAGATGTGTCAGCACTCCGAGAATTAGGAAGAGTAGTCCACCGAAGAATATCGACAATATACTTCTGTTATGAGAGCAGAATCCCTCGCTTACCCTGAGCAACTTCCAGGCCTAAAAAATAACACAGGACCAAGATCTTTTATTTGAAACTGGCTCCGAAGATAGTGCTGAAGAGAAACTATGGTCTTGAATCATCATATGTGATGATCATATCATCCATATAAAGAAGAATAATGGCCCATCCTTGGGAGGAAGTCCACACGAATATAGAATGATCATGTAAGCTCTTAACAAAGCTGATCTCTATAACTGCGTAATGAAAATACTCAAACTAGGCGTGAGGGGCTTGTTTGAGTTCGTAGATGGTCCGACGAAGACGACAAACGTGTTGAGGAGGAATGCTGAAACCTGAAGGAGGTTGCATATAAACCACCTCAAAAAGATCACCGTAAAGAAAGATGTTCTTGATATCCATCTGAAGCAGGGGCCTGTTTTGAATGACAACAACAACCAGAAGAGTCTGATTGGTGGTCATCTAAGCCACCGGAGCGAAAGTTTTATCATAGTCAATCTCATACTCTTGAGTGAAACCTCTAGCAACAAGATGGGCCTTGTACCGATCAATGGAGCCATCAGGGCGATACTTGATTTTGAAGACCCATTTGCAACTGATGGGCTCAACTCTTGTAGGTAAAGGGACAACCTCACACATCTGAGTCTGCTCAAAGGCTTGGAACTCCTCGACCATGGTTTGCTGCCACACAGGGTACTGAGTGCCTCACGGTAGGACCTGGGCTCTCTGTCAGTGTGAAGGGCAATAAGATAAGCATGAAACTGAGGCGGGTAAGCGGTGATTGTAGCAAAACCAAAGTGGTTAGGGGAGTAGATAAGTGGTCAGGTGGGTGACGCTCGCGCTGAAGGTAGCGAGGAGGAGTGCGAGGATCCATATTTGGTAGAGGTGTACTGGTCAGAGCAGATGAGGTACCCGAGGAGTCACTTTTAGACACAAGTGAAATTAGAGAAGCAGATTAGAGGCGAGAGAAAGAGGAGGGGGACTCATGAGAAACACAAATAGGGGAGAAGCTAGAGTTAGCGAGGTCCACTGGAGTGGCCACTGGAAGGAGCTCAAGAGCAATAGGAGGGGAGGAGGAAGGGGCAACTGATAGAGAGGAGGTAACAGGAGTATTGGGCACAAACGAGGGTGCAACAGAGACCTCAAGGAACGAGATATTAGAGGACGCAACAGAGTAATAAGGAACATCCTCCACGAATGAGACATAATGAGCAATATGAAAAAGTCAAGCTAAGTGGTCATAACAATGATACCCCTTGTTCTCAGAATTGATCCCCAAAAGAACAAATTTGTACGATCAAGCGGATAGTATGTTGCGCTCATGGGGAGGGAGAAGAACAAAGCATGTGCATCCAAAAATATGAAACATGTTGTAGTCAAGTGGGAAAGAATATAATTTCTCATAAGGAGACACACCAGAGAGAACAGAGGAAGGCGTGATATTGATGAGATTGACCATGATCTGGACCCAGAAAGTAGGAAGAACAGATGAAGAAAGAAGCAAAGCACGAGCGGTCTCGAGGATGTGATAATGTTTTCGCTCAGCAACCCCATTCTGTTCGTGAGTGTGGGGACAAGATTGCTGGAAAAGGGTCTCATGGGACTGAAAGATAGATCGCATCATGGAGGAGAGGTACTCACGGGTGCAATCAGACCGGAAGGTCTTGATGCAAGCACAAAACTGAGTATATACCATAACTGTGAAAGTCTGATAGACTCAGAAATATCAGATCGTTGACAAAAAACCCATGTAAAGTGAGAATAATAATCTACAAAGCTAATATAGTAAAGATAACCATTCATAGAAAATAAAGGGGCGGCGCCTCAGATATCTGAGTGCTCTAGATTAAACGGACTACAAGATTGAGTCATACTGAAAAAAAGGGGCTATCTGAGTGCTTAGCCAACTTACAGTTCGTACAAAAAGAAAGAAAAGAAAAGAAACCTTGACTTAAATCTCTAGAATGGAAAAGATGTACGTTTATGTCGAGGTTCAGACACATGACCTAACCTCCTATACCATAAATCGACATTGAAAAAGACAGCACCACAAAAGACCGAAGAAGAGATAGCAGGTAGATGAAGATACTCCAGGTGGTATAGCTCGCTCGTCCTACGAGCAGCTCCAATCATTTATCACTAGCATGGATCCTACACAACATAAGAGGAGGAAGAGAAAATGACTATCAGATCAGAATCACACAGGCTACTGATAGAAATTAAATTCATGCAAAGTTGGGGAGCGTATAGGAACAAGGGTAGAAAGAGGTGTCCTATAGGGTCTGAAGTGGTAGTGATGGATCCAGTCTGCTTGATGGCTAGGAGAAAGCTATCGGTAGTGTGGATCGAGGGAATACAGGAGGTAGATGAGCAGGCAGTGAGAACAGAGTGATCGGGGGTCATATGGTGAGAGGCTCCAAAGTTCATAATCCAAGGTGCATAAATAATCGAGGTGGTAGTGAAGGCAGAGGGGCCAGAGAAGCCGGTGGAGTCAGAGGTAGGTTGTTGAAAGAGTTACTCAAGACGCATCCCAAGACGCTGAAGGCGATATGTCATAGTAGCATCATCAATGATGGCTCTAGCAATAGCAGTACTGGGGCGACCTCGGCTAGGGGGCCCGGGACATACGCTTCTCTTGATGAAGCTGCCAACATGAGTTGACCGTGTGTCTCAACTTGCCACAATGAGTGTACCTCCGAGTGTCAGGCGTGCCAGAGGAATGGAAAGGGCCACGAGAAGGCATATATAGTAGTAGTGACTCGTGAAGGTGGAGCAACAGCGAGAACACACTCAAAGCTGGAGGGTAAAGGGGCCTGACGAGCTGTGATGGTACAAAGATGAGTCTCTTCAGTAATAAGCTCAGCTACAATAGTATCGAGACGAGGAAGGGGATTCCGGTGGATCAATTGTCCCACGAGAGGAGAAAATTCAGGATGAAGAGCCATCAAAAACTGATATAACTGGCGCCGCTCTCAGAATCACTGTAGTTCACGCCATGAGGTACTGACTCTAGACACCTCTAGTAAAGGAGGCTCCAAAGCTTGAAGCTCACGCCAGTAGCCACGTATGAGACTGTGAAATTGCTGAATGTTCTATTCCCCTGCTGGGCAGACTGGGCTTGAGAGGCTAAGACAGAAGCTGATACTCACGAGCCTCACTTTGCTCCACAAAGCGCTCTGTAAGATGAGCCCAGATCGAGCTTAGCCGCAGTTGGAAAAGTAACAAGGTCGGCCCAAGGCGAACATTCCGCAGAGGCAACTAGGAAGGTCCAGACATGTCAATCACGAAGACTCCATATGTCAGGGGGCCATATTCTAGAAGGGGTACGTAGGTGTAGAGTCACCAAGATATCCATACAGGGCACGACTGTCAAGGACGCTTCTAACTGTGGCAGATCAAGCAATCCATTCAGCTATCATGGTAAGAGGGAAGTCCGTGGAGACGGGAAGAAAGTTTCTCGTCTGCTCAAGCGGCTTCGGCGAGAACTGCAGAGGAGTCATCAAGGACGACCAGGTGGGAGTCATCGAGGATATAGCTGAAGTCGTCATAACCAACAAGCGAACGTCGGTGTATCGAAAAACTCAGGGCAGGATCGACGCGAGTGCAGACAGGATACATATGCTGAGATTCTGACGGCAAAGGCGTCGATCTGCTTGAGTGACCGACGAGGGTGAGTCGATCCGAACAGCACCTAGGGAAGGGCCGGATCTCGTAAAGAGGTGCAAAGAGGATCTCGCAAAGAGGACCGGGGGGGGGGGCGCGTAAAGAGGAGTCGCACAAAAGCGGAGGAGGGGCTAGGGATTGCACAAAGAAGGGGGAAGGCACACGTTGACTCTGATACCATGTGACATGAGAAAAGATTAGGGTTTAGGAGAACTATCTCATATCTCATTAGACCTTAGCCATATATATACACAAAAATACGTCTCGTCGTGTGTAACCTAGCGTGTAGTCTTGTGTAACCTACAATAAGTAATATAATTGACTAACAATACCACATAATTGGAGATGGTTAGTTTTTCTAATCTTAAAATAGAATTGATGATAGCACTCTGGAATCCCTGCCGCCTAAGATTCCATCCCACCAGGACAAATTCCCTCTGTCTAGCGCTCCTTAATTACCGTCAATCTCCTAGCTGCTCGATTCATTCATGGAACGACAGTACTCCATGGCGATCCAAGCCTCCTTAGCTCTCGTCCCATTCCTCCTCTTCTTTGTGTTGAAGCTCTTCAGCAACAAAACAGCCGCGAAGCTCCCCCCCGGCCCCCGGAAGCTCCCCGTCATCGGAAACATGAACCAGCTCCTCGGCCGGACGCCGCCTTACCTCTCGCTGAGGGAGCTGGCCAACAAGCACGGCCCCCTCATGCACCTGCAGCTCGGCCAGGTCGGAGCCGTCGTCGTCTCGGACGCCGAGACGGCGAGAGAGGTCATGAAGACCCACGACCTCGTCTTCTCCAGCCGGCCCAAGGTCCTCTCGGCCGACATCCTCGGCTACGGCTACACCGACATCGGCTTCGCGCCCTACGGTCCCTACTGGCGGCAGATGCGCAAGATCTGCGTCCTCGAGCTCCTCAGCACCTCACGGGTCCAGTCCTTCCGGTCGGCCAGGGAGGAGGAGGTGGCCCTCATGGTGAGCTCCATCGCCGCCGCGGCCCCGGCCCCGGTGGACATGACCCAGAAGCTCTTCGCTCTGGGCCACGACGTGACGTCGAGGATAGCGTTCGGGAGGAAGAACACCGACCCGAAGAGGTTTAGGGAAATCGCCAAGGAAGGAGTGGCGCTGGCCGGTGGATTCGACATTGCAGACTTCTTTCCTTCCCTCTCGTTTGTGCGGACGATCACCGGGATGAAGTCGAGGCTGGAGAGGGTGTTCCTGGATTTCGACCGGATCCTCGACGACATCATCGAAAGCCACCGGCAGAAGGAGAAAGTGGCGGAGCCGACGGAGTACGAGGACATAGTTGATGCTCTTCTCCGAGTTCAGGCGAATGGTGACGGTCTCGAGATGCCGCTTACCGACGACAACATAAAGGCTGTAATCTTGGTATGCATCCTTAACACAATTTAATTTCATTTGCATTATAAATGTTGCACAAGTGAAGGGGGGGGGGGGGGGGGGGGGCGGCTTAGGGTTACTCTTTGCTATAGTGATTTCACTGTAGCATATGTAGTGATTGCTACAGTTATTTTACTGTAGTAAAGAGTAATAATCTGCAAAGCATTGTAGTATAGTAAAAATCTCAAAGTACTGTAGTAGACTGTTACTCTTTGTTAGAGTGAAATTAATCACTCTAGTAACATGCTACGGTGAAATCACTATAGCAAGATGGGCTCTAAAAAAAAATATAGCTGCTATAGTGAAATCATTGTAACGACTATAATGAGATGCGGTTTTATAAATGGACTTAAAACTGCACAATTGCATATAGAGGTAAAATAGATATTTTCTGAATGCAAGGATTTGGTGTTAAGCCATATGTTTGTTCGTCCTTAACGTTAAACATGATATGTTTGAAGGAGCTAACACCAATTTGCTCGGTTTGGTTTTTTGTGATGGGTGTCCTAATGTAACATCC
This sequence comes from Chamaelirium japonicum, assembly GCA_947650365.1. Classification (NCBI taxonomy): domain Eukaryota; kingdom Viridiplantae; phylum Streptophyta; class Magnoliopsida; order Liliales; family Melanthiaceae; genus Chamaelirium; species Chamaelirium japonicum. The sequence continues at coordinate 48,696,527 of OX393557.1, read as the reverse complement.
GCCCCAAACACACAAGATATTGTCCACTTTGCCTGTGCCCGCACGAGAACTTCCCAGGATGGTACTATTCTCGCTCGAGCACGCTTAACTACGGAGTTCTTACGAATTTCGTGGCGACGTACGGTTTTAAAACACGTCTTCTATGTTAGGGAGGGAAAATTATATAAGTAGCTCATGATCTCCTTCTCTCCAGGCATTGTGGGCCTAACTCGTGGCCTTGTACACCTCACCTCATCCATCTTGGCATCCCAGTCTCAGGAGTGTTGGCTCCTGGCTATTGGCCTATTGGATCTTGGTCGTCACAATCCACCCCTCTTAAGGCTACACGTCCTCTTGTAGGGTTAGACCCCCCCATCCCGAGGAGAACCGGCTCTGATATCATTTTGTAACATCTGCCCCAAATATACAAGATATTGTCCGCTTTGCCCGTGCCGTACGAGAACTTCCCAGGGTAGTCCCGAGCACCCTTAACTATGGAGTTCTTACGAATTCCGTAGCGACGCACGGTTTTAAAATGCGTCTTCTATGTTTGGGAGGGGAAATTATATAAGTAGCTCAAGATCTCCTTCTCTCCAGGCGATGTGGGGCTAACTCGTGGCCTTGTACACCTCACCTCATCTTACCTCATCCATCTTGGCATCCCAGCCTCAGGAGTCTTGGCTCTTGGCTATTGGCCTATTGGATCTTGGTCGTCACAATCCACTCCCCTTAAGGCTACACGTTCTCGTGTAGGGCTAGACCCCCCCATCCCGAGGAGAACCGTCTCTGATATCATTTTGTAATATCTCCCCAAACACACAAGATATTGTTCGCTTTGCCCATGCCTGCACGAGAACTTTCCAGGGTAGTCACCCATATAGTATTACTCTCGTCCGAGCATGCTTAACTATGGAGTACTTATGAATTCCATAGCGACACACGGTTTTAAAACGCATCTTCTATGTTTGGGAGGGAAAATTATATAAGTAGCTCATGATCTCCTCTCCAAGCGATGTGGGGTTAACTTGTGGCCTTGTACATCTCACCTCACCTCACCTCATCCATCTTGGCATCCCAGCCTCAGGAGTCTTGGCTCTTGGCTATTGGCCTATTGGATCTTGGTCATCACACCTAATATCTTTCGGGCAATGTACCCAGAAGTGATAGCTAGAGCTTTGGTAAAAAGCACGCGAGAGACATAAGCAATTTATAATAGAATAATACTTGGCTACACTGCACTTAAGCAGGAACTTCTAGCCTGGTCAGAGGTGGCAGCAATTGATAGGTCTTAACTGTGGGCCCTATGGTCATAAATGTCTTAAAAAAAGTTATTTCATATGACTTCAAGTGATAAATTTTCTACCATAGGGCCCCACATTTAGGACCTAGCTATCAATTGCTACTACCTCATCGCAAGAAGGTTCTTAGAGCATCTCCAGCCGACTCCTACTTCACCTCTCATCCCACATGGAGTGAAGGAATTCAGCTCCAACTGGCTCCTACCCATCCTAATGTTGAAGATATGGCTCCAAACAAGCCGTATACAACTCCAAGATTCGTGCGTGAAGAAACGGTGGAATTCAGAGCACAAGGGGCGAAGAACTCGGCCAGGAAGAGTCGTGCACACGACTCCCCAGGTCATCGCATGACTGACATCGGCAGAAAAGTCGGGTGAGAAAACAGGTAGAGCGTGCGTACGATCTCCCCAGGTCGTGCACATGACTTGGTATGGTAGCACACTGGTAAGGTGGTTTGGCCTGCATTTTCTTGTGGGATTCCTTTTCCAAGTCGGATACGGATGTAACCCTATAAAAGGGAGGTCCTAAGATGAACCTAGGTGACGATAGAGGCACAAGAGCAACCTAAGGGAGAGATTAGAAGGTAGCTATCATCAAGGGAGAGAGAAGGGAAACCATTAGAGATCAGAAGGTCTCGAGGAGGTTTTTCTTTGGTGTTCTTCGGGTGTAGGGTTATGGGATCTATTCTCTTTAGGTCATATCTCTTTGTGGGTGTATGAGGGATTGGTTAGAGACAAGTGTACTTATACTTGGATTTTCCCCATACTAGTAAATCCATCGATCGATCGTTGTCGGAATTTCTTAGATGTTTTGCTTGTGTTCATCTATTCCCTCGGTCTTGTTGGTGGTCGTCTGTACCATGGTGCTTCTACGCGCGTCGTGTTCCACTACGCAAGGGCCTCAGATCCTAACAAATTAGTATCAGAGCTTCTTGTTGCGGATCCGGGAGGCTCTAGTTCGATAACGTAGAATGAGGTAGACCGAGAAAAGGGGCCGAGACGCACGCGTGGCACACGGTGCGACGGAGGATCAGAGAATGATGCCCAAGAAGGAAGCCAGAGGCTCGGGGGGAGGTTGCGGTATAGCACCTCCCCTCGGGAGGCTTGTTACAACGATGGCTGGCGCCCTAGGCGAAGGGCATGGCGGGGAGAGGTATAGTCCAGTGCTCTCCACGTTGTTCGGGTCTTCGGAGGAGTCTTCAAGGGGGAGGTTGTGGTCGAGTGCCTCCTCCCTCGAGGTGGTTCGAGACACCAAAGGCTTTAGCTGGGAGGAGGGTGCAGTCTAAGCACCTACTCCTTATCTTGACGGATCGTGACAGCAAGTCATGATGGCATGGTACTTACGGGTGCTTGGATCGAGGGGGAGCACCTCGATGGAACGGAAGTCGCCGAGGCATCGTGTTCAGTCATCGACGGTCAGATTGATGTGGGTTGCCGATGGACATTGGTGCGGATTATCGACAGGCGATATGGGCACTGACGGGCGTAGTAGTAGCGGCATACACGACACAGGCACACTTGCAATCTAGTAGGGTGTGGTTGCTGTCGACGAACATCATACAAAAGGCGATGATGATCATGGTGGCGACAGACTATGCTGTGAGCACACCTATAATGCAGCAGGGTGCAGAAGATATTCGAGCGTTGGTCGACGGGAAACAACTTGGGAGCGATAGATGAGGGTAGCATCGCAGAGCTAATCAAGTGCTGTGGTTTACAGCAGGGTCGTTGATGGTCGATGATAGGAGCTTCCATGATCATGAAGGTAGTTGGGAGCGGCGACACATACACGGTGTTCGGTGAAGAAGAAGGGTGCAGGTGGAGTAAACTCAGGGGCAAGGATGATCAGGAGGTCGGCTAAGTCGAAAGACTTGGACAATCACCAAGTTTGGTATTAGGCTCCCGGTGCGGGGGCAAAGTCGGCGACGACGATCAGGAGATGAATTCACGGTGAAAAGAGATGATGTTCGTGATTCGTGGAGGTTCTCATGTCTTGTTATGAAGCCAAGGTGGAGATTGTTGAAGATGTGACTGCAAACAAGCTGTATATAACTCCAAGGTTCATGTGCAAAGAAATGGTGAAAGATAGAGCACAAGGGGCGAAGAACTCGACTAGGAAGAGTCGTGTGCATGACTCCCCAGGTCGTGCGCACGACTGGTATCGGCAGAAAAGTCGGACGAGAAAACGGGTAGATTGTGTGCACAACCTTCCCAGGTCGTGTGCACGACTTGATATGGCAGCACGCTGGTAAGGTGGTTCGGCCTGTGTTTTCTCGTAGGATTCATTCTCCAAGTCGAATACGAATGTAACCCTATAAAAGTAAGATCTTAGGACGAACCTAGGTGACAATGGAGGCACAAAAGCAACCTAAGGGAGAGATCAGAAGGTAGCCATCATCAAGGGAGAGAGAAGGGAATCCATTAGAGACCGAAAGGTCTCGGGGAGGTTTTTTCTTCGGTGTTCTTCTGGGTGTAGGGCTGTGGGATCTATTCTCTCTATGGGGTATCTCTTTGTGGGTGTATGAGGGATTAGTTAGATACAACTATACTTGTTCTCAGGTTTTTTTCATACTAGTAAATTCATCGATCGGGCATTGCCGGAATTTTTTGAGTGTTTTGCTTCTGTCTATCTATTCGCTCGGTCTTGTCGATGGTACTCTCCACCGTGGTGCTTCTATGCGTGTTGTGTTCCGCTGCGCGAGGGCCTCAGATTGCAACACCTACGTTGCGGCAGGAGCCTGGCACCGCTCAGATTTGCTGGGAGCTAGAAGATGCCTCCCATCCCATTCGCGATGTGATGAGATATTGTGTTATTTTCTTTCAACCATGTATGATAGGAAGGAGTCGATTTGGAGAATGTTTTCTTTTTCCCACCAACTCCCATCCTATGAGACACATGGGAGGCTAGGAGATGGGAGCCTAAGCTTGGTAGGAGTCGGTTGGAGATGCTCTTATGGTGCAGAACAGCCAAGTATTGTTCGATTATAATAATAATAAAAAAATCTTATGCCTCAATTCTCTAATATTATTTTCTCTTTCGCCGTCGGTTCTGATGGCACATCGTCCGTTTTCCCCTTAACATCCTTTCGAGTCAAAGCTCTATCGTTCCCAAAACACTCCACACCTTAAGAAACTCCTCTCTAGGTATAAATAATATTTTATGAAAATGACATTTTTGTCCTCATCTACTACTATATTGCCTAATCTCATAACTTGATACTCCCTTAATCATAGCTGGCTGCAATGGATCTTCCCTTCCAGGATTTGTTCCTTGGCGGAAGCGAGACGACATCCCTCAGCCTGGAGGCGGCGATGGTGGAGATGATGCGAAACCCAGAGGTGATGGTGAAGGCTCGGGCCGAGATCACGAAGGCCATGGAAGGAAAGACCAAGATGGATGAGAGCGACGTGGGCAAACTTACTTACCTGAAATGTGTGATCAATGAGGTCCTCAGGTTGCACCCTCCACTCCCTTTACTGATCCCGCGAGAATCGACGGAGAGGTGCGCCATCGGCGGGTACGAGGTTCCGGCCAAGACCAGAGTGATAATCAATAACTGGGCCATCAGTAGGGATCCATGTCGCTGGGAGCGAGCTGATACCTTTTACCCAGAGAGATTCTGTGATAGTGAGCTGAACTTCAAAGCGCAGAGCTACGAGTACCTGCCGTTCGGGGGCGGTCGAAGGGGATGCCCGGGGATCTTATTTGCGATGAATGTCTTGGAATATGCGCTCGCAAATCTACTGTACTATTTTGATTGGAAGCTTCCAGAAGGCGTGAAGCCGGAGGATCTGGAGGTGAGTGAGATATTCGGATTGACCGTGACTAGAGAATCGAACTTGAGCTTGATTCCCATCCCACGTTTCAAAACTCCGACCACCGGCACCGTTGATGGGATTCCAAATTGAGAACTGATCAAGAAATGATATTCTGCTTCTTGCTCAAGGTGCGATTGAATCGTCAGTGATATGAATATGTCGTATATGTATGATGAATATCTTTTTAAAATAAAGTCCATTTGCAGCGAATATAACCGAAGGGATATTTATCGATGCAAGCTTCTTGATTGTATTAGTGAATAAGATAAATTACCCAATATAAGAAAGCCAGTACAAGTCGGTCCGATTTATTTTTCACTAGTATCTGCTATGGACAACCCGTTGGGATTGGTACCCAGTGATTAATCAGTTGGGGTCGGATCTGTAATGGTATAACCGGTTTGATTTATAATTTTTTATTTTTCACTAGTATGAAACTCAGGCGATGCTCGTGCTATATTCAGTCATCCGATGTATAATATGTTATGGCCTTGATTTGTACCTCTGATGGAATCGACTCATGTGGAGTATAGCAACCCGGGCTACGCCCGGGCTCCATTGAGTCAACCGATGTATAATAATTGACCGTGATTCGCACCTCCATCGAAGTTCACTCAAGTGGAGTATATGGGGGTCCACTATTCGTGACCTTGGCCCCTGCGTGGTGGGACCATGGCTCCTCCTAAGCTCCTTATTAGTATTATAGTACATATTTGACTTTTTCTTCCAATTATGTGCTTGTTAGAGGAGAGGTAGATACTTACTTAGGAAGGACGAAAGATGATGTAAAGAGATGTTGAAGGAAATGGAGCGAATATATAGTATATTTTATTCTTGAAATTCTCATCTTTGGCTTATAAAATAATCACTTGAAATCACCCCTTTATACAATCACTCAAGTATGCTTCTAATATTGTTCCCACCTAGTTATCTGAATTGAATAAACCTTCCAACAACTTTTGCAGCTATTTTAACTAATAAATTTTTTTTTTTGAGAAATCTGTGACGACCAAGATCCAATAGGTCAATAGCCAAGAGCCAAGATTCCTGAGGCGGAAATGCCAAGATGGATGAGGTGAGGTGAGGTGTACAAGGCCATGAGTTAGCCCCACATCTCTTGGAGAGAAGGAGATCCTAAACTATTTATATAATTTTTCCTCCCAAACATAAAATATGTATTTTAAAACTGTGCGCCGCTACGGATTTCGTAAGAACTCCGTAGTTAAGCGTGCTCGGGCGAGAGTAGTACCAGGATGGGTGACCCCTTGGGAAGTTCTCGTGCGGGCATGGGCAAAGCGGACAATATATTGTGTGTTTGGGGCGGATGAACCAAAATGGTATCAGAGCTGGTTCTCCTCACTATGGGGGGGTCTAACCCTACACGAGGACGTGTAGTCCTAAGGGGATGGATTGTGACGATCAAGATCCAATAGGCCAAGAGCCAAGACTCCTGAGGCGGGAATGCCAAGATGGATGAGGTGAGGTGAGGTGTACAAGGCCATGAGTTAGCCCCACATCGCCTGGAGAGAAGGAGATCCTGAGCTACTTATATAATTTTTCCTCCCAAACATAAAAGACGCATTTTAAAACCGTGCGCCGCTACGGATTTCGTAAGAACTCCGTAGTTAAGCATGCTCGGGCAAGAGTAGTACCAGGATGGGTGACCCCATGGGAAGTTCTCGTGCGGGCACGAGCAAAGCGGACAATATCTTGTGTGTTTGGGGCAGATGTTACAAAATCTCTCAGAGAGAGGGGGCGTTAGGCGTAGGCCCCAATCTGTAGATTAAAAGCTAAAGCAAAACAAGAAGGACGAAGCCAATCAAGCGATTGGAAAGGAAAAGAAGTAAAAGCACCCTCAAAAGAAGGGCGAGAAAAAGGAAGCCACAATCATCGCGTTCCGGCTAGAAACCAATGGAAACCAGGCTTCAACCAGCGCCCCAATCTTGCGCAATGTAACCACCCAAACCGATTCCTTCCTCGAGAAAACCCTGTTGGTCCTCTCAAGCCTGATAGACCAGAGAGTCGCCACGACCAAAAGATCCCAACTGGCCCGTCGCTCTCTGGAGATGGCTCACCTCCGCCAAGTAGTCCACAGGGAGAAAAGCGAAGAAGGAATGCAGGGAAGCCCAGCTTCCCCTGGAAGAAATCCCAAATCTGCTTGGCGAATGGACAAGATAAAAATAGGTGGTCCACATCCTCGTTAGCCGAGCCACACATCGGGCAAGCTAGATCGATAAAGGGGATATTCCGCTTCACCAAGTTCTCCTTGGTAAGGATTCCGTTGTTAACGGCCAGCCAAAAGAAAATCTTCGTTTTCAAAGCTGCCCTACACCGCCAAAGGTGCTTCGCCATGGAATATCTACTTCAGCTGTTATTGAGAAAGCGGTAAAAAGAACGGACAAAGAATCTCCCTGAACTGTGCCACCGCTAGGCCACCTTGTCTGACTGGTTGGAGAGGGAGATGTTTTCTAAAAGCACCTCCAATTGCACTCCCTACTAATGAGCCTCCCATGAAAGCAGTCTTCTGAATTTGATGGACCAGCACCCACCCCAGTCCTGTAGATAGGCAGAACTAACGGTCCCTGCCTTAAAGCATGCCTGAGAATAAGCGTCAGGTAACAGAGTCTGAAGAGGGCACTCACCTAGCCAAATATCATCATAAAATCTTGTTTATCGACCATCCCCGATAACGGTGATGGTCCCGCACTTGTAAACTTCCTGGACCTTCGACACACCCTTCCAGAAGGATGAAGTCTTCCCCGAGTGCCTACCCCGCGCCTGCAGCATGGAAGACCTATTGAAATAGCGACCCCTGACGACTCGTGCCCAATTGTCTCCCGGGCAGGACTGAAGTCACCACCACTACTTTTTGAGCATCGCAACATTGAAGTCCATGAGATTGAGAACCCCCAATCCTCCTTGCTCCTTGGACTTGCACACTCGTCCCCAATTCATAAGCGGAATCGCGGACCTACCTAGAGTGTTACCCTTCCACAGGAAGTCCCGACGAACCTTGTCGATCCGTTGCACCACCCATCCAGGCAAGTAGAAAAAGGACAGATAGTAGGAGGGGATAGTAGAAAGGACCGAGTACTGAGTACACCATAGTAAGCCACCCACCTAAGGATAGACATGATGTCTTTCAGGATGCCAACTTACGCGTAAATATGTCCATATAACTTTTATAACTCCAATTAAAGTATGAAGCTTGTGAAAGACTTCATACTTGAGAGAATTTTGTTAGAGTGTCGGCTTATTAATCATGTGACTTGCACCTTGAACTCGCAATGATTTTAGGTGTGATTTATGCTTGCTCTATGGAGACACTCATAGATCCATTAGCAAGGTTCTATGTAACATGCGAGATGGAGTGAACAAGAAAGTTGCTTCCCCCTCGTGTTTCCTTCTTCCCCAAGGATTTCCTTCTGTCTTCATCGACAAAGAAGAGACTCCTCCGTGGTTAAAAAATTTGCATGAAGGTATAAAGCTCTAACACATAGATCTAGCGTAGATCATGAATATGCACGCATGTTAGTTTATTAGTATCGCTAGATTACCATTAGGGTGTTTCATTCACGTGCTACTCATATACGCACATGTAGATTAATTTAATAAAAATTAATTAATGGAACACACCACGTATGATATTCGGATCGATAGATTGCTTCTGTTGCGCACCTCTGACAATGGATTATTAATTTTCAACACACAAGTTATCGAGCCGGCAATGTGGGTGTGTCCTAGAAAATATTGCATTTGGAAGAGCAACTTACTGAAAAATGCTAAAGAGATTACGCAAGTTCAGAATGATACTCTAAAGTGCACAGTCAAAGCAGCCAGGGAGAAGATTCAGAAGATAGAGTCAGAACTGAAGATAGCTCGAGATGCTCGAGGAAAACAGAACAATGTGGATTCATAGAAGGATAAAGAGCCTAAACTGAACAAGAAAGAATGTTCTACATCTACTCCCATTATACATGTGCCGGTTGTAGAAGTCAAGCCAAAGAGAAGATCTCCTCCTACATGTCACTTCTGTGAGATGACTGCTCACATTATACTACATTGTTGGAGTCTGTAGAATTTCATGCTCACCCATCAAGGTAGAAATTTTCTTTCGACTCTTATCTATTTTGCTCATAGGAGGAAAGTCAATTAAACTCCTCAGAAGAAAGCTTCCAAACGTTCCCCTGCTCCTGCTTCTACTTCTCTTGCTTCGAGGCAAAATCCCGTAAGCCTTTCCAGACAGGGACTCCCAATGAGGACAAAGGTGCTCGTTGCTAAGTCTATACTGATCATCCTTCTAGACTCTCTTATTACAGGAGAGTTCCAGTAATGTTTTTTTACTCCTGAGGGTGTGTGTATTCATAGGCATTGCATTGGATAAAATGTTTTATCATTGCATTATCTATGTTTTTGTGTTGTACATATTTTTTTTCTCTTGTGTATTTAGTTGTATCTACCGTTCCACATTTGACATTTGTATTGGTTCATTTTTGGCATTGCACATACTGGACATTCATGCATGTTGCCTGTTTGGAGTATAGTCTATCCTAGGACTATGTCACATTGAAATTGGTCTAGTGGTTCTTGTTGAATGAGTGTCATATATGCTAAAAGCCCTTTCTTAGGAGTTAGCATGAGGGGTTAGAGGGCCAGTTGTTTAGGCTTGAATACTTAAGTCGATTTGTATCTCTTTCATATGCTAAGAGACACCTTAGGAGTCCTCCCTTACACCTTCATGACACTTCTTGATCAACACAAACTTGGCTGATGACTAGTTAGAGTATAAACTATAACATTTTGGAGGATATATGTAGGTTGTGGGGTTTTTTTTCTTGAATTGGGCGGTTCAGTTGGCAAGCATAATCTAACAAACCAAGGAACGAAGTGAACCGGGTTTACATGGAAAAACCCTTTCTCAACGTCGAAGGGAAAAAAACCACGGGGCGGGACGAGAATGCACTAACAAGGCAAATGAGTTACAATCTCTCACCCTGACCCACTTACACCCGGAGAAGACCGGCCTCCCAAATGCCAACCTCTTAAGTATGTCTCTCTCTCTCTCTCTCTCTCTCTCTCTCTCTCTCTCTCTCTCAAAGCTCCAAGAACTCTGGAAAGAATTGGGCAACACCTCCTCTTCCAGAATTCGAATCCTCTTCTTTGAGGGGGTAGGTCCCCCTTTATAATGCTGCTAGGTGATAGCTGTTGCCTTCCGTGCAGGGCAGTATTGATGACATGCTCCCGTGGTTTGCGCAACTGCTTCGCTCGTGAGTGACGTGTCATCTTGTATACGCTGGGTTGTCATAAATGGTGATACTTGCCTTACCGGTCGATCGGGAATCTCGAGGCGTGGGCTGTCTTCCCGTAACCATCACCCGACCGAGATTCTCGGAAGTAGTTACTGCTCAGTCTTGGTGCGCGATTTTCGGACCAGCTCTTCGTGTGAATACCGGAGCTGTGCGTGAATACTTGCATGGTTGTGGAGAGACGCACGACGGATCGAGATGTGCGATCGTTCGAGGTGCAGCCGGGCCAAGTGAGCGGTCGGGCGCAGCGAGGTGAAGCGTGCGGCCGGGTGTAGCGAAGTGAAGTGCGTGGTCGGAACGCAGCGAAGTGCACGATCGAGCGCATCGAGGTGAAGCATGCGGTCGGGTGCAGCGAGGTGAAGCGCACAATCGGGCGTAGCGAAGTGAAGTGCACGATCGGACACAGCGAAGTGAACCGTCAGTGATACGAATATGATATGCTGCTTCTTGCTCAAGGTGTGATTTGAATCGTCAGTGATATGAATATGTCGTATATGTATGATGAATATCTTTTTTAAATAAAGTCCATTTGCAGCGAATATAACCAAAGGGATATTTATCGATGCAAGCTTCTTGATTGTATTAGATAAATTACCCAATATAAGAAAGCCTGTAAAAGTCGGTCTGATTTATTTTTCACTAGTATCTGCTATGGACAACCCGTTGGGATTGGTATCCAGTCATTAATCGGTTGGGGTCGGATCTGTAATGGTATAATCGGTCCAATTTACAAAAAACAAAATTTTATTTTTCACTAGTATGAAACTCAGGTGATGCTCGGGCTATATATTCAGTCATCCGATGTATAGTATGTTCTGGTCTTGATCCGTACCTCTGATGGAATCGACTCATGTGGAGTATAGAAACCCGGGCTATGCCCGGGCTACATTGAGTCAACCGATGTACAATAACTGGCTGTGATTCGCACCTCCATTGAAGTTTACTCAAGTGGAGTACACGGGGCTCCACGATTTTTGACCTTGGCTCCCGTGTGGTGGGACCATGCCTCCTCCTAAGCTCCGTATTAGTATTATAGTACATATTTGACTTTTTCTTTCAATTATGTATTTGTTGGAGGAGGGGTAGATACTTGCTCAGGAAAGACAAAAGATGATATAAAGAGATTTTGAAGGAAATGGAGCGAATATATAGTATATTTTAGGGTTATTTTGACTTTGCCCCCAAATTTTTCTTCGAATTAGACTTTACCCCCTATATTTTCATTAATTAGACTTTACCCCCCAAAACTAACTGCTCCGTCAGCTCGCCCTCCAAAACTTTATTTCTTTTCCGTCAGCTCACCCTTTCTCTTAGATGGTGAGTTGACAGAATACTTAGTTTTGGGGGGTAAAGTCTAATTAATGAAATTATGGGGGGTAAAGTCTAATTCAAGGCCAAATTTGGGGGGGGGGGGGCAAAGTCAAAATAACCCTATATTTTATTGTTGAAATTCTCATCTTTGAGTTATAAAATAATCACTTGAAACCACCCCTTTATAAAATCACTCAAGTATCCTTCTAATCTTGTTCCCACCTAGCTATCTGTATTGAATAAAACTTCCAACAACTTTTGCAACTATTTTAACTAATATATATATATATTTTTTTGAGAAATCTCTCGGAGAGAGGGGGCGTTAGGCGTAGACCCCAACCTGTAGATTAAAAGCTAAAGCAAAACACAAAGGAAGAAACCCATCAAGCGATTGGAAAGGGAAAGAAGTACAAGCACCCTCAAAAGAAGGGCAAGAAAAGGAAGCCACAATCATCGCGTTCCGGCTAGAAACCAATGGAAACGATGCTTCAACCAGCACCCCAATCTTGCGTAACGTAACCATCCAAACCGATTCCTTCCCCGAGAAAATCCTGCTGTTCCTCTCAAGCCAGATAAACCAGAGAGTCGCCACGACCAAAAGATCCCAACTGGCCTGTCGCTCTCTGGAGATGGCTTGCCTCCGCCAAGTAGTCCACAGGGAGAGAAGCGAAGAAGGAATGTCAGGGAAGCCCAGCTTCCCCTGGAAGAAATCTCAAATCTGCTTGGCGAATGGGCAAGATAAAAACAGGTGGTCCACATCCTCGTTAGCCGAGCCACACATCGAGCAATCCAGATCGATAATGGGGATATTCCGCTTCACCAAGTTCTCCTTTGTAAGGATTATGTTGTTGACGACCAACCAAGAGAAAATCTTTGTTTTCAAAGGTGCCCTACATCGCCAAAGGTGCTTCACCATAGAACATCTCCTTCCACTGTTATTAAGAAAGCGGTAAAAAGAACAGACAAAGAACCTCAACTGTGCCACCGCCAGGCCACCCTGTTTGACTGGTTGGAGATGTTTTCTAAAAGCACCTCCAACTGCATTCCTTGCTGATGAGCCTCCCATGAAAGCAATCTTCTGAATTTGATGGACCAGTGCCCACCCCTACCCCGTAGATAGGCAAAACTAACGGTCCCTGCCTTAAAGCGTGCCTGAGAATAAGTGTCAGGTAATAGAGTCTGAAGAGGGCACTCACCGAGCCAAATATCATCCTAAAATCTCATTGATCGTCCGTCTCCGATAACGGTGATGGTCCCGCACTTGTAAACTTCCTGGAACTTCGACACACCCTTCTAGAAGGATGAAGTCTTCCCCGAGCGTCTGCCCCACACCTGCAGCATGGAAGACCTTTTGAAGTAGCGACCCCTGACAAATCGTGCCCAATTGTCTCCCGGGCAAGACTGAAGACACCACCACCACTTTCCGAGCATCGCAACGTTGAAGTCCCTGAGATTAAGAACCCCCAATCCTCCTTGCTCCTTGGACTTGCACACTCATCCCCAGTTCATAAGCGGAATCACGGTCCTACCTAGAGTGTTACCCTTCCACAAGAAGTCTTGACGAACCTTGTCGATCCGTTGCACCACCCATTCAGGCAAGTAGAAAAAGGATAGATAGTAGGAGGGGATAATAGAGAGGACCGAGTACACCATAGTAAGCCACCCACCTAAGGATAGACAGGATGTCTTTCAGGATGCCAACTTACGCGAAAATTTGTCCATAGAACTTTTATAACTCTATGTAAAGTATGAAGCTTGTGAAGGACTTCATACTTGAGAGGATTTTGTTAGATTGTTGGCTTATTTATCATGTGACTTGCACCTTGAACTCGCAACGATTTTAGGTGTGATTTAGGCTTGCTAGTTGGAGACACTCATAGATCCATTAGCAAGGTTCTATGTAGCATGCAAGATAGAGTGAACAAGAAAGTTGCTTCTCCCTTGCGTTTCCTTCTTCCCCAAGGATTTCCTTCTGTCTTCATCGACAAAGAAGAAACTCCTCCGTGGTTAAAAGATTTGCATGAAGGTATAAAGCTCTAACACGTAGATCTAGTGTAGATCATGAATATGCATTCATGTTAGTTTATTAGTATCGCTAGATTACCGTTAGGATGTTCGATTCACATGCTACTCATATACCACGTGTAGATTAATTTAATAAAAATTAATTAATGTAACACACCACGTATGATATTCGGATCGATAAATTGCTTTTGTTGCGCACCACTGACAATGGATTATTAATTTCCAACACACAAGTTATCGAGCTAGCAATGTGGGTATGTCCTAGAAAATATTGCATTTGGAAGAGTAACTTACTGAAAAATGCTAAAGAGACTATGCAAGTTCTGAATGATACTCTAAAGTGCACAGTCAAAGCAGTCAGGGAGAAGATTCAGAAGGTTGAGCCGGAATTGAAGATAGTTCGAGATGCTCGAGGAAAACAGAACAATGTGGATTCATAGAAGGATAAAGAGCCTAAACTGAACAAGAAAGAATGTTCTACATCTCCTCCTACATGTCACTTCTGTGGGATGAATGCTCACATTACACTGTTGGAGTTTGTAGAATTTCATGCTCACCCATCAAGGTAGAAATTTTCTTTCGACTCTTGTCTATTCTGCTCATAGGAGAAAAGTCAATTAAACGCCTAGGAAGAAAGCTTCCAAACGTTCCCTTGCTCCTGCTTCTACTTCTCTTGCTTCGAAGGCAAAATCCATAAGCCTTTCCAGACGTGGACTCCCAATGAGGACAAAGGTGCTCGTCGCTAAGTCTATACTGATCATACTTCTAGACTCTCTTATTACAGGAGAGGTCCAGTAATGTCTTTTACTCCTTAGGGTGTGTGTATTCATAAGCATTGCATTGGATATAATGTTTTATCATTGCATTGTCTATGTTTTTGTGTTGTACATATTTTTTTCTCTTGTGTACTTAGTTGTATCTGTCGTTTTGCATTTGACATTTGTATTGGTTCATTTTTGGCACTGCATGCACTGTACATTCATGCATATTGCCTGTTTGGAGTATAGTCTATCCTAGGACTTAGTCACACTTACCTGGTCTAGTGGTCCTTGTTGAATGAGTGTCATCTATGCTAAAAGCCCTTTCTTAGGAGTTAGCATGAGAGGTGAGAGGGCCAGTTGTCTAGGCTTGAATACTTAAGTCTATATCTCTTTCATATGCAAAGAGACACCTCAGGAGTCCATCCTCACACCTTCACGACACTTCTTGATCAACACAAACTAGGTTAATGACTAGTTAAAGTATAAACTATAACATTTTGGAGGATATGTTGAGCATCCATTCGGTGTGAATTATCATTTCTTTATCATGCATATAGCGTCACTTTGCTACGCAAAACTTTCATAATACAAGTAAACTGCATGAGTTTCTTTGCACCATGATATAATAGACTTTCATACGAACCCAACGACATATTGGTTCACTCTCATACATTGCATGCAAGAAAGACACATAGCTCGATAGTCCAAATTATCCTTTTATCAATAATCGCGTTCGAACCTGATAAACGTAATTTCATGTGTGTTTTTTAGAAAATTTGTCCGGATATCAACATACACGACTACAGTGATGCAAGACTACGGAGTCGATATCATCTCAATTGACTTTGGAATAAACGGAGGTCGTGTATGGATGACAAGAGAATTGATGAGCAATAGATGAGCAAATGACGAAACGGAGAAAAAAGGCTTCTAATGTGGGTTGAATGGAAGATCGAGGACTACAAGCATCCAAATCGACTGTCGTGGGTTGACGAGCTCAGATTATTCAAATGGTGCACCCCGGATGACTGCCTTTCTCTTCCTGCCACCTTTTCTCTCTCTTATCACCATCTTTTATTTTCCATTCTACATCCCATTCCGATTACACCTAACAACCCAACATGCATTCATGCATCTACAACCTTTGCAAAGAACCCATGCACACCATCACAACCGTCCATTAGTTACTACCCATCAAGCTAGGCATGCACTACAATTACTACCTTTATGCCAACCCATGCATCCAAACCCATACATGTCCCTCTTCATCTCTCTTTCACGTGTCTGGATCCCATCCAACGGCATGAATGCCACGTGCATTGCATGCAGTGCAGGCCCCTCTCAAACCTAAGAACCCATGCACAATACATCCCTTGTGATTTTCTCTCTAAAAATCCATCGCAACCGTCCCTAGCTTGCTACCTCGTGAGGCCGTGACCAAACCCAGCTGTACCTATCCCGTCTGATCTATAAACCTGATCCTCTCCTTCCCATACAATCACAGCCGTCCCTTGAAACTAGCTGCTCTTAATCACATGCAGCCCCTTCAATCCCGATCCCCCCTTGATTCTCTCTTTCCCTTACTTTCTCTCTCTATATCGTAACACCCAGCTGTACCTGAGCCACGTACCCCAGTCCGAACTTCTCTCTCTTCCTTGCCTAATCAGAACCCCTGGTTTTTCTCTCTCTAAAACCGAAACCCTCTCTTATCTCTCTTTAATTTTCCCCCTATTTTCCCTGCGATACCCAATTTGCAATTCTCTCTATAGCTTTCTTTATCCTCTCCTCTCTCTAAAACCCATAACAAATCCAGCCTATTCATTCCCTATTTTCTCTCTCTAAATCTCCACCCGAAATTCTCTTTCCGATCATATCTCTCTCGTCTCCCTATTAACCCGGTGATCAGCCCATCCATTCCGATCTTTCTCTTTCCATTTTCTTCCTTCTCTGGCTGCAATCCATAATCTTCTCTCTCTAAATAAATCTCTATTAAATGCATAATCTCCTTATTAAAAGCTGTCCAAATCCTCCCCGATCTCTCATTCAGTCATTCCTGTTCTTTCTTTCTCTCTCTAAATCTCACCGATCTTCTCTCTCTCCTCATGAGTATTCTCTCTTTCCTTTCTCTCTCTATCCATCTGATTCTCTTCACTCTTTATATCTCTACCTCCTTCTCATACGTGGCACAAACCCAGCCCCGAGATCCCATCTCCCACTCTCTTTCTCGATTTCTCTCTTTCCTTTCATTCGGTCCAAACACCATTACAGTCGTCCCTTGAACCCAGCTGTACCCAAGCCCCCTCTTGTCTCTCTCCTTAATTCTTTCTCTTTCCCGATCTCTCTCTCTAGTCTGACCCTCTCTCTCTCCTTCTCTTTATAATCCTTTCCCTTCATATCTTCCCCTTTATTTCATACCAAGTCAAGTCACCTACCAAAACTGCCGCTACCTTGGGGTGCAAGCAATGAGACCCTATGAGACACTATGAGTAGAGGGACCTGGGGAAGAAAGAGAACCACCTCTCCTGCTAGGGAGAGTTATCCATTTTTCAGAGATCTTTCATCACTTTTTGTTTGTAGAGTGAGTGCGAAGAGAGTGTATTTTAGTATTTCATTTTTGAAATAATGTTCTAAGCAGTTGGGTGTAATCACATTCTTTAATTCAATAAAAGTTCTTTTGTCATCTTATAATTATGCGCTCTTCTTTTTTTGTAATATATTTTTTTCTTTATTTTATCCGTACTTACACCATGGTCGGCTAAATTCCCCCACCAGGGAGAGGGGTTCGATGCCATGGTGAGTAGCTAGCTTTATTTACTTGCATATTGCTCTTGTGCACATCTAAATGACTAAGTCTCTTATCACATTTGATTTCAATTCTAAAGAGAGAAGAAGCTCACCCGTATTTTTATTCAATTAGGATTCGGGTGATACTTCAAACTCCGATAGTTAATCATTGGTTGAGTAAATGAATTATTGTTTTCTTATCTAATTTTCACATAATAAAATTAGATAAGAAAAAATAATAATTCGTCTACTCAACCAATGATTAACTATCAGAGTTTGAAGTATCACCCGAATCCCAATTGAATGGAAATATGGGTGAACTTCTCTCTTTAGAATTGAAATCAAATGTGATAAGAGATTTAGTCATTTAGATATGCACAAAAGCAATATACAAGTAAATAAAGCTAGCTATTCACCATGACATCGAACCCCTCTCCCTGGTGGGGGAATTTAGCCGATCATGTGTTGAAAATGATGTGTCAGAGGCGCAACGGAAGCCAGACTCGATCATAGGATCGATACGGTGTGCGGTACATTTTTAAAATTTTCTTAAGAAACAATCATATGTGCAAGATTGAAACGAAATGCAAACGAAACCCTATAGTCAACTATCGAAACACACTATAAATATTATGCATGCAATTCAATAGATCTAGGGTTTAGTATATTATATCTCCGTGCGGGATTTAGCACCACGATGTTAATCTTCCAAGTTGATGATGATGGAAGTATCCACGTGTGTGGGAGAAGCCTCGTTCTTCTTCGGGTACACCCGGTCTCGCGAATCGATCCGGATCCTTGCACTCCAATCTTTGAGTGCTTCAGAGTGCAAGCTTTCTCTTCTTCTATATCACACACACTCTATGAGGAGAAGAAGATGAGATAAAGAGGATTTTCTCTTCATACCTTAGGTCAAACCCAAGAGTAAGAGAGATAAGTGCCCAAGAGAGAGAGGGAGGCCAAAACGAACACTAGGGAGAGGGGGATCGGTCTTTCTCTGAAAAATCTGAGAGAGGCTCGATTTTTTCTTGCCTAATATGTCTTAGAAACCGTGCCCCCCTCTCCCCTTGTCCATATGAACTGTTCCCCTCTCTCTCTCTCTCATTAATCCTCAAAATTAAATGACCACTATTGTATAGTTGCCATATTAGGTTTTGTAATTAAAGGGAATAGATTCAAATTATTTCAAATATGAATTAATCCCTTTAAATATGGATTTGATGGCCATGCATATTTACCTTAATGAGGGGGGCGGCCACTAGGGCATGCGAGATATTTTGAAATGACTAAAATGCCCCCTATGCATCTAGTGGCTATTCACCTCATACGGGAGCATACATGGTCCATCTCCGTGCATGATAAAGTACTCTAACACTTAGGGCACCTCATTCGTACCTATTTAACATACCATGGAGTGATGAATACTATTTTTACTATTTACTGGGGTGCCTTTAGAAAACGTGGGGTGCCTCTATAGTAAAAAACCACTAAACACACATACCGTGTTCTAGTACGACACGCACACATGGAATGAACTCCTCATGGTATTATGGCAATAACGTGTGTCCCTACACTACTCTGGGGTTGCCCCTAGTGAACACACTTAGTCCTGTGCAACCAAATGCCCTAGTGCAATGCACTCACGGAACACAAGACGATTAAGGCATTATTTCTTCAACTCATATTGTGCTGTGAGACAAGGAGAAATTAATAATCCGCAACAATCGTGGATAAGGTGAAACCTTCAGGGACTAGGATTCATGGCTTCCAACCGGACCCGATCGACACACTATCCAAGTGTCCCTATCAATCCTCTGGGTCCCGGTTAACCTGCGTGGCCACCCAGAGTGCGACGCAGGCTGCACTCCAATTCTCCCAGACTTACTAAGCTCTCTCGCATACCCCTGCTCTTCGCTTAGTTAGGTAATTAGATATCCCTTCACTCGGTGCCATATGTCAACTTGAGCGGTAGAGAGCACCGTCAGACTCAAGTGACCATATGACTAGGTTCCTTCTAGGTTGATTAACACATCGTACCTCTGGTCATTTTGGCCAAACAACCGGATCTGGTTTAATAGCTCAACTGTTAATCACCTGGCCTGGTTTTAGTACGGTGTATGTCAAACCAAGGAACGCGCCTCCCAATGGGGATATGAATAGCCTGCAGGAGTGGCATGCCGATGCAACGCCAGCCCGGTAATCCAGCGCACCGTGACATTGGGTCGTGGTTAGATCCCTCACACATTGGTGAACCAAAGTTACCCAAACTGGTTAGTTCATCGGTCATGGTTTCTCAGGGTTTAGAACCTATTACCCTAAACAGAAACACAGCTATGTGCACCAGTGTCTGCTCACCAATCTGTGCACCGTGTTGGTTCTGTTCAGTCACAAACACTGTGCTTGACAATGACCATAGTGGAGAAACCCATGCTCTGTCATTCCAACAGCTTAACCTGATAGGGCGACCAACCCTAATCAGAACTGTGAATAATTTAGGCTAATAGTACTAATCAACTGAGTCTCCCACTCAGATGAACTACTATACAGCCATGACTCTTTTCAGTTCAGTATATAGAACACGTATAATACGCACCAATTAAGCTATTCTAATATAAATATCAACTTATTTATTAATCAACTATGATTTTTACAAGCCCTAGACCATATATTACTCAACAATCTCCCACTTGGTCCTATAGCTTCTACATGCTGCTCAAACGCCTTTGCAGGAATCACCTTTGTAAAGGGATCAGCAACATTGTCTGCAGATGCTATCTTAGTCACCGCTACTTGCCCTTCCTTCTGAAACTGCCGGATCAAGTGAAACTTGCGTTCGATATGTTTCCCCTTCTGGTGGTGCCTTGGCTCCTTGGCCTGTGCTACCGCTCCACTATTGTCACAATAAAGGACAATAGGTGATTGAGCCTTTGGTGCGCACCCTAAGTCCAATAAGAACTTTTTGAGCCACACCGCCTCTTTTCTAGCTTCGCATGCTACAACGTACTCAGCTTTAGTGGTGGAGTCTGCGATGCAATCTAGCTTCACAGTCCGCCAACTTACTGCTCCTCCTCCTAACATGAAACATAACCTGAAGTCGATTTTCTGGATTCCACATCTGACATAAAGTCAGCATCCGTGTATCCAATCGGCGTTAGGTCATGTGAAGTGTAAACTAACTCATAATCCCTCGTACGATGAAGGTACTTGAGTATACACTTTACAGCAGTCCAGTGTGCTGGACCCGGGTTCGACTGAAACTGACCCATCATATCTACTGTAAAACAGATATCTAGCCTCGTGCACTGCATGGCATATATTAGACTACCCACTGCTGAAGCATAGGGTATTTTCTGCATCCCTGCCTTCTCCTCAGGTGTCTTAGGATATTGATTCTTAGACAATTTCAAGCCATATCTAAATAGCAAGAAACCCTTCTTGGAGTCCTGCATGCTGAATCTGGCTAGTATCTTATCTATATAAGCAGCGTGTGAGAGCGAGAGAGTCTTGTTCTGGCGATCTCAAGTTACCTTAATCCCTAGAATATAACTCGCCTTACCTAGGTCTTTCATGTCGAATTGCGAGGATAACCAAACTTTTACCGTAAATAAAGTTCCTACATCATTTCCAATAAGTAGTATATCATCTACATAAAGTACTAAATATACCACTGTAGTATTATCACTCCTTTTGTACACACAAGGTTCATCCTCATTTTGATCAAATCCGTATGAGCGGATTGTCTGATCAAAACGGATGTTCCAACTTCTGGATGCTTGTTTCAGTCCATAGATGGACCTCTGAAGTTTGCAAACCAGATCTTCCTGACTTACTGACTCAAAACCTGGAGGCTGCATCATATATATGTCTTCCTCCAAATCTCCATTGAGGAAAGCTACCAGATCTCCCAATCATAGTGGGCTACCAGTGAGAAGGTCTCGTCATAATCGATCCCTTCTTGTTGGGTGAAACCCTTGGTAACTAGTCTAGCTTTATAAGTCTCAACGGAACCATCGGGGCCTCTTTTCTTCTTGTACACCCACTTACACCCAATATTTTTAATATTGGGTGATAGTGTAACAAGTGTCCAGACATTGTTTTGGGATATAGATGTAATTTCTGCCTCTATGGCTTTTTGCCAAGCAGAACTGTCAGAAGATTTCATCGCCTCATCATAGCTCAAGGGATCATCCTCCTGAATCTCTAGATCGACTAATAAAGTCTATCCATAGTATCTTTTAGGAGCTCTGATTTGTCTTCCACTGTGACGAGATAATGGTGGTACTAAGCGATTCGTTTCTACAGTCTCTAGTATAATAGTTTCAATGTTACCTCTTCCCTCTATGTTACCGGATATGTTACCTTCACCAGTACCCAGTAGCTCTTCCAGAACTACCTTACTGGTTGGCTTGTGGTCCATAATATAGTCCTGCTCTAGGTAGATGACATTCATAGAAATGAGTATCTTCTTATTCTCAGGATCATAGAATATACCACCTTTTGTTTCTTTAGGATAGCCTATGAACAGACATACCTTAGACTTAGTCTCCATCTTATCCTTTTGCATATGTGCAAGACATCCCCATATTCTAAAACGCTACAGTGTAGGCTTTCGCTTTGACCACAGTTCTTTAGGAGTTAGAGGCACTGATTTGGATGGGACATGGTTTAAGATATATGCTGCTGTTAATAGGGCATATCCCCAAAATATGGTCGGTAAACTAGCATAACTTATCATACTACGGACCATGTCCAACAAGGTCCGATTCCTTCTCTTAGAAACTCCATTATGTTGTGGTGTACCTAGAGTAGTCAACTGTGATATAATCCCACTGTCTCTGAGATACCCAAGGAACTCGTCCGATAGGTACTCACCTCCTCGATCAGATCGAAGGACTTTCATATTTCTACCAGTCTGCTTTTCAACTTCGGCTCTGAATTCTTTGAACTTGTCAAAGGACTCAGACTTTCGATGCATTAGGTAGATATAGCCATATCTTGAGTAATCATCAGTAAACGTGATAAAGTACGTACTCATGGCCTCCTATCGCCTGGACACTCATGGGTCCACATACATCAGAATGAACTAACTCTAATATCTCTGTGGCTCTATTCTCTTTGGCTTTAAAAGCCCTCTTGGTTATTTTGCCCTCTAGACAAGACTCACAGGCTGGAAGGATCTCCGAGGGATTTGTTTTTAGAAGCCCGGCCTTGACCAACCTATGAATTCTATCTGAGGCAATATGCCCAAGTCTTAGATGCCATAATAGAGTTAGATTTTCAGAAGGTTTCTTGCGTTTAGATGAGTTAATATTCAAAGCGGTTATGTTTTCTTTCTCTAATTTAGAACTTAGAATATAGAGACTATTCTGAACTATTCCTCTAATAATGAAGGTTCCATTCATTCTAATAGGTATACGAGATGTATCAAAAAGAACTGAATAACCATCATTCACCATAGAAGAAACAGAAATTAAATTACGTCTCAAGGATGGTACATATAATACGTCTCTTAGAATCAAAGTCTTTTTATTAGAAAAAGATAAATAAACATCTCCAACTGCTTCTGCGACTGCAACAACATCAGTCCCCATGCTCAGGATCGCTTCTTCATCAAGTAGCCTTCTGTTTACCTAGAACCCCTATAAAGAGTTACAGGTATGATCAGTGGAACCAGAATCCATAATCCAAGATGCAAAAGAACTGCTACTTGAAAGAAGTGACTCAACTACAAGTAGCTGAGGATTACCTGTCCAAGCACCCTGAGGCTTTGTGCAATCCTTTTTGCAATGGCCCTTTTTGCCACATCTGAAGCACTTCGTGCTTGGTGACTTCATCTCTCTTGACCTAGAGGTCCCCACATGGTTCTGTAGAGGCCCTGCCTTCAGCTTCTTGTTCTTAGGCTTCTTGCTCATAGGCTTCTTAGTCTTTAGAGCAAATGCCTCACCTATAACCTTGAACCCGTCTTCTGCTGTCTAGAGAGCTCCAAGAAGCTCTGCATTTTTCATCTCCAACTTGTTAAGGTTAAAGTTAGTGACAAAGCCTTCAAAGGCTCCAGATAGGGACACAAGAAAGATATCAGTCATAACCTCGTTATCCAGCACAATGTTCAAGGTAGCCAGTTCGTTTTGGAACCCAAGCATTTTCAGCATGTGTTCCAGGACAGACGTCCCTTCGAAAATCTTAGTGCTAACAGGCTTTTTCATTGTGAGGTAACAAGTTACGTGACTATGCCCCTCAAACATTTCTTTGAGGTATAACATCATATCAGAAGCATCAGGCATTTCTTTGACTTGCTTCTGTAGAGTTGTCTGCAAGGAAGTTATGATATAGCACTTGTACATCTTATTAGAATCTCGCCAGTTGGAGAAAGCCTTGGTCTCTACCTCAGTGGCATCTGGACCCGGTAGGTTCGGTTCCTAAGTGGTTAGGGCCATAACGTGTTTACCGATCCTCAGAACAAGCATGAGGTTGTGTTTGTAGTCCTCATAGTTAGGACCCGTAAGCTTGTTATCATTTAGGATGGCAGATAAGGGGTCTAGTTTGGTCATCTGAAAATAAATGGGAGTATATTAGAATGCTTCATAAACTCATTTTATGGTATTTTTAAAATGAGTCAAATTATATCCAAATGTCAATGCTACCCTCAAAGCGGAGACATATCTATGGATCAATTTTACCATGTATATGAGATCTCGAATTCGGATACACCTGCCCGAGGGGGCAGTGTGCAGCGTCCTCCGCTCACAGCAGGTCTCTCGGACCCAATCAAAATCTGCCATAGACGGGCTATAATGGACCATGGTTTTCTTTTGGCCAGCCCCCCCGTGATCTCTATGCGACGTAACGGGTAGCCTCACGGGTGCGTCGGATGCTTACCCACAAGCCTAGACAATCACAACATGGGAGTTTATGCGGTCCCCACGAGGGTAGGAAAAGCCCTTCTCTCCTGGCATTATGACCACCATATCCCGAAGGAGACTGCTGAGCCTCCGATATGACAGAAAATAACTCTCACCCGAGGGGGATGTTGAGCCATACCCTATCACCGAGAAATTCAGCAGTTAGCTGTGGAGGCCAAGGGTAGTCACACTGAGTCCTCTTACACATCCCTTAATTATGGTGAGGGTTATTTTAATGCAAGTATTTTAGATCCTAGGTTGCAACAACCTAGACCTAGACCCTGGTCATACCGTGCTCCCACTGGAGTTAAGACCTCTTATGAAGTATAGATAGACTTGGAGAGGACCATAGTCCCTATCCCGTGGATACTTAGTTGTCACCTTTCTCCCGAGAATCACATTACGTACTTTACAAGCCTTCGATACTAAATAAAATGATAATTACCCTTTGTGCTCTAGAGCCTAGCCTATGGTCTAGACATATAAGGAAAGGTCTCCCATTAGTATGACTCCTCGTATGCAACTTGATGTTTGATATCATAGATGATCACTACATCACTATTAGTTTCAATGTCAAACTAATTAGAGACATCTGACAACCTCCGTCGGACCTTGACCTAATGGTGGCATAACCGAGTATTATGGGATCCAACTACCATCAATTAAACGATGGGTGTCATTAAATGAAAATCTAACCTAATGGCCGCAGGGACCAAGTGGGGAATAGGCATCCCACAAATAGTGGGGAAAATGCATCCTACAATCTAATACCTACGGCATTAGAATTTTTACTTTCACCGGGGTCTTAGAAAATATCCAACTACCATCAAACATAAACATCCATTGATATCAAGTTCAGGGTCCAACCCCTGAACCTGACAAGCAATGCTCTGATGATCCCGTTCATGGCATCTTTCGGATATCTCTTCCTTTGGCCTACTACATTCGGTCTTCCGGTAATAGATTTTCCATCTGATCTTGTCCTCCAAATCTTTAGCCTGTAATTGAAAAATCTAGTATGCTCTGAGCAATCGCTCGTTCATATATATTTTTCTAAGATGAAGAATAATGAAAGGTCTAGAAATAGAAATAATTGGCCGAAAAAACCAAGCCGTGGAACAACCTCCTAGTACTTGTCCCATTAGGCCTTACAACCATCTATCAGAGAAAGAACAAAAAAAAAAAAACTATGCAATCATTTTTCGGGGTCCAACCCCCGAAACCAAACAATCACAATTATTATTTTGTAGCGGCGCCCTGCAGGAAAAACATAGCATGCAACACATATATATACATATGATCTAGCACATGCAAACCACGGTGAATGCATTCGTTCATCAAATACGCATTTGATTCGATTCATTGAAATTTTTTTTGTGAATCGCACACCAAAAATGGCTCTGATACCATTTGTTGAAAATGATGTGTCAAAGGCACAACGGAAGCCGGACTCGATCATAGGATCGATACGGTGTGTGGTATATTTTTAAATTTTTTTTAAGAAACAATTATATGCGCAAAATTGAAATGAAATGCAAATGAACCT
This sequence comes from Chamaelirium japonicum, assembly GCA_947650365.1. Taxonomy (NCBI): domain Eukaryota; kingdom Viridiplantae; phylum Streptophyta; class Magnoliopsida; order Liliales; family Melanthiaceae; genus Chamaelirium; species Chamaelirium japonicum. Next base: position 48,670,800 of record OX393557.1, on the reverse strand, counting down.
CTATAGTCATCTATCGAAACATACCATAAATATTATCCATGCAATTCAATAGATCTAGGGTTTAGTATATTATACCTTTGTGCAGGATTTAGCACCGCGATGTTAATCTTCCAAGTTGATGATGACGAAAGTATCCACGTGCATGGGAGAAGCCTCGTTCTTCTTCAGGTACACCCGATTTCGCGAATTGACCCGGATACTTGCACTCTAATCTCTGAGTGCTTCGGAGTGCAAGCTTTCTCTTCTTCTATATCACACACACTCTATGAGGAGAAGAAGATGAGATGAAGAGGATTTTCTCTTCACACCTTAGGTCAAACCCAAGAGTGAGAGAGATAAGTGCCCAAGAGAGAGAGGGAGGCCAAAACCGAACACCAGGGAGAGGGGGATCGATCTTTCTCTGAAAAATCTGAGAGAGGCTCAATTTTTCCTTGCCTAATATGCCTTAGAAACTGTGCCCCCCCTCTCCCCTTGTCCATATGAACCGTTCCCCTCTCTCTCTCTCATTAATTCTCAAAATTAAATGCCCACTATTGTATAGTTGCCATATTAGGTTTTGTAATTAAAGGGAATATATTCAAATCATTTCAAATCTGAATTAATCCCTTTAAATATGGATTTAATGGCCATGCATATTTACCCTAATGAGGGGGGCGGCCACTAGGACATGCGGGATATTTTGAAATGACCAAAATGCCCCCCATACATCTAGTGGACATTCACCTTATACGGGAGCATACATGGTCCATCTCCGTGCATGATAAAGTACTCTAATGCTTAGGGCACCTCATCCATACCTATTTAACATACCATGGAGTGATGAATAATATTTTTACTATTTACTGGGGTGCCCTTAGTAAATGTGGGGTTCCCCTATAGTAAAAATCACTAAACACACATACCGTGTTCTAGTATGACACGCACACACGGAATGAACTCCTTATGGCATTATGGCAACAACGTGTGTCCCTACACTACTCTGTGGTTGCCCTAGTGAATACACTTAGTCCTGTGCAACCACCATGCCCTAGTGCGATGCACTCATGGAACACAAGACGATTAAGGCATTATTTCTTCAACTTATATTATGCTGTGAGACAAGGAGAAAGTAATAATCCGTAACGATTGTGGATAAGGTGGAACCTTCAGGGACTAGGATTCATGGCTTCTGACCGGACCCGATCGACACACTACCCAAGTGTCCCTGTCAATCCTCTGGGTCATGGTTAACCTGCGTGGCCACCCAGAGTGCGACGCAGGCTGCACTCCAATTCTTCCAGACTTACTAAGATCTCTCGCATACCCCTGCTCTCCACTTAGTTAGGTAATTAGATGTCCCTTCACTCGGTGCCATGTGTCAACTTGAGCGGTGGAGAGCATAGTCAGACTCAAGTGACCATATGACTAGGTTCCTTCTAGGTTGATTAACACATCATACCTCCGATCATTTTGGCCAAACAACCGTATCCGGTCTAACAGCTCAACTGTTAACCACCAGGCCTGGTTTTAGTATGGTGTATGTCAAACCAAGGAACACATCTCCCAATAGGGATGTGAATAGCCTGCAGGAGTGGCATGCCGATGCAACGCTAGCCCGGCAACCCAGCGCACCGTGGTATTGGGTCGTGGTTAGATCCCTCACACATTGGTGAACAAAAGTTACCCAAACTGGTTAGTCCATCGGTCATGGTTCCTCAGTGTTTAGGACCTATTACCCTAAGCAGAAACACGGCTATATGCACCGGTGTCTGCTCACCGATCTGTGCACCGTGTTGGTTCTATTCAGCCATAGACACTGTGCTTGGCAATGATCATGGTGGAGAAATCTATGCTCTATCATTTCAACAGCTTAACCTGATAGGGTGCCCAACCCTAATCATAACTACGAATAATTTAGGCTAATAGTACTAATCAACTGAGTCTCCCACTCAGATGAACCACTATACAGCCATGGCTCTTTTCAGTTCAGTATATAGAACCGTATAATACGCACCAATTAAGCTATTCTAATATAAATATCAACTCATTTATTAATCAACTATGGTTTTTACAAGCCCTAGACCATATCTTACTCAACACCATGGTGTGAGTACGGATAAAATAAAAAAAGGAAAATATTACAGAAAACGAAGAGCGGATAATAATAAGATGACAAAAGAACTTTTATTGAATTAAAGAATGCGATTACACCACTACGTAGAACATCATTTCAAAAATGAAATACTAAAATACACTCTCTTCGTACTCGCTCTACAAACAAAAAGTGATGAAAGTTCTATGAAAAATGGATGCCTCTCCCTGGCGGGAGAGGTGGTTCTCTTTCTTGCCTTGGTCCTTCTACTCATAGGGTCTCATTGCTTGCACCCCAAGGGGCAACAGATTTGGTAGGTGACTTGACTTGGTAAGAAATAAAGGGGAAGATATGAAGGGAAAGGATTCTAAACAGAAGGAGAGAGAGAGCGTCGGACTAGAGAGAGAGATCGGGAAAGAGAAAGAATTAAGGAGAGAGAAAAAAAGGGGCTCAGGTATAGCTGGGTTCAAGGGACGGCTGTGATGGTGTTTGGACCGAAAGAAAGGAAAGAGATAAATCGGGAAAGAGAGTGGGAGATGGGATCTCGGGGCCGGGTTTGTGCCACGTGTGAGAGGGAGGTAGAGATAGAAAGAGAGAAGAGAATCGGATAGATAGAGAGAGAAAGGAAAGAGAGAATAATCATGAGAGAGAGAAGATCGGTGAGATTTAGAGAGAGAAATAAAGAACGGGAATGAGAGATCGCAGAGGATTTGAATAGCTTTTAATAAGGAGATTATGCATTTAAGAGAGAGATTTATTTAGAGAGAGAAGATTACGGATTACAGCTAGAGAGGGGGAGAGAATGGAAAGAGAGATCTGAATGGATGGGCTGATCGTCGGGTTAATAGGGAGACGAGAGAGACAATTGGAAAGGGAAGAGAGAATTCCGGGTGGAGATTTAGAGAGAGAAAATAGGGAATTAATAGGCTGGATTTGTTATGGTTTTTAGAGAGAGGAGTGGATAAAGAAAGCTATAGAGAGAATTGGGTATTGCAGGGAAAATAGGGGGAGAATTAAAGAGAGAGATAAGAGAGGGTTTTGATTTTAGAGAGAGAAAAACCAAGGGTTCTGATTAGGAAAGGATGAGAGAGAGAAGTTCGGACTGGGGTGGCTTGGGTATAGCTAGGTGTCACGATCTAGAGAGAGAAAGTAAGGGAAAGAGAGAGAATCAAGGGGGGATCGGGATTGAAGGGGCTGCATGTGATTAAGAACAACTAGTTTCAAGGGATGACTGTGATTGTGTGGGAAGGAGAGGATCGGGTTTAGAGATCGAACTGGATAGGTACAGCTGTGTTTGGTCACGACCTCACGGGGTAGCAAGCTAGGGACGGTTGCAATGGATTTTGAGAGAGAAAATCACAAGGGATGTATTGTGCATGGGTTCTTACGTTTGAGAGGGGGCTGCACTGCATGTAATTCATGCACCATTCATGCCATTGGATGGGATCCAGACACGTGAAAGAGAGATGAAGAGGGACGCGCGTGCATGGGTTTGGATGCATGGGTTGGCATAAAAGTAGTAATTATAGTGTATGGCTTGATGGGTAGTAACTAATGGACGGTTGTGATGGTGTGCATGGGTGCTTTGCATAGGTTGTAGATGCATGCATGCATGTTGGGTGTAATCAAAATGTGATGTAGAATGGAAAATAAAAGAAGGTGATAAGAGAGAGAAAAGGTAGCAGGAAGAGAAAGGCGGTCATCCGGGGTGCACCATTCGAACCATCTGAGCCTGTCAACCCACGTCATTCGATTTGCATGCTTGTTGTTCTCGATCTTCCATTCAACCCACATCAGAAGCCTTTTTTCTCCGTTTCGTCGTTTGCTCATCTATTGTTCATCGATTCTCGTCATCCGTACATGACCTCCGTTTATTCCAAAGCCAATTGAGATGATATCGACTCTGTAGTCTTGCATCACTGTAGTCGTGTGTGTTGAGATCCGAACAAATTTTCTTAAAAACACACATAAAATTACACTTATCAGGTTCGAACGCAATTATCGATAAAAGGATAATTTGGACTATCAATATCTATGTATTTCATGAATGCAATGTATGAGAGTGAACCAATATGTCGTTGGGTTCGTATGAAAGTCTACTATATCATGGTGCAAAGAAACTCATGCAGTTTATATGTATTATGAAAGTTTTACGTAGCAAATTGACGCTATATGCATGATAAAGAATGAATAATTCACACCAAATGGATGCTCAACACACCCCAAACTTAAATCTTTATCGTCCTTGAGAAAGCAAACAAAATAAACGAAGAAAATAATAGAAGATAAAAATAACTTAACTCACTTTCACAGGAATCATGATTGCACTTAGCACGTGCAACAAGCCATTAAACCCCTAGGTTATCCCAGTGGACGAGTGTTGTTTCGTGGGGGTTTGCAGTGAATCTACCCACAAAATTAATTTTTTTTTTTGAAATTAAAATAGGAACTAAGAAATAAGAAAAATCGGTTTCGGAGAATAATTATAAAGTACTCAAAAATATAATTTCTAAGCTAGGCACAAGACTCACAAGGTATCTAGCCCAAGCTTCGGTTTTCAAAGTAAGCACTTTAGGTTCTAACTATTAGTCTCCCATTAAAAAAGGTCAAGGTCAACTATGCTTGAGTGCACGGTACAGTCTGGGCTAAACACAACTGGAGGTTGGTTGTCTACATTCATATCATTCTAACAGTCTCCTAGAATGGTTAAAGTCGATCTTAGAACCTGAGTTAAAATCAACTAATTTAGACATGCTAGTAAGAGTTGTGGAATACCCTATGGGCTTTATATGTGATATTCTAGTTTCCCTATGTTATTTATAACGACGACTTTCACACTATTTTTTTTTTTGAATCTAATTATATATCCCTTTTTAACTTGTACCATGTCAGCTGCACTCTATGCCCATGATATGCTGTCAATGCTCTCATGAGTTAGGTAACCAACACATGTTACCTTTATATTCGATTCACTTTGCGTGCATAGGATCATTCTTATAACTCTATACACCAGGCTTTACCAATACTAGGGCATACAAGTTAGGACTTTTACATAATTAGGTCATAGATCATTCTAATAGGTAGCCCTTTCTGCTATACCTTAAAATTCACTGGTCGCTTTTCTAATGAATTCTTTTTTTTTTAGCAAACTAAGTGAACCAGATCCGCATGGTTCATTAGGACTCCAAGTGACTATTAGGTGATATGAAAGCTTTGAATTTAAACCCTAGAAGACAAGTCGAGCCTAGTTTGTTTTGATAATTGCTACAACTTTGAGTAGTCCTAATTAAGGGACTAAAAAGTGCAATTTAACCCCAAGTATAGGGTGTGTAGCGAAGTAGTAATCTCGGTGAGTCCGAGGTCAATTCCACAGGGACTGAAGGACTAATGGAAACTAATGTGATGACAGTGCGTGAACATGAGTGCAAATCAGGGTTTTCCACTGAGAGTGGAGCACGAGAGAATGAAACTACGTTACTAAATTAAATAGAACTAAATATTGCAATTAATTAAAGGAGGTTACGATGGAGATGAGGCTAAGGCATCCGGGTTCAACCTAGTAATATATTATTAATATATTATGCATTCTTTTGATCAATAATTTTTATGAGGATAGCATCAAAATAGGTTCTAGCATGCATGTTACAGAGGTTATTAAGCATTGCATATGCCCGGAGTCGATATGTAATCAAAACAACTTATACACATGTGCTGATTTCTAGAGATATGCATCCATCATAAATGCTTATATAGATTGAAGATTATGTGATGAGAGACTCGTGAAGCTCGTGTCATCATGCCACAGGGATTCGCAAGCATTACGTATGCCCGGAGTCAATACGAAATCAAACGAATTTGCAAGCTAGATGCCATACATCTTAGAATAGTGTCATTCATATAGGATTCAATCATAAGACAGTTAAAACATTATTACTGATCAAAGAAACACATAATAACCACTAGACATCCCCCATAGCCTTAACTAGGGGTTTAGCCGTGCATGTTTATAGAATTCAATATAAAAGCATAACAACACGCAAACTTCATTAATGAAAATACGAAGGACGGCGCTCGTGGACGACAGCTTCCGGCGAAGGTGACGGCGTCCGGCGATGATTGTCTTCCACGGCAAGGGCGATGGAGTGCGGCGTGACTTCGGCAAGCGTGGCTCGGAGCTTGGCGGATGGAAGATGATGGATCCGGGGTGGAAGATGATGAGACGATGTAGGTTCGGGTTAATAGTGGATGAATTTCGGATTGATGGTCATAGTGGTGATGGTGGAAGATGGTGGTGCTCGGTCTCTCCCCTTATGAGGTTCGGGCACTCTCTTATATAGAGGGATGAGTGTACGGTTTTAGAGAGAGAAAATAGTGAATAATATGGGAACCCCAGTGATACGTACGTTCTCCCGTTCGGTTGTGATAGATCGGACCGAAAGAAAAGGAAACTAAAGAGAGAAGTTCGGATGGGACTGGGTTAGAAAGATTTAGAGAGAGAATGAGCGATATGAAAAGAGAGAGAAACGTCCGAAGTTAGAGAGAGAAGATCGGAGAATATCGGGGAGGAAAGAGAAATAGGTGCGGACGACTGTGATGGGTCTCGGAATAGAGAGAGAATCAAGGAGGAGAGAGAGTTTCGGTTTTTAGGGAGAGAATCGGGTTGAAGAAAATATAGAAAGCGATCAGTTAGAGAGAGAAAAGATTTGGATGGGATCCGGTTTAATTAGGCAAAGAAGAGGGAGTCCGAGAGGAGTTCGGGCGGCTGCATGGGACGATCGCGAGGGGGTTGCGGGATTGTGATGCGGAGAGAGAGACGATCGGGTAGAGAGAGAATCGGAGAGAAGCTGGGAGAGAATCGCGGGGGTCTCGCGTGCAGATTTTAGAGAGAGAAACAATAGAGACGGGAGAGAAGAGAGGGACGTCCAGAGCGAGGTTCGCGATCGGGTCGGGGCTGTTGCGTGCATGGCTCGAGTGAGAGAGAGACGGCTGGGATTCGTTGCAAGAGAGAGAGATGCTCGGGTTTTGCATGGGTAGGAGAGAGAGATGTTCGCGACGAGAGAGAGAAGTTCGGGTTCATGCTGGCTCGAGTGGGGATTTCCGCCCAGGAGTGTGAGGTGGCACGGATGGCTGTGATGTGCATGCATGGATTTCGGGTACAGGTGGGAAGAAGGTGAGAGATGAGGTGATGACTGTTGGTGTATTAGAGGGGATCTTAACATGCATGGGCTGTTGAAAAATTGAACGGCTGTGATGGCCTTCTAAGTGGGATATTTTTGGTTGGGCTGTAGTTAGTTTTGAATTAGGAATAAAATAAGAAAAAATTAAAGAAAGAAGTTGAAGACAGAGAAAAGGTGGTAACAAACTAATGTTGTGATGGGTTAGGAAGTGTATAAAGGCATTGTTGTGAGTTGTAATGGACGGTTGAGATCAGTCATGGCTAATACAAATATGAAGATTGATTTTCAAGTGGGGACTGATAGCTTTGCACATGCTTAAGAGAAGTGAATACGTGGAGGTCAGGTGTATATGTGACAGGTCAGGCCAGGTGAAGAGAGATAGAATGTTGGATGACCTGAGTTATGGGTTTGGTATTAGGATACAATAGGAAAAGAAATTAGACGAAAGAAAAAGAAAAAAAAAGAAAGGGAAATAAATATGAGAAAGGAAGAAATAGAGGTGAGAGAAAAGGTGGCAAGTCTGTGTGTTTTCCGTGCCACATTCGCAAGCCACCGTCATACTCCATTGAGCTCGGTAAAACGTATGGGGTGCTCCTCTGGTTTGTACCGTGCGATTTGTCCGCCCGATGAGATCATTTTTCCGCCGAATATCGTAATTGTTCTTTTTATCGTTCTTCATAGAGGCTTCCAAACAAGCTGTGGATCATCAATCGACTCGTCGTGAGAATATCCATTACTTAGCACGATGTCCTTGGACTAGCTGCGTCGAGAACCAGATCAATTCCCTGAAAACACACGTGAAATAATGCGTATAAGGTTCCAATGCGATTATCAATAAAAAGAATAATTTGAACTACCGGGCTCCGTATTTTTCATGCATGTATCGTATGAGTGCGAATCAATATACCGTTATGTCTGTATTAAAGTCTACTATGCATTGGTGCAAAGAAAATGATGCGTTTTACGAGTATATGAAAAGTTTTACGTAGGAAAGCAACGATAATGCAGTCAGAAATAAGCGATAAAATATATTATTTGGAGACTTAACAATAATCTCTAAAAAGTTACTAAGGGTCAGAACCATATTAGACATACTTTTTTTAACTAATCCTTAGACGTTCTATTTTGATTACCAAGTGCCTTATAGTCCTATTCGAGTATAATAAAATTAGACTATAAAGCCTAAAATAAAGGTAATTTTTTTTTTAAATAGATAAGACTTGACGATAAAAAGGTTACGGAAAACACTAATACATGAAAAAGAAAATAAAAACATTCAAATGCAAATTTCTATAGATTTCTATACGAACACTGTAGTTTTGGTAGGGGACTATAGACTGGACACACATACATCGAGACATATGTGCCGAGCTGTCCCACTACAGCGTAAGTTGATAAAATAATATAATTTTTTTTAACTTTTTTAAACTTTTTTTTATATAAAACTAAAACTGATAAATTTTGCAAAGAGTACATCAGGATACATGTAGGTTGTGGGGGTTTTTTTTTGGAATTGGGCGGTTCAGTTGACAAGCACAATCTAACAAACCAAAGAACGAAATGGACTGGGTTTACGTGGAATAACCCATTCTCAATATCGAAGGGGAAAAAACCACGGGACGGGGCGAGAATGCACTAACAAGGCAAACGGGTTACAATCTCTCACTTTGACCCACTTACACCCAGAGAGGACTGGCCTCCCAAATGCCGACCTCTCAAGTCTCTTTCTCTTTCAAAGCTCCGATAACTCAAGAAAGAATTGGGCAATACTTTCTCTTCTAGAATTTGGATCCTCCTCTCTGAGGGGGTAGGCCCCCTTTTATAATGCTGCTAGGTGACAGTTGTTGCCTTCTATACGGGGCGGTATTGATGACGTGCTCCCATGGTTTGCGGAACTGCTTCGATCGTTAGCGATGTGTCATCTTGCATGCACTGGGTGTTCACAGCTGGTGATACTTGCCTTACCGGTCAACCGAGAATCTCGGGGCATGGGCTGTCTTCCCATAACCGTCACCCAACCGAGATTCTCGGGAGTAGTTACTGCTCAGTCTTGGTGCGCGATCTTCGGGCCAGCTCTTCGCGTGAATAATTGAGTAGCGCATGAATACTTGCGTGGTCGTGGCGAGACGCATGACCGACTGAGACGCGCGACTGTCTGAGGTGCAGTCGAGCGAAGTGCACAATTGGGCGCAGCGAAGTGCATGGTCGGGCGCAACGAGGTAAAGCGTGCGGCCAAATGCAGTGAAGTGAAGTGCACAGCCTAGGCACAGCGAAGTTCATGATCAGGCACATCGAGGTGAAGCATCCAGCCGGGACGCAGCGAAGTGTGTGGTCGGGTGTAGCGAGGTGCGTGGTCGGGTGCAGCAAAGTAAAGCGTACGGTTGGACGTAGCGAAGTGAAGTATGCAATCGGGCACAACAGCGTGAAGCGTGGGACCAGGGCGTAGCGAAGTACGTAGTCGGGAGCAGCTAGGTGAAGCATGCGGCTAGACGCAACGAAGTGAAGTGCGCGGCCGGGGTGCAGCGAAGGGCACGATCAGGCACAGCGAGGTGAAGCTCACGATCGGGGCACAGCGAAGTGGTGTGATTGGACGCAGCGAGATGTGCAGCCGGGCAGGAGCAGTGAGCGGTTAGGAGAGCGAAGTAAAGTACACAGCCGGGGTGCAACAAAGTGCGCGATCGAGCGCAGCGAGATGCGTGGTCAGGTGCAGTGAGGTGAAGCACACAACCGGGTGCAGTGAAGTAAAGTGCGCGATCGGAGCATAGCGAAGTTCATAATCGGGCGCAACGAGGTGAAGCGCGCGACCGGGACACAGCGAAGTGCACGGTCGAGGTGCAGCAAAGTGCGCGGTCGAGCACAACGAAGTAAAGTGCATGATCGGGGCACAACGAAATACGCGATTGGGTGCAGCGAGGTGAAGTACGTGGCTAGGCGCGGCAAAGTGAAGTGCGCGGCTGGGGCGCAGCAAAGCGCGTGGTCGGGAGGGCAAAGTAAAGTGCGCAACCGGGGCACAGTGAGGTGAAGCATGCGGTTGGGCGAGCGTGATTGGGCGCAGCGAGGTGAAGTACGTGGCCAGGCGCGACAAAGTGAAGTGCGCGGTCGGGGCGTAGCAAAGTGCGTGGTCGGGAGGGCAAAGTAAAGTGCGCAACCGGGGCACAGTGAGGTGAAGCATGAGGTTGAACGCAGCGAAGTAAAGTACGCAGCCGGGGTGCAATGAGGTGAAGTGCTCGGTCGGGTGCAGTGAAGCGAAGTGCGCGGCCAGGCGCAGCAAAGTGAAGTGCGCGGTCGGGACGAGGTGCGCGGTCGGTCGGGCGAAGTACACAGCCGGTTGCTTCTACCTTTTTCTCTTTCTCGTGCAATACTTTAACTGACCAGCCATTCTCGCTTTGAGTCTTGTGAGCCGATCACTCATTAGTGCTCGAGCATTTTCAGCGGCCGATCGAACTCCTTGTTGAGTCTTTCAACTGGTCGGTCTTCAGTGCGTGTTTTACCTTCCTGGTACTTTTCTTTGGCCGGTCATAGTCCTTGTTGAGTCTGTCGACCGATCGATCTTTCCTGCTAGGACTTTACTCTTACTAAGGGGTAGAACTCATTTTGGAATGTTATATACCCAGTCGAGTTTGAAAACTCACCCTTGCTCCGCAAGTGGGGCAAGTGGCTCTCAGAAGAGACTTTTGCTTGACCCAACTCACAGGGGGTCAAGTGTTCGTGGAGGAGACTTTTGTGTTTCATATTTCACGCATCTTCACTGACTGGTCATACTCTTTGTTGAGTCTTTCGACCAGTCAGTCTTTATTGTGGATTGGTATTTAGTGTTTCACCTTTCACGCATCTTCACTAACCGATCGTACTCCTTGTTGAGTCTTTCGACCAGTCAGTCTTTACTGCGGATTAGTCTTTACTCAATAAGGAGTATTTCACCTTGGGCATTTTCACCGACCGGTCATACTCTCTTTTGAGTCTTTAGACCGGTTGGTCTTTACCGCCCCTAAGTCTTTGCTCCTGCTGAGCGATAGAACCCACTTTAGGGTGTTATATATCGCCCAGACTTTTCACCTGCCGGTCATACTCTCTCTTAAGTCTGTTGATCAGTTGACATTTAAGATTTACCCCCACACTTTGAGAGGTGAGTATCGACCGATCATACTCAACATTGAGTCTTTTGACCGGTCGGGCTTTTACCCAATCGACTCTTTAACTTCAGTCGACCGGGTCTTCTTGGGTGAGGTTTTTTGGTTTGACCCCAACTCGTGGGGGGTCAAGGGCTCTTGGAGGAGGCTTTTAGCTTGAGGGTGGACGATTCTGACCGAGGTAGGTCTTCCCGATCCTTCGCCACCCCTAGTCAGCTCACATTGCTAGGGGTCTTCTTTTTAGATGATCTTGGATAATAAATTTTTGCATAGAGTTTTCATTGATAAAATGAGAACTTGAAACCTTCCATTAAAAGCTTCTAACCATTACATTCTTAGACCTGGGAGACTATAAGCAGTAGTAATCAGTTGGTGGAGGGGGTGCCTTCTTGTGCCTCATCGACATGCTCGTGGGCCATGTGTCGGGGATGGTCAATGAACTGGTAAAGATAATTACTTCAATAAGGTCATCAATATGATTCTGTAATACCCGGCACTACCACAAGGTATGTCCGTGATCCATGTGATTGTTGTAGTAGCGATACAGGTCTCATAGCCCCTCTCTGCTAGACGCATCGGTGGTGCCCTATGAAAGTACTGCTCTTCCTTGATGATCTCGAAGACCTTGTTAATTAGCATGTTCAGCACCGTGAAGTTCTAGTTCCATGGAGTGTAGGGTGTCTAGTCGCCATCACCCCGCTTTTGGCGCTTTGCGTCGTGCTGCGTTGACTCGCCTGACTGATTTTCTATATTCCTTGTAGCTGTTGGTCGATTGAAGGTCGACTACTGGTCACTTGCATCTTTAGCCTTCCGCTTTCGTTCGTCATTTTCGATCTTGATGTATTTCTCCACCCTCCAGATTAGATCGTCGATCGTTTCGAGTGGTCGCTTGATGAGTGGGGTGCTAACAGATTGGTTAGGCTGTGCTGAATTCTTGAAGGCCGCTACCACCATAAGGTCTTGTCCATCAGTATCCTCAGGTATTTAGTCCTGAACCTATGATAGAATTATCTTAAAATTTCCTTCTGATTCATGCTCATCCCAAAGAGCAACTCCAGGGTCTTCAGCTCCCGTCGGATGCAGCGGTACTGGTCAATGAACTGTGTGCTCAGTTCCAAGAAAGATGAGATGGATAAGAGTCTGAGCTTGTGGAATCACTCAAGGGGCATTTTCGACAAGCTGTTGGTGAAGGTCCGGCATAGGATATGTTCATCTTCATGGGGGACCAGGGCATATCGGAAGGCTAACACGTACTCCACCGGGTCCTTTGATCCATCAAACTTTGGGAGATAGGGAGGATTCCACCCATGCGGGAATGGCTCCCTGAGGAGTTTTTCGATGAGCGGTGACCGCGCGGCTCCTCGGATGACAACCTCCTCTAGTCGATCAGGAGCCCATGCTTCTGATCGGTTCCCGTTGGATTTCTTCTCGACCTTCAAGCTGCTCTGACGCAGGCAGCCTGATACGGTCATGGATGTTTCTTTTATCAGCAGTATAAGCCAGTTGCTGGCTTACTAGTGTGGGTGCAAATTTTGGTAAGAAATCTGCAAGCAGCGGGACCCATCGGCCGTGCCTGGTGGGCCCCCGGAGACAACAGCGGGACCCACCGGCCCGGCCTGGTGGGCCCCCGAGTACCACAGCGGGACCCACCGGCCCTGCCCAGTGGGCCCCCGGAGACCACAGCGGGACCCACCGGCCCGGCCTGGTGGGCCCCCGAGTACCACAGCGGGACCCACCGGCCCGGCCTGGTGGGCCCCCGAGTACCACAGCGGGACCCACCGGCCCTGCCCAGTGGGCCCCCGGAGACCACAGCGGGACCCACCGGCCCTGCCCAGTGGGCCCCCGAGTACCACAGGGGGACCCACCGACCTTGCCTGGTGGGCCCCCGGAGACAGCAGGGGGACCCACCGGCCTTGCCTGGTGGGCCCCCGGAGACAACAGCAGGACCCACCGGCCCTGCCTGGTGGACCCCCGAGTACCACAGCGGGTCCCACCGGCCCTGCCAAGTGGGCCCCCAGAGACCGCAACGGGACCCACCGGCCCTGCCTGGTGGGCCCCTGAAGGCTTTCGAGGGACCCACCGGCCCTGCCTGGAGGATCCCCAGATACGGCAGCAAAAACCGCCATTTGCCCCGGAATCCCTCCCAGAGAATCCTATAAATAGCAGAGTCTTCGAATGTAAAAGGATCGATTCTGAAAAAAAAGATCGAATTCTCAGTTCTAAGAAACCAGAGCTCTGGGATTTCTAACTTCCGATCTACCATCTCTCTTTGATCTTCTTTTCTCTTTCGAAGAGATCAGGGAGCTTTCAGTGACACTCGGCCTGTCGAGGTCACTTCAACTGAAGTGTTAGTGAATTCGGGTTGCTCCCTATAGCACGGAGACGTAGGCTTCGGCTGAACTCCGAGATCACATCTCGTGTCACAATTTCTCTGATTGCACTCCTCTGTTTGCATATCAAAAGGCTTCGACTTCAATCAACAGATCGATCAACGATCTTCGACATCAACTTCGAATCCAATTGACTGGTGCTGCGAGAGTCTTCGGGTCGGCACGAAGATTTTCCCCCACAACTAGCGTCACCCATGAAAGATGACTCCTACCATGTGGGCGATGCAGTCCCTCTCCTTGCTTTTGGTGATGAGGTTCCAATGAACTTGCTCTTGAGTAAGGCTTGGACGGGTCGGTTGTCGAGGATATGCCCTAAGACGAGACCAGACGTCTGATTGTGCTGAAGCTGCCTGGGCCCGATTCTTTCGTTTGGGTAGTTCCAGACTACTCGACTCCCTCCTATTTGTATTCACGCTCTGGACCTCCACTGATCTCTCAGTTCCCCCTACAGTCTGGATAGCTACTTGCATCTGAATTCTGGCAGCTTCCTTTTGAAGATTGTAGCCTACTGGTGCTCCCGCGATTGGATTCACTGGTACTCTAATTGGGGCGCTCGAACGAGGTCTCTTAACTCCTCATAGTTATGCTGTATCATCTGGAGTTGCGCTATGAGGGCTTGCTGTGACAACATCATGGTAGCTAGGAAAGCCTCAGACATGCCTCGTCCTTGAGTGGCTAAGCTATCGCCGGGGCTTGACTCGAATCCCCAACCCCTAGCGTAGGGTTTGCTAGCGGGGTGGTGCGATCCGAGTATGGGGGAGGTTGAGCTAGATGTCCGATATTTACACCATCATCAGGTGTAGCAGTGTTGGACTGAAACTGCGAAGTTGAACGAGTATGGTATGGTCCTCCTGACATTACTCTTCAACCGTGTGGTCGTGGTGATGATTCCTGATCTTTCTGGTCGATCGACACCCACAGATCGGTCGGTCAGTAGATTCAGGTAGGATACAGGTCGAGTACCCGAGACTGCAACGAGATGGGATGACTGACCGGTTGATACCCACGGGTTGGCGGTCAAGAATTCTAGTAGGAAGTCTCGAAGACTGAGCCCATAGACGACGCCAAGATTGTTGGGGGGTTTTTTGGAATTGGGCGGTTTGGTTGGCAATCACAATCTAACAAACCAAGGAACGAAGTGGACTGGGTTTAAGTGAAATAACCCCTTCTCAATGTCGAAGGGAAAAAAACCATGGGGCAGGGCGAGAATGCACTAACAAGGCAAACGGGTTACAATCTCTCACCCTGACCCACATACACCCGGAGAGGACCGGCCCCCCAAATGCCGACCTCTCAAGTCTCTCTCTCTCTCTCTCTCAAAGCTTCGAGAACTCTAGAAAGAATTGGGCAGTACCTCATCTTCCAGAATTCGGATCCTCCTCTCCGAGGGGGTAGGTCCTGTTTTATAATGCTGCTAGGTGACAGCTGTTGCCTTCAGTGTGGGGTGGTATTGATGATGTGCTCCCATGGTTTGCGCAACTGCTCTGCGCGTGAGCGACCTGTCAACTTGCATGCGCTGGGTGGTCATAGCTGGTGACACTTACCTTATCGGTCGACCGGGAATCTCGGGGAGTGGGCTGTCTTCCCGTAACTATCGCCCGACCGAGATTCTCGGGTGTAGTTACTGCTCAGTCTTCGTGTGCGATCTTTGGGCCAGCCCTTCGTGTGAATACCGGAGCTGTGCACGAATACTTGCGTGGTCATGGCGAGACGCACGACCGACCGGGCTCATGGCCGACTGAGACGTGCGGCCGTCCGAGGTGCAGCCGGGCCAACTGTGCGGTCGGGCGTAGCGAAGTGCGTGGTTGGGCGCAGCGAGGTAAAACGTGCGGCCGGACACAGCGAAGTGAAGTGCGTGGCCGAAGTACAACAAAGTGCACGATCGGGCGCAGTAAGGTGAAATGTGAGATCGAGGTACAGAGAAGTGTGCGATCGGGCACAACAAAAGTGAAGTGTGCGATCGAGCGTAGCGAGGTGAAGCGCGCGATCGGGGCGCAACGAAGTGCGTGGTTGGGTGCAGCGAGGTGAAGGGTACGGCCGGGCGCAACGAAGTAAAGTGCATGACCGGGGCACAACGAAGTGCATGCTTGGGCTCAGCGAGGTGAAGCGCACGACCGGGGCGCAGGTAGTGCGCAATCGAGCGCAGCAAAATGCATGGCTAGGCGGGCGCAGTATGTGACTGGGAGGGTGAAGTAAAGTGCACGGCCGGGGCATAGCAAAGTGCACGGTCGGGCGCAGTGAGGTGAAGCATGCGGTCGGGCGTAGCGAGGTGCACGGTCGGGCGTAGCGAGATGAAGCGCACAGCTAGGCGCAACGAAGTGAAATGCGCGGTCGGGGCACTACGAAGTGCACGATCAGGCGCAGCGAAGTGCACGATCGGGCGGGCGAAGTGCGTAGCCGGGAGGGCGAAGTAAAGTGCGCGGCCGGGGTGCAGCGAGATGAAGCATGCGACCGGACACAGCGAAGTGAAGTGCACGGCCGGGGCACAACGAATTGCGCGGTCGGGCGCAGCGAGGTGAAGTGCGTGGCTGGGCACATCATAGTGAAGTGCGCAGCTGGGGCGCAGCGAAGTGCGTGACAGGGAAGGAGAAACAAAGTACACGGCCGAAGCGCAGCGAAATGCACAGTCGGGCGCAGCGAGGTGAAGTGTGCGGCCTAGCACATCAAATACTAGTGAAGTGTGCAGCCGGGGCGCAGCGAAGTGCACGGTCTGGCGCAGTGAGGTGAAGTGGGCGGCTGGGCGTAGCAAAGTAAAGTGTGCGACCGGGGCGCAGCGAAGTGCGCGACCGGTCAGACAAAGTACACGGTCGGGTGCTTCCACGTACTTTATTTGTTAAGGTACACACATAGGTTATTGGATTGGCCAACTCTAGCCCTCCTGACTAGAATATAAGAAAAACAATAGGTAAACCTGTTTGAGTAAAAACACTGAAGCTTGGATGTAGCCACTACTGGGAAAATAAAAACCTGCACAATGTGCTAACTTGAGTACCAGAAAAAACACTGCCAAGTACTAAGATTGAGTTGTAGGTTTGGCTTAACTATAAGTGTTTTAATGATTAATTGGCTAGGACTTGGATAGCTCAAAAGGTGAGCTGATATGGAAAATTAATAAAAAGAATTGAGAGTGTTTTCCAGTGGCTAGTAGGTTTGACTTCCACATCCTGTCTTGTTATAATCCTTTTAAGTGGTAGTCAAACCTTGACTTGTGTCCAATACTTGGTCTGTGCTAATCGAGTATACCATTGTCCACTTGCTAATGTCTAGGGGTTTAACTCAGTATTATTTTCAATAAATAGTAGTCATACTTGTTATTAGTGGCTCACACGAAGTCACCAAGTCTTCTAAGTGACTCAGGGTTTGTGTGTTTTTCTTTATTGTGCATAAACCCATGTATGGGAAGGAGATGAGTTTGTTGTCCAGGCAAACAACTGTTGCCAATGATATAGCAATCGTGAGGATTGTAGAGTTGCTGAGGAATGCAACAGAGCATGCCAGAGCTAGATCATAAGCGACTTGAGTTGCTGATCTTACTTAGATTAGATGACTAGAGGAAAGAGCTGTAATCATTGTATAAGAAAAGAATTTGTAAGAACATTATTTTATGTATAAAGAGATGACTTCTAGTGGATATGATTCTGGCTCATGATACCATTTGCATAATAGTGTTATCAGAATCGGATCAGATCAGACCGGCTGGTCGGACCGGTAAACCGGACCCTCGGCTGGTTCAATTGGTCAATCGGATTGAAAATAGCAGTGACGTCCCAAGGAAACCCATGTGACCAGGCCGGGTTTCTCCTGACTCGTGCGACCCGGCAACTTAAAAACCTAACGGTTTGGAGACCTTATTTAAATAATAACTCTGACCAAAAGGGGGGCTTTCTAGGGGATTCTGATTGGATTCGAGTCGATTGACACGATCTAGCCATTCACGAGTGAAAACCCTAGAAATCTACCGACGAGCGTATTCGAATCGACCGATGCTGAAACCCTAGAAATCCAGCCCTAGACAGCGCCACTTGTTGAGCGTCCATTTTGTGTGAATTATCTCTTCTTTATCATGCATATAGCATCACTTTGCTACTTAAAACTTTCATACTACACGTAAACTGCATGAGTTTCTTTGCACCGTAATATAGTAGACTCTCATACGAACCCAACGACATATTGGTTCACTTACATACATTGCATGCATGAAAGATACAGAGCCCGGAAGTCCAAATTATTCTTTTATCGATAATCGTGTTTACACCTGATCAATGTCATTTCATGTCTGATTTTCAGGGATTTTGTCTGGATCTCGATCGACATGCACAATTCCAATGAAGCAAGACTACGGATTGGATAATCTCTCAATTGGCTTTGGAATAGCTGGAGGTTGTATGCCGATGACAAGAGAATCGACGGGAAATGAATGACAAATCGAAGAAAAAGGATTCCAAATCTACATGGTGTGACTGGACGATCGAATACACGCCTGCAAATTGAATGTCGTAAGTTGACGAGCTCAGACGGTTCGAACGATGAAACCCTTGGATGACCACCTTTACCCATCCATATCTCCACATCTACAACCATCCGTGCATGGGCTGATCATAGCCGTCTATTCCCTAACCGACCGGCTGTGCCTTTAAACCTCTCGCCATATCCACCATGCATGCAACCCCGTCCGAACGTAGTTCCAAACCCATCCGACAGTCCATGCACGTACAGTTCTTTCCTCTCTTCTCTAGACTAATCACATCCATCCTTTGCAAGCCCATCAATGCATGCATTGATTCAACCAAGCTGTGCACAACAATCCCATGCATGCATTACGTACCCATGCACATTCATTCCATCTGAAGCCACAAATCCACCGTCCGATCGTAGCCGTCCAAACCCATACAAGCTACCACCTTGTATCTCTCTTCAATTTCTTTCTTTAAATTTTTTATTCTTAATTCAAAACCAACTAATGTTGTACGGTTTGGAGCCTAACAAAAACTCCAGTGCTTTCCTTATCCACCCAACAAAACCCGGCTCGTATCTTTTGGACTAATAGAACCCGTTTTCTCTCTAATCTTCTCTCTGCTCTCTCTCCGGGATTCTCTCAACTGACCACCTTAACCGTCTGATTGCATCGCAGCCATCCGAAGGCGATCAGCCGCTCCTCATTCATGAGATCACAGCCGTCCCTCATTCCCACTTAATCACAGCTGTCCCGTGCATCAAACCTAACTGCACAGCTCCATCAAAACCGGATCCCCTTCCTTATATGCATACCCATGCATCTCTCCGATGCAATCACAACCGTCAACACCCATGCAGTGCATAGACCCGGCCCCGGACCTGATGGCATCCAACCGCTCAGTCTCTCTCTCTTTAGCGAATCTCTCTCCTCCCGTGATTCTCTCTCTTTCCCTTCGTTTCTCTCTCCAAGTCGCGCCACCGAACGTGGAAACCCGAGAAACCTGAGATCAGCCTTCCCCCGTTCCGATCGTCTCTCTCTATCTCCTTCCTTAACAACCCACCGAACTTCTCTCTCTCTAAAAACTAATGCATGCAAAGATCCGGTCCGGTTCCCTCTCCCTATCTTACCTTTTACTCCCCTTTCCGAATGAGCCGCAGATCATCTCCCACGTTTCTCTTTCACCCGATCTTCTCTATCTCCAAACAATCACAACCGTCTATCCTACCCGGCCCGTGCTCTAACTTATCTCTCTCTCGGATTCTCTTTCCTTCTCTCTCTCTCATCTACTCTCTCTCCTATATAGGGGGCTCGGGAAAACCAAAGAGGGGAAGGCCGCCACACACGAACCCATCATCACCCATCTACCACCGGACCTTTGCCATTGTACCGAGCCCCGACGAATCATCTTCAACACCGAGTTTGAGCCATTCACGACCGAACCCATCATCACCCATTCACCACCGAAGCCATCATCACCTACCTTGGCCATCTACCACGAGACCATCAACCCGGACGAAACACCTAGCACTACCGAGTCTAGCCATCACCTACCATCACCACCGGACCTTTGCCATTCACGACCGAAACCCTAGCCTCCACCTCCGATAATCCTTCACCAGTAGTTCATTGAAGCCGTGCTGCACGTCACCATCATCGAGCCGGATTACAAGGAAGCAAAGAAGCAAAGACGGGCGAAGCCGAGAAGATCGTCATCATCTGGTTCTTCTGTCCTGTTTGTTATTTGTTTATTATAAAACAAACAATGCTATCATATGAGATGATGTGTAGCTAAATTCCATAGCTTAGGCTAAAGGGGAATACTAGTGTTCTATGATGTTTTGGGGTTGATTATTAACTGTGTTCCAATGTTAAAAAATGGAATATTCCGCTAGCGCATGTTGATATATTCTCTAGATTTTCCATGCATTAGATATAGTAAATGCTTATCTTAGATTCATTATGATCATATGATGGTTAATGCTAAGAATCAATGTTACATGCAATAGTTGCCTAATGCTTATCTTTTATAAATATTCTATATATGTTTGCACCATGCCTGCTTTCATTGCTAAATCATCCGATTAGAATCTGTCCTTACGACGATCTAATTGAGTACAATATAGTGATCAACCCTAAACTATCATAGGATGCTAGGATGAACCCTGAAGCCTAAGTTTTCCCCTAATCCAAGTACCTTTCCATAATTAAATTGCTTTAGTCTTTATTAAACAATTAGTTTTTATTAATTTAATTGCTTAGTTAATCTAATCAGAATCTCAACCATTGTTCGCTAGATTAGGTTTCAATCAACTTAGATTTATTAAGTTCCTAGCAAAGTCCCTGTGGGATCGACCTCGCTCCGCTGCACTATAATACACGATTCGTGCACTTGCGAGTACAATTAAAATATAACACCAAGTTTTTGGCGCCGTTGCCGGGGACCTTGTTTTAGGAAAATATTTAAATCTGATTAGATTGCTTCCTTCTACTAGTTTTAAAAAAAATAAAAATAAAAAAAAAATTTAATAAATAAATAAAAATCCTTTTTCTTGACGGTGCATGAGCACGTGGCTACGTGATCACACAAACCGTCTTATTCGAATTGAATCTGCTACAATGGGAGATAACGTGCAAGATCCAAAAACTCTTCGCGAGTTATTCTCTCCAATAACGACCAATCCGCCCTCTTGCATAGTGTTGCCCGCAACCACTGCGGCACACTTTGAACTAAGGCCACAGATCATTCAACTCCTACCTACCTTCTATGGCCTGGCGACTGACAATCCTTACATGCATATCAAAGAATTTCTCGAGATATGCTCGACTTTCAAATTCCAAAACTTCCCTGATGAATCTGTTCGCTTGCGGTTATTTCCCTTTTCTTTGAAAGATAAAGCAAAAGTATGGCTTAATTCCTTACCCTCTGGATCAATCAATTCATGGGATATTTTGGTAACAAAATTCCTTTCAAAATTCTTCCCAATGTCTAAAACTAATGCCCTTAGGAGGGCAATTGCTGACTTTACACAAGAAGAAAATGAAAAATTCTACGAGAGTTGGGAGCGATTCAAAGACCTACTTTTAAAGTGTCCTCACCACGGATTCGAAATATGGAGACTCGTTCAATATTTCTATAACGGGTTAACTCAAACTCACCGAAACATGATCGAATCTATGAACGGTGGCTCGTTCTTGAGTCTTAGGGAGGATACAGCTTATCAATTTCTTGAGGGACTATCAGAAAGTTCTCAGCAATGGGATTTTTCTAGTCATCAAGACAGATCAGCCCCAAAACCTAAAAGAGGAGGGATTTACGAATTCAAAGAAGAATTTGACCTGAAGGGTAAGATAGAAAATCTTTCTAGAAAAGTAGAGGCTATGGCTCTGAATATGAATATTGAACCTATTAACCAAATTCCTAATGAAATATGCACTGTTTGCGCGAGTCCTATGCATACTTCCCAAACTTGTCCATCTAGATTTAACAATCCAGATTGTCATGCTGAGCATGTTAATGTCCTAAATAATAACTATAGAAAACCTTTCGGGAACCCATTTTCAGAAACTTACAACCAAGGTTGGAGGGATCACCCGAACTTCTCATGGAAACCTCAACAAAACTTTGGGGGACAATCATCAAATCCAATGCATCCTCTAGTGCAGCCCCTCGGTTTTGCTACACAACATAGGAAACCCTCGCTTGAAGAAACTATCCATCAATTAATGCAGTCTAATCAACAGATCATGCAAACTATGCAAACAAATATTCAAAGCCACTTACAAGCTATCTCTAATCTTGAAACAACTGTTGGACAGCTAGCAACTGCACTAAATGAACGTGAGAGAGGAAAATTCCCAAGTCAACCTATTCCAAATCCAAGAGGGCAACATGAAGTAGGTACCTCCAATGCAACAAACTCATCCTCTCAAGTAGAGCATGCCAAGTCTATTACCACCCTTAGAAGTGGAAAGACTATCAACAAGGACCTTCCAACGGAAGATGATCAACGTGAGAACACTCCCACGAAAGATGATCAACTTGAGGATACTTCAAAAGATAAGGATGAGGAAGAGCTTGGCACCAACAACCAACAGAAAAATGATGAATCTGAACCTACTTATAAGCCACCTATTCCATTTCCTCAAAGATTCATTGCACCTAAGAAGGGGACAACTGACAATGAAATCTTAGAAATTTTCAAACAAGTGAAGATTAACATCCCACTTTTAGATGCCATCAAACAAATTCCAACATATGCCAAATTTTTGAAGGACCTTTGCACCGTCAAACGTAAACTCTACGTGCAAAAGAAGGCCTTCTTAACTGAACAAGTCAGTTCTATTCTTAAATACAACACTCCTCCCAAGTACAAAGATCCGGGCTGTCCTACCATCTCTTGCATCATTGGAAATAATAGGATAGAACAAGCCCTTCTTGATCTAGGAGCTAGTGTTAACCTGCTACCCTACTCTGTCTACAAACAGTTGGGCTTAGGTGAGTTGAAACCTACCAAGGTCACACTACAATTAGCTGACCGATCAGTGAAAGTACCAAGAGGAATAGTCGAAGATGTGCTTGTCCAGGTTGACAAATTTTATTTTCCTGTGGATTTTATTATCTTGGATACACAACCAACAGCACATGTGAACACCTCGATTCCGGTCATTCTTGGCCGTCTATTTCTAGCAACTGCTAATGCCCTAATTAATTGCCGAAATGGAGTCATGAAACTTTCCTTTGGAAATATGACCGTAGAGCTTAATATCTTTCATATGAGTAAACAACCAGCTGATGAAGATCTAGATGAAATTCAAGAGGTTAATATGATCGATACAATCATTGAAAAACCCTTGGTACCTTTAGATCCTCTAGAGGCATGTCTAGCCTACTTTGGAGATCATGATATTGATAATGATGAGTCTTTTAGAGAGGTTAATGCCTTATTAGATTCAGTTCCGCTCTTAGAAACTAATAAATAGAAAGCAAGAATAGAGCCCTTGCAAATACCCATTTCAATATCTGTGCCATCGATCATTGAACCCCCGAAGTTAGAGCTTAAGCCTCTGCCTGAAACATTGAAGTATGCATTTCTTGGTGATGTTGAAACCTTACCTGTCATAATCGCATCTCATTTGGATAAGGACCAAGAAAAGAAGTTACTCGATATTCTTTCTACACATAGGGATGCAATAGGATGGTCCATCTCTGATATCAAAGGGATTAGTCCCTCTGTGGTTATGCATCAAATTCATCTCGAAGATAATTCAAAACCATCGAGAGAATCACAAAGAAGACTAAATCCTACTCTAAAAGAAGTAGTACGAGGGGAGGTTATAAAACTTCTTGATGCAGGAATCATATACCCAATATCTGATAGTCAATGGGTCAGCCCAGTTCAAGTAGTGCCTAAGAAATCTGGTGTCACAGTCATCGCTAATGAAAGTAATGAGTTGATCCCAACGAGGATCCAAACTGGTTGGCGAGTGTGCATCGATTATAGGAAGTTGAATTCTATGACCAGGAAAGATCATTTTCTGTTACCTTTTATCGACCAAATATTAGAACGCTTAGCCGGCCACGCTTACTACTACTTTCTTGACGGGTATTCAGGCTATAATCAAATCGCTATTGCCCCTGAAGACCAACAAAAAACTACGTTTACATGTCCATTTGGTACATTTGCATATCGTCGCATGCCTTTTGGGCTATGTAATGCACCAGCCACTTTTCAGCGATGCATGCTAAGTATCTTTTCGGACATGGTAGAACAATTTGTAGAGATCTTCATGGACGATTTCTTAATATTTGGTTCAATATTTGATATATGTCTGCATCATTTGACACTTGTCTTAGAACGTTGCAAAGAAAAGAATTTAATTCTCAATTGGGAGAAATGTCATTTTATGGTCAAATCTGGTATTGTTCTAGGACATATTGTGTCAGAAAAAGGAATTCAAGTCGATAAGGCCAAAGTAGAACTGATTGCACATCTGCCACCTCCAACCACTGTCAAGGCTGTGCGATCCTTTTTAGGCCATGCTAGATTTTATCGTCGATTTATAAAAGATTTTAGTAAAATTTCCAAGCCTCTATGCGATCTATTAGCGAAAGATGCCACTTTTGATTTCACACCTGCTTGTATGGAGTCCTTTGAGAAACTAAAAACCGAGTTAACCTCAGCACCCATCATCCGACCTCCTGATTGGAATATTCCATTTGAGGTGATGTGTGATGCTTCAGACTACGCTATAGGTGCTGTACTAGGTCAACGAGTCAATAAACTCCCACATGTTATTCAATATACAAGTAAGACTTTAAACGACGCCCAACTCAACTATTCAACCACAGAGAAAGAATTGTTGGCTGTCGTCTTTGCCCTCGATAAATTTCGTCCGTACTTGATAGGATCGAAGATTATTATATACACTGATCATGCAGCCCTAAAGTATCTTCTTACAAAAAAGGAGGCTAAGACCCGGTTGATTCGATGGATACTATTGCTACAAGAATTTGATCTTGAAATCCGTGACAGAAAAGGTTCTGAGAATGTAGTTGCTGATCACTTGTCTAGATTACTAGTTGAGTCCACATTAGAATCACAACCTGTGCTAGAGACCTTTCCTGATGAGCAGTTAATGTCCATCTCTAACACAAAGGCTCCTTGGTATGCTAACATTGTCAACTACCTTGTAACTGGACAAATGCCATCTTTTTGGCCAAAGCAAGAACGATTCCGTTTTCTTTCCATAGCCAAATGGTACTTTTGGGACGACCCGTATCTATTTAAATATTGTCCTGATCAAATCATAAGACGATGCATCCCTGAATGGGACCAAAGAAAAATTATGTCACTTTGTCATGACCATGCTTGTGGTGGTCATTTTAGTGGCAAGAAAACGGCAGCTAAAGTCTTACAATGTTGCTTTTATTGGCCTACCTTATTCAAAGACGCACACGCTTACTGTCAAACATGTGATAGATGTCAACGGCTAGGAAAGATCTCAAGAAGGAATGAGATGCCTCTGAATCCAATATTGATTATCGAAATCTTTGATGTCTGGGGCATCGACTTTATGGGACCATTTCCTATGTCATATGGAAATCAGTACATTTTAGTTGCCGTTGACTACGTCTCTAAATGGGTAGAGGCAATTGCATGCAAAACTAATGACCATAAAGTGGTGGTCCAGTTCTTAAAGGATAATATATTATCTCGTTTTGGCACCCCTCGCGCAATTATTAGCGATGGGGGTAAGCATTTTTGTAATCGTATCTTTGAAGCTCTAATGAGAAAGTATGCTATCACTCATAAGGTCGCCACCCCATACCACCCACAAACAAGTGGCCAGGTCGAAATATCGAATAGGGAGATAAAGACCATATTGGAGAAGACGGTAAACTCCACAAGAAAAGATTGGTCACTTCGATTGACTGATGCCTTGTGGGCTTACCGTACCGCTTATAAAACTCCCATTGGAATGTCGCCATTTAGATTGATTTATGGAAAGGCCTGTCACCTTCCTGTTGAACTAGAACATAAGGCTTATTGGGCGATCAAACGCCTCAATTTTGATCTCGACAAGGCAGGCGAGCGCAGAAAGCTTCAACTTGATGAGCTGGAAGAGATCAGGATGGACGCATATGATTGTGCGAAAAAGTATAAAGATCGTATGAAAGCTATGCATGACAAAGTCATCTTACGTAAGGATTTCCAACCTGGTCAGAAAGTCCTATTATATAATTCTAGATTGCATCTATTTCCTGGGAAGCTAAAGTCCCGTTGGACTGGGCCTTATATTATTGAAAAAGTTCACCCACATGGTGCAATAGAAATCCATAATACTAAGGATGGTAGCACTTTTCAAGTTAACGGACACCGCTTAAAGCCATTCCTTGAATATTTGAACCCAGATGATGAATCCATATCTCTGGATGACCCTGTTTATCAGGAATAATCTAATAATCTGATAAGAATCCTCTTTTGTACTATAGTAGTTAAATCAGTTTATCTCGTTTTGTTATCTACTTATCTTAATTAGTTTCTATGTCCTTGTTTTGTTTTATGTCTCTGTGTCACTAACTTTTTACAGGAAATAATGATGCAAAACACTTAAGGTACTATCCACCCTTATAACTTCGTACTTACATTTCAAACATAACTGTCACTCCAACCGATATCATAAATTGTTATTATCTCATTTATGAGCATGTTAATTCATACATTGAGGACAATGTTTAATTTAAGTTTGGGGGTGTATGGTGTACTTTTGTGTGGTGTACCTCTTACAAAAAAAAAAAATTTGCATTTAGTTCTACAAAATTATCAGTTTCAGTTTCAATTAGATAATAATAATAAATTATTTATTGCATCAACTTACGCTGTAGTGGGACAGCTCGGCACATACGTTTCAGCGTATGTGTGTCCAGTCTGTAGTCCCCTACCAAAACTGCAGCGTTCGTATAGAATTTTTTTTAGGAATTTGCATATGCATGTTTTTCTTTTTTTGTGTTAGGGTCTTTTCGTGGCATTTTTATTGTCTTTTCTTTTCTTTAATTAAATTAAAAAAAAAAAATTATTTTTACTTTTATTTTAGGTTTTGTAGTCTAATTCTATTGTACTCGAATATGACTATAAGGCACTTGGTAATCAAGGTAAA
The DNA here is from genome assembly GCA_947650365.1 of Chamaelirium japonicum. Taxonomy (NCBI): domain Eukaryota; kingdom Viridiplantae; phylum Streptophyta; class Magnoliopsida; order Liliales; family Melanthiaceae; genus Chamaelirium; species Chamaelirium japonicum. The sequence continues at coordinate 48,643,918 of OX393557.1, read as the reverse complement.
AAGCCTAAGGATTAGCTAGAAAAAGTATGTCTAATATGGTTCTGACCCTTAGTAACCTTTTAGAGATTGTCAAAACAAACTAGACTTGACCTTTCACTTCACATCTGGCTTACACCTCCAGGGTCTAGATTCAAAGCTTTCATATCACCTAATAGTCACTTGGAGTCCTGATGAACCATGCGGATCTGGTTCACTTGGTTTGAAAAAAAAAAAAAAAATCATTAGAAAAACGACCAGTGAATTCTAAGGTATAGCGGAAAGGGCTACCTATTAGTATGGTCTAGGAACTAATTATGTAAAAGTCTTAACTTGTATGCCCTAGTATGAGTGAAGCCTGGTCGATAGGGTTATGAGAATGATCCTATGGATGCAGAGTGAATCAAATATAAAGGCAACATGAGGATGGCTACCTAACTCATGAGAGCGTTGGCAGCGTGTCACCCAGGTCTTTCATTTCAAACTCCTTTTTAAGATAGCCAACAGTCTTCTCAATCTCTTCGAGGGATCCTATTAGAATTATATCATCTACATATACTGCTGCTATTATAAATCCATTCTGGGATTTCTTAATAAATACGCATGGGCATATAGTATCATTTTTATAGCCTTCCCTAGATAGATATTTACTGAGTCGATTGTACCATAATCTTCCGGATTATTTCAGACCGTACAATGCTCGTTTTAATCTAATTGAATACGTATTTCTAGATTTGGAGTTTGGTAAATCAAATCCTTTAGGGACTTTTATGTATATTTTACTGTCTAGGTTACCGTATAGGTAAATCAAATCCTTCAGGGATTGTGCATGATTCAGTGTCATTATCATCACCTTTTATTATCTCATTTGTCATAGTATATAAGAATATATCATCAACAACTATTTCTTTTCTATTCTATATTTCCCCTGAGTATGTATAGAACACATATATCTTATCATTGTTGGGTACCGGTATCTCTTTCCCAGTCTCTTTTAGGATCTGGGGCATAACCTCTACCGGAGAGATATGCTTTAATTTGGGAAAATTGGATCTTTGATTCATGACATCTTCTGGACCATTATGAATCCTCTCTTCAGGATAGTTTATATTAAGAACAGCTTCTCCAGGAGCTGTAGTGTGTGATATGCTATTTAATCTACTCTTCTGGGGAGCTAAATCTTCAGAACCTATAGGTCTGCCATTCTTTTGGCGTGTGTCAGACTCATTTATTACCATTCTCCTAACGTCATGTTCATATTGGGGAGATTAGGGTCTAGATGAGACGAAGTGGAAGTATTCCACGATAATTCACGTCATTCCTCTTGGACAGGATGTTCATTATCTTTCTTATCTTTCCCTAACGACGAGAAGATTGTCTCATCAATGTGACAATCCGCAAATTTTGCAGTAAAAATATCACCTGTTAAGGGTTCTAAATATTTGATAAAGTGCTAAGAGATGACCACAAGAGTTTTTTACGATCATTTTCATCGTTATTGTCCTAGGATATCCTAGATGATCATGCTAGATATTAAAAATCATAGGATTATGGAGCTTCTGGCTCACTATTTGTCTTGTATTAGTACTGAGCTGCTGGCTCATGTTAGCATGTGACTCAACAATGTGAGTGAAATATATCCCTAAGGATAGATTGGAGAATTTTTTTAGAGTAAACTTTTGGTCTCCAACACTAGAGGTTATACAAAGAATTCATTGTGGCCAGCTATGGTCTATATTCATGTCTCCCTTGGATTCCATTTCCTTACAAAGAAAAAAGTATTATTTGATATAAGGTTCTGACAACTCAAATATATAGAAAATAAGAAATATTTAATAAGAGAGATCTAAAAGATATTATATCAAACAACCAAAATATCAACTATAATAAAGCAAACAACTGTTCTGATAAAAATAAACAATATGATAATATACCAAGCAAACGAAATATTAACTACTAGAAATCAAACAGCTATTCTAATAAACGATAGTAGTTTATCACTAAAAATATCCTATCCCCCTTAGTTGTCGTTGAAGAAATCAGAAGTTGTGAGCTTGGTTTTTCCTTGCATCTCATTGATTTCATCTTCAAGGAAGTCATTATTGTCGAGGTCAAACATTGCATTACCCTCATCTTTCTGTGTTACTTGAAATTTATCACATCTTCCTTAGATGTACGACAGTTGCGAGACCAATGGCCTTCACGCCCACACTTGAAACAAGTGTCTGTAGGTTATTTATTAGAAGGAGGGTCTTCCGTCACTTGTTCTATGTGCCAGGACTTGTTATTCTGTTTCTTGAAATTTATATTTTGATACAGATTGAGTCCACCTCTGCTAGGTTGGCCACACCTGCCTCTATCTCGGTAGCCTCCTCTGTTGGGGTTGTCACCTTTTTCGCCCCTACCACTTCTGTCGGAGTGGTTATAGCGACCACCTCTTCCAAACCTTCCTCTGCCTCTACCTCTGTGGTATCCTTCATTGGCATGCGCTTTAGGGAACGCCAATGCTCCAGTTGGTCTGGAGTTGTGATTCTTCATAAGAACTTTATTGTTTTTCTCTGCAACTAGGAGTACCAAAATCAGATATGATATCTTCTGAAAGTTTTGCTCCCGGTATTGTTGTTGCAGTAAAACGTTCGTTGCATGGAAGGTGGATAGAGTCTTATCGATCATCTGTCCTTGGGTAACTGGCTCTCCACATAGCTCAAGTCGGGACACGATGTTAAACATTGCAGAATTATAATCTGCGACCGATTTAAAATCTTAGTAGCGTAGGTTTATCCATTCATTCCTCGCTAGTGGGAGGATAACAGCCCTTTGATGATCATATCTATCCCGTAGGGATTCCCATAGAACTAAGGGGTCTTCAACGGTTAAATATTTGTTCTTCAGGTCTATATGTAGATGACGACACAGAAAGATTATCGCTTTAGCCTTGTCTTCAGGACTAAGGCTTTCTGTGTCTGTAAGCTTTATAATCGCCTTACCCAACTTGATTGATTATAGATGAAGCTTAGCATCTAGCCTCCATGCTAAGTAATTATTGTCATTGACATCAATTGATAGATTAAAGGCTATTGGATTCTAGGAACATCGAAATTCTAACCGTGATGGAACTACGGATCCTATACATAATGGAAAAACTAGTTAAGATGTATCCATAGCCACATTGTACTGTCTCGGCTGACAAGGGTCAAGCTCACACACAGGCTATGGATGAGGTTAAAGAGTAATCATTTTAACTAGTTGACATGTGTCCATAAACAAATACTATTTGGTATTAAATATATTGGCACTAACAATAGTGAAAATCATTTTATTTAACAATGATAAAATTAATACACACTACGAGGTATAAGATATCTATCTTGAATAACAAAGTAAAAAAATGACACCCAAATAAAAATCACTTGAACCAATTTAATTAAGAAAGATATCTACCAACTATATGTTCATAAGCAAGTGATATGATATAATAAGACACAATTTGAGTTTGTAAGATCGGATCATTCCAATGCATCCGGAGCAGTCCCAAAAGCTAAGATCCATATTTGGATCGTCTAGATTGGGTCTAAATCGAGTTCACAAGCATATAACTAAAATCGATGGTCTATAATAAAAATGCATTAACTTATTTAAATTGACAAGATCGGACCATACTGATGAGTCCGAAATGGCCCAAATAATCAATAATCATATATAGATCGCTGAAAACAGATCTATATTGGACTCGAGATCATAATATCAAATTAAACGGTTCAAATTAAAACATATATTAAATAGTTTGAATTTGTAAAATCAGACCATACCGATGCGTTCGGAATGGTTCAATTAGTCAAGATCTTTACTTGGATCGATCAGATCGGGCCAAGATTAGGCCCACAATCACAAAATAAAACTGACGATCTAGATTAAATCAGACAGATAAATATATGTGAATGCATGTAAACTTAGATGGGTCGGGTTTGAATTAACCACAGTCGGGTCAGGTCTGCTCAATACAGTCGGGTCAGGTCTGTATAAATCTAGATTGGGTCAGGCCAGCACTGTTATATTAAACAGTCGGGTCGGGCTTGTGCAAAGAGTCGGGTCGGGCCTGAGTCTGTATTCAGGTTCGGACTCGAGTATGGATCTGGGCTCGGGTCGGGTCAGGTTAGTTGTGATTGGGTTTTAAAAATCCAAAAAACTTAAAACCCTATCCTCATCTTCCCCGATTTCATCGGGGAAATCCTGACCGATCACGGGATCAGATCGCCGTCGCTCGACCGCCGTCCGCCACCGCTCGAGCAGGAGCAGACCGCCGCCGCTCGCGTGCCGTCCACCACCGCTCGCAACCATAGCCCATAGTCGTAATGCTGCCGGTGAGTGCATCCCGCTGTCACTGCCGGTGAGCGTAGCACGCAGCCGCAGCTCGCGCAGCCAGCCGCTGTCGGTCTCTCGCGTGGATCGTTGTTGATGGTGGGCTGTCCGGCCGTTGCTGATGCGGTCGTTCATGGGTTATGCAGGATCTACGGTCCGGCGAGGTTTCAACCAAGGGTTGGCCATGGGCTATCCGGTCGAAGATAGACTTAGATCGTGAGTGGCCAGAGAAACTACGGGGACGATGATCTAAGGCGTTGGCAGCCTGCTGCCGTTGCCAGCGCCGGTGAGCGTAGCCCGTCGTTCGCACATGTCAGGGGAAAAGGTGAGTTCTCGAGCGTACCTTACATTCATCGTTGTTGCGATGGGACGGAGGAGAACCTCTTCTCTCTTCTCGTTGCTCTCTCTGTTTTTCTTCTCTTCTCTCCTCTTGCTTCTCTCTGTTCGGGATCGGCCAGGTCGACGAGCACTCGTGCTGATAATGGGTTACGAGAGAAAGGGAGATGGAGATGGTTGCACACGGGATGACGGCTGCGCTCTCACGAATCCGTGAGAGCCTCTTGTTTATTCATAACACATATACAGAGAGCTAGGGATAAGGGATAGACGTGTCGATTAGATGTATCCCACCAAAGTGGGCAGCCACATATATCCGTAACAAATATATATATATATATATATATATATATATATATATATATATATATATATATATATATAGAGAGAGAGAGAGAGAGAGAGAGAGAGAGAGAGAGAGAGAGAGAGAGGGAGAGAGGCGTGTTAGGCTGCGGCGTGCGCTGCCGGCCAATAGATGCAGTGAAAATTTTTGGCAGTCCGATTGCTGCGGATCGGCTGCGAACCGCGCGCAAACCCCCCGCAAAAGCCCCGTCCGTCTGATCCTCCGTACTCACCGTCTGATCCCGTATAAATCCTCCCGCTCGGTGTGTTTGATGGATGGTTTGATTCCCATCCGTTCGATCGATGGGATCGAACAGACTAAAGTGATTTTTGCTGTTACTGTAGCGGCTACAGTAACAGCGAAAATCACTTTAGTCCATTGGATTCCCATCGATCCAACGGATGGGAATCAAGTTGATTCCCATCCGTTGGATCAATGGGAATCCAACGGACTAAAGTGGTTTTCGCTGTTACTGTAGCCGCTACAGTAACAGCGAAAATCACTTTAGTCCGTTCGATCCCATCGATCGAACGGATGGGAATCAAATCATCCAGGAAACACACCGGTGCGACTGGATTTATACGGGATCAGACGGTGAGTACGGGAGATCAGACGGGCGGGAGGTTTGGGGCAGTTCGCAGCCGATCCGCGCGATCGGACGGCCAGAATTTGCCACCGCATCTATCAGGCCGGGCAGCGCACACCGCAGCCTATCATTCCTATATATATATATATATATATATATATATATATATATATATATATATATATATATATATATATATATATATATATATATATATATATATATATATATATATATATATATATATATATATATATATATAATAGTGATACATTCCGGCCTTAACGTGTAGCACCCCCTTCGGGGATATTTTCGAATTTTTTTTTGGGATTGATCACCTACCCTTAGATTGGACACACAAAAAATTTCAGCCCGATCCAAGACCTGTAGGCCGTCCAAATGTGTTGATCAAAATGGCGAAAAAAATGAACGACCGATAAAAGATAAACACATTTGGAAGGCTTACAAGTCTTGGATCGGGCTGAAATTTTTTTTGTGTCCAATCCAAGGGTGGGTGATCAATCCCAAAAATAGAATTCTGAAAATACCCCCGAAGGGGGTGGCCACACGTTGAGCCGCACGTTACCCGACTGCAATATATAACTACTATATATATATATACATACATATATATATATATATATATATATATATATATATATATATATATATATATATATATACATACATACATATATATATATATATATATATATATATGTATGTATATATATATATATATATATATATATATATATATATATATATATATGTATGTATATATATATATATATATATATATATATATATATATATATATATATATATATATATATATATATATATATATATATATATATATATATATATATATATATATATATATATATATATATATATATATATATATATATATATATATATATATATATATATATATATATATATATATATATATATATATATAGGGTTAGGTTCAATGGACACTGTTTTTGCACTTAATTTTTTACACCGATTTTCAAATCATTAGATAGAAGTTTCAGAATTTCTTGATTTTTCGTGAGCATAATCATCTTGTCTTAGATAACACATCCACAAAAAATCAGTACATTCTAAAGCCTCTAGACTTATTAAATGTGCTCTTCAAATTAACGATTAAAATGGACGGTCGATACAGCCTTTTAGTTTTGAAGTGCTTGGAGGCTTTAGAATGTTCTGATTTTTTATTGACGTGCTATCTAAGATAAGGTGATTATACTCGCAAAAAATCAAGAAATTCTGAAACCTCTATCTAATGTTTTGAAAATCGGTGTAAAAAATTGAGTGCAAAAACTGTGTCCATTGAACCTGACCCATATATATATATATATATATACATACATACATATATATATATATATATATATATATATATAGATATATATATGTATATATATATACATATATATATATATATATATATATATATATATATATATATATATATATACATATATATATATATAGATATATATATGTATGTGTAGACACACGAATTTCGTCGGACCCGAACCCGACTTACGTGTGCCGACGCGGATGCAAACCCGACACGCGGACCCAACTCGCTCGCGCCGACGTGGATGCAAACCCGACACGCGGACCCGACTCGCGCGCGCCGACACGGACTCGGACCCCGCCCCAAGAGGGGCCGGCCCCTACTAGGGTCCGAACCCTATAGGGCCGGCCCTAGTGGGGACCGAACCCCATGGAGAGGCCGGCCGGCCCTGCAAGGAAAGGGGAGAAAAAGAAAGAAAAGAAAAAGGAAAGAAGAGAAAGGAAAGAAAAGAAAAAGGAAAGAAAATAAAAGGAAAGAAAAGAAAGAAAAGGAAAAAAAAAATACCGCCATGCGTGGGGGGAGGTAGCGTATGACGTCTGCACACACGCGGATATGCGCCGATCCCTCGATCCGACGCACAAGACGAAGCGCCCGATCGCCATCGATTTCGTGCGCAAAATCCAGCCATAATTGCACCCGCCAGAAAAGGAAAACAACTAAATGTTATTCCCTTCATCAATGGATGAATAAAATTCGGGTAATTATGAGAGAGATACAAAAGGGATTTAAAATTAAAGAGTTCCCATATCTCTCTCCCCACCTCTTTGCCTATAAATAGAGGGGGTGGGGGAAGGAAAAAATGGTCGGGAAATTGAAGACGAAACGCCAGAGCTCTGCAGAAGAGGAGACGCTTCTTCATCGACCCAAGGCTTCACGAGGCACAGTCAAGCCTGTCCCGAGGGATCGGCTTACTGAAAGTCCTCATCAATGTGAAGACCCTTGCACACGAAGATCATCCCTTCGACTCCGTGCACGAAGAAGAAAGCTCGGAGAAGAAGAACCCTTCGACTCCGAAGACGCCAGAAGCAAAGGCCGGAGAAGAAGAGGAGCGGCACTACCCCGTCGTCTCCAATAAGCTTCGACTCCGATCAAGCCCAAAAGCCCGGAGAAGAAGAGGAGCGGCACTACCCCGTCGTCTCCAACAAGCTTCGACTCCGATCAAGCCCAAAAGCCCGGAGAAGAAGAGGAGCGGCACTACCCCATCGTCTCCAACAAGCTTCGACTCCGATCAAGCCCAAAAGCCCGGAGAAGAAGAGGAGCGGCACTACCCCGTCGTCTCCAACAAGCTTCGACTCCGATCAAGCCCAAAAGCCCGGAGAAGAAGAGGAGCGGCACTACCCCGTCGTCTCCAACAAGCTTCGACTCCGATCAAGCCCAAAAGCCCGGAGAAGAAGAGGAGCGGCACTACCCCGTCGTCTCCAACAAGCTTCGACTCCGATCAAGCACAAAAGCCCGGAGAAGAAGAGGAGCGGCACTACCCCGTCGTCTCCAACAAGCTTCGACTCCGATCAAGCCCAAAAGCCCGGAGAAGAAGAGGAGCGGCACTACCCCGTCGTCTCCAACAAGCTTCGACTCCGATTAAGCCCAAAAGCCCGGAGAAGAAGAGGAGCGGCACTACCCCGTCGTCTCCAACAAGCCTTCGACTCCGATCAAGCCCAAAAGCCCGGAGAAGAAGAGGAGCGGCACTACCCCGTCGTCTCCAACAAATCCTCGATCCCGATCAAGCCCCAAAGCTCGGAGGAGAGAAGCGAAGCGTCATCACCCCGTCGTCTTCGACTAACACCTGCGCCATCCACGAAGAAGAAAGCCTGAAGCAGATCGTCTGAAGCGTCGCTACCCCGTCGTCTTCATCAACAAAAGCCGACGCTACAACCGTCGCACGGAGACCGTCGCTACCCTCGTCATCTTCATCAACAAAAGCCGACGCCACAACCGTCGCACGGAGATCGGTGCTACCCCCACCATCTTCGAAAGCATTCTTCGACTCCGATCATGCCAAAGAAGCCCGGAGAAGAAGAGAGGTCCAGTCGATACGTAAACCGTCGAAGCACCGGAGAAGTAGCCCACGTCGTTCGAAGAAGAAGATCGAGTTGACGCCAAAGCTAAAGCCAACGCAAGAAGCCAAAGCAAAGCCCCAGTAAAGCCCGCGCCAAAGCAACGCAAGTGCCAAAGCCAAGCGACTACGCCGGCCACGAGCAAAAGCACCGCACGTTCTAGCCGATACGACGCGAAGTCCGGAAGAACGAAAGCATCGCAAGTCTCTCCCAGCTACGTCCAAGTGCAAGCGCCGAAGCAAAGCAAAAGCCAGAGCCACGCCGGAGCCAAGCCAAAGCCAAAAAGCCAAAGCCAAAGCCGACGCCAAAATCTCAATCGACGCCGCGAACCGACGATCAAGGACACCGAGGTCAAGCAAGGAACGAGGAAGACACGAAGACCGAGGAACGAAGCCGAAAACCCCCTAGCCGAGAAAGCGCGAAGCACGGAAGGGACAAAGCAACGGTGAACATTCCTTAGCCTCTCCAAAACCCTCTCCCTGTAAAACCCCTGTCCTGGGCAGCCCCTTCAGAGCTCTCGCACGAACACCACGTGGAGACGCGGATCAAAGGGATCCCCCAGAAGATCTTTCCCACAATCCCCTGATCAAAACTCGCCGCAGCCCGGACTCGCTACACCCGAGCAACCCGGGTCCCGGCCACAATTGTAATCTCGTGTGATTCGCAATAAAGACGACCCGCGCTTTTTTCCGCGTCCACAGATTTCTGGCACGCCCGGTGGGACATCTTCTCCTTTCATCCGTACGGTTGAAGAAGCTGCTTGAAGTTTGCAATGGCCGGAACAAACAACGATGCGTTTGCTCCAAGCCTCTCACCAATCGCCGAGTCTCCTCTACTCCGACACGGTGATCCAGTAAATCCGGAGGGTGATGCTCCTCCAATGGTGCGCGTCTACACTCGGCGTACACGGACTCTTGCGGACGTCTTCGTGCCAGAAGCTACTACCGAAGATGCTCGCCAAAGCGCCGACGAGGCCTTGGTGCTTGAAGAAACGAGCCTCGATCCTGGAGCCCATGTCCAGAAGTTTGGGGAGGACCAGCCCCAATCCCGAACCCGTTCGGGTTCTCCAGCAGACGTCGCACCTCCTCTGCAGGGGGCAAACATCAATCATCAGCCAGAAGCAAGTCGGCGTAACTACGTCTCCGATGATGATGGCGAGGATGCGAACATGCAACACCGAGACGTTCTCCGTCACCATCCTCCGTCCGCTCTTCAGCTCCAAGTCATGCAGATGAACGAGCACATGGCGCAGATTACTCGGCTAATGGAGGAGAAGGATCGTCACATCAACACTCTGCTCCAAAAGCTAAGCGCAAAGGACGCTGCACCAGTCGGCCAACCCGTCGCTTCTCCAGTAGTCGCTCCAGTTCCGTCTTCAACTCCCGCTCCTACAGAGGTTGTTCCGACGATTCAAGCAGTTACTCCAGCGCTCTCTTCGGCTCCCATCCCAGTGGAAGTCGTCTCCCCAATGCCAGCCTCGGTGGCCACACAACCTCCGGCAGCGGCTGCGATGAGTGCTCAGCAAGTCCAAGCATTGATAGCCGACATGATGCGATCCCACGGCAGTAGCCTTCCTCCGATCACGGCGGCATACTCGAAGCCCTACACTACGAGGATCCAGCAGCTACGCTTCCCAGTCGGATTCCAGCCGCCAAAGTTTCAGCACTTCGATGGAAAGGGAAATCCGAGACAGCACGTCGCCCACTTCATCGAGACCTGCAATAATGCCGGCACATATGGCGACGAGATGGTGAAGCAATTCGTTCGCACCCTCAAAGGCAACGCGTTCGACTGGTACGTTGATCTTCCTGCAGGGACCATCGACAGCTGGGACCAGATGGAGAGGGAGTTCCTCAATCGCTTCTACAGCACCAGACGCACAGTCAGCATGACCGAACTCACCGCCGTCAAGCAAAGGAAGGATGAGCCAGTAATCGACTACATCGACAGGTGGAGGAACCTCGCGCTGAATTCACGAGACCGCTTGTCTGAAGACTCGGCCATCGAGATGTGCACCCAAGGCATGCACTGGGGTCTGCTCTACATCCTCAAAGGTATCAAGCCTCGGTCTTTCGAAGAACTCGCAACTCGGGCTCACGACATGGAACTCAGCCTAGCAAACCGCGGGGACTCGAAGAACAAGGACTTCTTGAAGATAGAGAAGAAGGACAAGCCACCGGCAACGAAACCGAAACAAGTCAATGTTGCTGACGTCGCTTCAACCTCCAAACCGCTCAAGATCGGTGGCAGGCCAGATCAGAAGAAGGGAGTCGCCATACCACCGCCTCCGCCTCCGAGACAAAGGATGACTCTAGAAGAACTCGAAGCCAAGGAGTACCCTTTCCCAGACTCGGAAGTCTCCTCCATGTTCGACCAACTGCTGCAAGAAAAGATGATAGAGCTCCCTCCTTCGAAGAGGCCCGAGCAGATGCATCGCGTCGACGACCCTCTCTTCTGCAAATACCACCGGGTGGTGAGTCATCCCATCGAAAGATGCTTCGTCTTCAAGGAAAGAATCATGGCGCTCGCTAAACAAGGGAAGATAGAGATCGACTCTGGAGAAGTTGCTACGGCCAACATGACATCCATCACCTTCGGCTCCTTTTCGCCGGTGCTTGTTGCTGCTAGGCGAAGCATGCCCAAATTGCGCATCAACCGTCAAGCTCCAATCGCTAAGTCAACTTCTCAGTCGAAAGTTTCGAAGCGACGTCAACGTACTCCTACGCTCACCGAAGAGGGAACACCGCTGCCCTGGGGGCAATTATCACTCACGCCAGCACCTCTTCCAAGCAATGCTGCATCCCAACGGGCGCTCCAAAGGAGATACGAGCAAGGAGATCCAGAAGTCGGTCTGCTGGGCCAGCCTTCGGGGAAGTTCGACTATTACGTCCTCTACTCAAGGCCTCCGTCTGTTCCAATTGACGAAATCAAGCCCACCGGTTGGGGATCGGAAGACGAGCCGGTAGAGCCTCCAGAAGAACAAGTACCTTCGAGGGAACCAGTTGCTGCTGTCGACCTTCATCCTAGCGGAGGGGAATCCACCGACGAAGAAGCATGGGTCATGCTACCGCGGCGGCGAAAGCCATGGCAAGAAAAGAAGCTCAAGCAAGACCGTGTGATGAGGGGATTCACCAAGCGGAAGACCTACAAGAAGAAAAGTAAGACTCCAGGAAGGAAGGCGTTCAAAGTGCCGCCAGCAAGCCAAGACGATATCCTTCAGCAAAGTCTTCCAGAGCCGACAACTTTGCAAGAGTTCTTCCCGGATCACTTCCTCCCAGCGGACCAACACATCAAGGTGTCCTGTTGCATGGTCGAAGTCCATGAAGTGTCGGAAGGAAAGAACGAAGGCGAGACTTCTGAAGAAGGCGACTCCACCGACGAGGGGGACGATTCCGACGAAGGGGGCACCGCCTCTCGCGACGAAGCAATCTTACACATGCCTCTCGTAGAAGCTTTGCATCTCCCGAAGAAGGCTCGCCTGGCAATGCCTGCGGCCTTGGCCGATCCAGATAGCTACAAGAGAAAAAGGAAGGATGACCAGAAGTGCAAAGCTGTAGCCGCGTGCGATGCAACGATAACCTTTTCAGACGAGGACCTGCAACTCGGAACGCGATTGCACAACCGGCCTCTTTACGTTTCAGGATACATCAAGGAGAAGCCAGTGAACCGAATCTTGTTGGACTGTGGCTCCGCCGTCAACATCCTGCCAATTCAGACAATGCGGCAACTCGGCATCACCGACGACCAGTTCTCGCCAAGTCAGTTGGTCATTCAAGGGTTCAACCAAGGCGGACAGTCCACCGTTGGAATCATTCGTCTGAAGCTTTCCATCGGCCCGCTAGATACGACGGTCCTCTTCCACATCATCGACTGCCGGACATCATATCGTCTCCTGCTAGGAAGACCATGGCTGCACGAGAACGGCATCATAGTATCCACCTGGCATCAATGCCTCAAGTACTACGAAGAAGGTGTGGAGAGGTGCATAGTTGCGGACGACAAGCCATTCAACGAGGCCGAGGCACACCTGGCCGACGCTAAATTCTACCAAGCAAAGGGCCTGGTCGCGGAAGTTCTGCCGGCTAAAACCCCTCGAGCTCAAAAGATTGAAGAAGTAAATAAGGAAAAGACTCCTCTTCCCGGGAATCCAGTGCCATCTTCGGACGAGGCGAGACCCAAGGTCCAAGGAACGCCGAAACCTGGACAAAGGATGCGCATCAGCTTCGAGCCAAGAGCAATGCAACATACCCCGTTGCCAATCCAAACGGCGCCTGTCTTGCGTCTCGCGCCTCAGTGGCTCCGCAAATCCGAGCGATCGCCTTCTACTCCGACAAGGAAGCTGGCCCCAACGTTATCTCAGGCCAATGTCATCACTCTGCAAGAAATGACGGTGCCACTACCTAGTCTGGCAGAAGCTCCGAACCCAAGCAGACCCGTCGAATCGGCAGACCTCGAGCCACTCGGATTCAAACCAGAAGGGAGTTGGGGGCAAAATACTGCCAAGTTGCTGTTTAGAGCTGGCTACAACGAGGAAAGCGCCATGGGCACACTCCCACCAGCAGCAACTCCGCATGGGATGACAAGAACTCAAGCTCGGCTGTTTCAAAACGGCGAGCAAATTCCCCCGAACCGCCGAGGCATCGGCTCCAGTCAAGCTCCGTTGGTTATCAGAACCGCAGCAAAGAAGACCTTCACCTCGAACTACATCGAGGCGAGGATGGCAGATGAAGCAGCCGAAGAATCGACAATCTCTGACGCACGCTCTACCTACCTCAGCCATCCAGACAGCAGGAGAAGACGACGACGGGCTCGATGCCAAGCCTTGTTCCGGAAGCAAACCAGAGGTGGTAAAGACTGGTCGAATCGAAAACGCACATCCGTGTTCGAGAGGCTCGGGCCAGTCAAACAATCAAAGAAGAAGTCGGCGTTCGATCGTCTGGGGATGCCAATCGAGGACTTCGTCTCAACACCCACCCACCCACCCATGGCTGCCGTCAATCATATCTCTATTACGGATCCCGACAACGGTGAAACTTCTACTTCGGACGACGAGTTGCCCGACGCCCCGCCAGTCCTCGAAGAAGGGGGGCAGTCCACCGTTGATGCCTCAAAGAAAGGGGGCAGTCCAAGAAGACGACGACGACATACTTCTTCAGTGCCTAGGGCCAAATCCTTACTGTCTTGGGGGCAACCGTCTCTCATGCAAGCACTCCCTCTTCCAAACGAAACTACGTCCCGGCACCTGCTCAAAGCTAGAGACGAACAAAGAAGCCCCGAAGTCAACCTGCTAGGCCAACCATCGGGCAAAATTGACTATTATGTCCTCTACTCCAGGTCTCCTTCGATTCCAAATGAAGAAATCAAGCCAACCAGCTGGGGATCAGAAGATGAATCGGTACAGTCTCTAGAAGTGCAAGTCCTTCTGATCAAGGAAGAGCCTTCAGTCGCAACACCAGTTCTTCACCTTGGCGAGGAAGATCTTAACACATGGGCTATGGCGCCTCGAAGGAGAAGGCCACGACGATCAAGCTACAGGATAGCACGCCTAGCTAACCATGAGAAAAATCGGGCGACAAGAAAACTCCGCAGAAGAAAGTCCTTCAAGGAAAAGAATGAAGCTCCAGGAAGAAAGACGTCCAAAGTACCACCAGCAAATCTGAAAAATTTTCTCCAGCAAAGCTTCCTAGAGCCGGCAACACTCCAGGAGTTCTTTCCCAATCGCTTCCTTGAAGCTGATCAAGACTTCAAGGTCTGCTGCTACGTGATGGAAGTCCACCAAGTGCTCCGAGAAGTCGATGAAGAAAGCGATACCAACATCGAAAGCATGGGAAGAAGCATCGCGGCCTACGACAAGCTATTCAACAAGGCTAAAGCACACCTTGCTGATGCCAAGTTTTACGAGGCCAAAGACTTCGTTGCAGAAGCTCCTCCAGCAAAAGCTCCACAAGTCCAGGAAGTCAAAACAGCTGCGATGGACAAAAGCTCTCCACTTGCAAAACTAGTGACATCCTCCATCCAGACAGCGCACAAAGACAAAGAAGCGCCAGCACCAAGACGAAAAATTCACATCAACTTCAAATCAAGCTCGATGCGATGCATTCCGTTGCCTGCTCAAGTTGCTTCAGCCCTGTGGCTCGTACCTCAATGGCTTCGCAAACCAGGACGATCGCCTTCCCCTCCAGCAAAGGAACCAGCGTTATCATTCTTCGGGGCCAACTTCAGCACGTTGCAAGAGATGACACTACCGTTACGTGGTCTGTTGCACATCTCGAGCTCAACCGAGTCTTCCGAGCGCACCAGCTCTGAGCAACTTGCAATCAAGTCAGAAAACACTCGGGGGCAAAACTCCACCGAGTCAATGTTCAAATCCAGCCGCAGCAAAGAAAGCATGGCACACATGGGATCACTACCCTCAGCTGCAATACCACATCGCCTGACAAAGACTCAAGCTCGTCTCTGCAAAAGCGGCGAACAAATCCTTCCAAATTGCCGGGGCATCGACTCCAGTCAAACTCCAGCAATCATCAAAACTCCAGTCAAGAAGATCTTCACTTCCAACTATATTGAAGCGAAGAAGGTGGGCGACAGCTGCGAACCAGTGGCGACTCTGCCTACCAGTGGCAAGTCCCTCAAAAGGTACTTTGCCTAACGCAAGGTTACCCCCCTTGCCAAAAAAAAAAAAAAAAAAAAAAAAAGTGAAAAAAAAAAAACGAACTACGTGCGACTTGATCCCTCTCAGTAGGGTACGTAGGCAACCTACAAAGGTTCAGTCCAGACAAAAAAAGAAACATCCCAACGTCGTCCAAGAAGGCCAGTCCAGAAGAGAATGAGTGCAGATCCACAAGTCCAGTTAGCAAACCGAAAGATCACAAGAAAGTCAGTCCTTGAGGCGCTGGAGCAGCTCGCCCCCTGCGGCCTACACGCGCTGCAACTCCCGGGGTAGAGAAGCCGTTAACTTCCGACGCGTCGCCAGCTATGCGCTGCGTCACAAGGGTCACTCCGGAAGCCTTCTCGATCAATGCACCAGCTCCCGACACTTCGTCAGCTCTTCACTGCTTCGCAAGCTCTGCTCCAGACATCTTCTCGGTCGCTCGAGCTTTCCCCAAATGAAACTCCAGATTCTAAAGCGACGCACGAGTGTGGCAAGTCGAAGTCCCTAAGGCGCCAAAGTGGCTCGCTCCCAACAGCTTACACACGCTGCAATTCCAGGGGTAGGGAAGCAGTCAACTCTCGACGCGTCGCCAGCTTTCCGCTGCTTCACAACCTCTGCTCCAGAAGTCTTCTCGGTCGCTCGGGCATTCTCCAGCTTCTGAAGCGATGCTTGACGTCTCTCCCCCTCAGTCGCAGCTAAGCCCAAGGAAGCGTCTTCCAGCGAAGACCGTCGTAAGCAATGAAGCTCGCCACCCTCCAAAGAAGGCCCACCTGAAGGATGGAAACTGCCACTGAAGTCAAAAGCAGCAACCCGAAGAATGGCGGACGCATAAACAACAGCCGCAGCCTTCGTGACCTCCACAAAGCCAAAAGAACCACTGGAGCTGTCATCAAGGTCAAGATCGACAAGCAAAAGACAACCAAAGCAGTCTACTCCTTGTTGATGCTCGTGGCCTCGTCATCCTCTTCAGAACGCCCATCTCGGTGTCCTTCAAGCTGACATTGCTACCAGAAAGGTGCAACCTCGCTAGTAACTCTAAACCCGCGGTTGACCTCATCAATAATCTGGCCAGCCTTCGGAAGGTACTCAAGGGGATGAATCTTGCAAGGATATGAAAAGTGCAAGACCGATCGAGAGGTAAAGTCAATTCCAAAAAAAAAAAAAAAAAAAAAAAAAAAAAAAAAAAAAAGAGGAGCCACCTTCCCTGGCCTTCAACGCCTCCGACTCATCCTCGCACCAGGCGATCGCCACCACACTCGGCTTCGTCTTTTCGCCATGCCGTTGGCATTATGCTCCCGCACCAAGAAGACGATAACACTCCGCTGAAGAATCTTTCGGCTCCAAGCCGCCGAAGAATGCTTCGCCGCCAAGACTGAAGCTTTCGTCTTCACGAGCCGTCGAAGAATCCTTCGTCTTCAAGCCGCCAGGAGGGCCTTCGTCTCCAAGCCATCGAAGAAGCCTTTGTCTCCAAGCCGATGGAAGCCTTCGTCTTCAAGCTCCGCGCACCATCGCCGCCGCCGCCGACGAAAGAGGCGACACCGGGAAGACGGAGCAAGTCTCGTGCAACCCCAGGCAGCACTCTTCCGCCAGCGGTCTCCAAGCCGACAGAAGCCTTCGTCTTCAAGCTCCGCGCACCATCGCCGCCGCCGCCGACGAAAGAGACGACACCGGGAAGACGGAGCAAGTCTCGTGCAACCCCAGGCAGCACTCTTCCGCCGACGGTCTCCAAGCATCGAAGAAGCCTTCGTCTCCAAGCCGACGGAAGCCTTCGTCTTCAAGCGACGCGCACCATCGCCGCCGCCGTCGACGAAAGAGGCGACACCGAGAAGACGGAGCAAGTCTCGTGCAACCCCAGGCAGTACTCTTCCGCCGACGGTCTCCAAGCATCGAAGAAGCCTTCGTCTCCAAGCCGACGGAAGCCTTCGTCTACAAGCGGCGCGCACCATCGCCGCCGCCGTCGACGAAAGAGGCGACACCGGGAAGACGGAGCAAGTCTCGTGCAACCCCAGGCAGCACTCTTCCGACGACGGTCTCCAAGCTCCAGCTTTCCGCGTAAAAAAAAAAAAAAAAAAAAAAAAAAAAAAAAAAAAAAAAAGAGGATACAGCCACCCTCCTGTCTGATCCAAAAACCCACGCATGGGAGGGAGCCGCTCGTCACAAGCCAAAATGGGAGAAGGGGACCCACAGCCCCCCTCTTTCTCCGATTCAGTCGGAGGCTGTCTGACTCGGAGCGCGATCAAGCCGGAGACGCCATTGTTGCCACCGCGTTCCTTCTCCCCAATCAATGCCCGAAAAAAAAAAAAAAAAAAAAAAAAAAAAAAAAAAAAAAAAAATAGAAGAGCAAATTGGGGCGGGGCCTGCACCCCTTTCCCCAATGGTAAGCCAACAGCAAAGAGAAGGGGGGGGCCCCAGCCGCTCCCTCCTTCATCTCCTATACGACCGGGGTCGGCGCCCGCGCCCGAGGCCACCGCTGCGCACCGCCCGCCGCTGAAACCCGCGCCCGGCGACCGCACGTCGCTCGCCCGCGCCGGCGCCGGCGCGCCACCCGCCGTTGGCCCCGCGCCCAGCCGCCGTCGCCCCGCTGCGCCCGTCCGACGGCGGACCCGCACAGCCCCGGCCGCCGCTGGCTCCGAACACCACCGCGCGCTGCCCGCCGCTGGCCCCGAGCCCGACTCGCCGCCGCCTGCGCACCACCCTCGCGCGCACGCCCCCGGCCGCCGCTGGCCCTGCGCCCGGTCGCCGCTCCGACCGCCAACGCCGCCGCTGCGCCCGCCTGCCACCTGCGCCCGTGCGCCGCCCCCGCGCCTGGCCACCCAGCCCCGGCCACCGCACGCCCGCCGCCGCCCGTGCCGCCGCTGCCCCGGTTGCCGTTGCCGCTGCCGCCTCCGCGTACCAGAACCAGAAGTAGAAGAAGAAAGAAAGAAAAGAAAGAAAAGAAAAGGAAGGAAGAGAAACGGAAAGAAAAGAAAGGAAATAAAAGAAAAAGGAAAGAAAAGAAAGGAAAGAAAAGAAAGGAAAGAAAAGGAAAAAGAAAAAAAGAAAAAAAAGAAAAGAAAAAGAAGAAAGGAGAAAAAAAAAAAAAAAAAAAAAAAAAAAAGAAGAAGAAAAGAAAAAGAAGAAAGGAGTTAGAGTCGCCATACCTGACCCGCGACGACTCCACCTCCTCTCTTTGCGGCGCTTTCGGCCACGACAACTCCGCCTTCTTCTCTCGTTACGCCTGCGTCATCGACCTCGGCTGCGACAATCGGCCTCGCCATTGCACTCCCACACCGAAGAAGGGGCAATAGTCCTCCGCCGAGATGCACCGTGGCCGTCCTCGCACTCCAGCCGCCTTCGTGCCACACTCGAACTCCGTACAGCGGCTACCTTCGACGTCCGTGCAATCTTTGGAGCAAAAGAGGTCCGCAACGAAGAAGATGATCGAAACCATAGCGAAGGTCTTCTCTACAAGCAAGAGCCACAGCCAACTGCTCGCACCGGCACCCAGCTCTGCGCGCCGCACGCCGCTGGCCTCATGCCCAGCCGCTGCAGCCCTGGCCGACCCTGCCACTGCCGCTGCAGCTCCCGTGGTCCAAAAAAAAAAAAAAAAAAAAAAAAAAAAAAAAAAAAAAAAAGAAGAAGAAGAAGGAGGAAGAAAGAGGCGGCGAAGGCGACCCGCACCTCAGCCGCGCTCCTACATCCTCCCCGCCTCGAGCTTCGTCGCATCGTCGCTTCGAGCCCGCCTTCGCAACGACCGCAAAATCGCGCACCATCGCCGCCGACGAAAGAGGCGACACCGGGAAGACGGAGCAAGTCTCGTGAAACCCCAGGCAGCTCTCTTCCGACAACGGTCTCCAGAAGCCGGCAGAACCTTAGCAAAAAAGCACAACGGCGAATGAAGGGGGGTAGGGGTCCTTAAATAGACCTCCAACCCCGCCCACAAAAAGAATCAAGGACAAGCGCTCTACGATTCCTACGTGTCCAAACCCGACACGCTCTCACCGACGCACTCGTCCTTGAGGGGGCATTTGTAGACACACGAATTTCGTCGGACCCGAACCCGACTTACGTGTGCCGACGCGGATGCAAACCCGACACGCGGACCCAACTCGCTCGCGCCGACGTGGATGCAAACCCGACACGCGGACCCGACTCGCGCGCGCCGACACGGACTCGGACCCCGCCCCAAGAGGGGCCGGCCCCTACTAGGGTCCGAACCCTATAGGGCCGGCCCTAGTGGGGACCGAACCCCATGGAGAGGCCGGCCGGCCCTGCAAGGAAAGGGGAGAAAAAGAAAGAAAAGAAAAAGGAAAGAAGAGAAAGGAAAGAAAAGAAAAAGGAAAGAAAAGAAAAGGAAAGAAAAGAAAGAAAAGGAAAAAAAAAATACCGCCATGCGCGGGGGGAGGTAGCGTATGACGTCTGCACACACGCGGATCTACGCCGATCCCTCGATCCGACGCACAAGACGAAGCGCCCGATCGCCATCGATTTCGTGCGCAAAATCCAGCCATAATTGCACCCGCCAGAAAAGGAAAACAACTAAATGTTATTCCCTTCATCAATGGATGAATAAAATTCGGGTAATTATGAGAGAGATACAAAAGGGATTTAAAATTAAAGAGTTCCCATATCTCTCTCCCCACCTCTTTGCCTATAAATAGAGGGGGTGGGGGAAGGAAAAAATGGTCGGGAAATTGAAGACGAAACGCCAGAGCTCTGCAGAAGAGGAGACGCTTCTTCATCGACCCAAGGCTTCACGAGGCACAGTCAAGCCTGTCCCGAGGGATCGGCTTACTGAAAGTCCTCATCAATGTGAAGACCCTTGCACACGAAGATCATCCCTTCGACTCCGTGCACGAAGAAGAAAGCTCGGAGAAGAAGAACCCTTCGACTCCGAAGACGCCAGAAGCAAAGGCCGGAGAAGAAGAGGAGCGGCACTACCCCATCGTCTCTAATAAGCTTCGACTCCGATCAAGCCCAAAAGCCCGGAGAAGAAGAGGAGCGGCACTACCCCGTCGTCTCCAACAAGCTTCGACTCCGATCAAGCCCAAAAGCCCGGAGAAGAAGAGGAGCGGCACTACCCCGTCGTCTCCAACAAGCTTCGACTCCGATCAAGCCCAAAAGCCCGGAGAAGAAGAGGAGCGGCACTACCCCGTCGTCTCCAACAAGCTTCGACTCCGATCAAGCCCAAAAGCCCGGAGAAGAAGAGGAGCGGCACTACCCCGTCGTCTCCAACAAGCTTCGACTCCGATCAAGCCCAAAAGCCCGGAGAAGAAGAGGAGCGGCACTACCCCGTCGTCTCCAACAAGCTTCGACTCCGATCAAGCACAAAAGCCCGGAGAAGAAGAGGAGCGGCACTACCCTGTCGTCTCCAACAAGCTTCGACTCCGATCAAGCCCAAAAGCCCGGAGAAGAAGAGGAGCGGCACTACCCCGTCGTCTCCAACAAGCTTCGACTCCGATTAAGCCCAAAAGCCCGGAGAAGAAGAGGAGCGGCACTACCCCGTCGTCTCCAACAAGCCTTCGACTCCGATCAAGCCCAAAAGCCCGGAGAAGAAGAGGAGCGGCACTACCCCGTCGTCTCCAACAAATCCTCGATCCCGATCAAGCCCCAAAGCTCGGAGGAGAGAAGCGAAGCGTCATCACCCCGTCGTCTTCGACTAACACCTGCGCCATCCACGAAGAAGAAAGCCTGAAGCAGATCGTCTGAAGCGTCGCTACCCCGTCGTCTTCATCAACAAAAGCCGACGCTACAACCGTCGCACGGAGACCGTCGCTACCCTCGTCATCTTCATCAACAAAAGCCGACGCCACAACCGTCGCACGGAGATCGGTGCTACCC